>CM053028.1:58317525-58379819 GCA_028564925.1 Lithobates sylvaticus
CTCTCATGTACATACCACCCACCTCCATACACTTCGCACCCCTCTCAGGTACATACCACCCACCACCATACACTCCGCACCCCTTTTGGTTTCTTTAGTGAGATATCAGGGATCTAATGGACCCCTGAAGTCTCACTATTGAGACAGAGAAAGGGACTGAGGAAACACATTCCCCAGTTCCTTTCTCTGTAACCTCAGCTGCACTGCAGATGAATGAACAGGAGACAGAGGCTCCTGTTAATTCATAAACTAAAGCATAGTAAACACAGTTTACTGTGCTTCAGTTATGAATGAACACAGTAAGTGATCAGTACCGATCATTCCCTGTGTTCTTTTAGTAAAGATAGGGGCTGGTAAATGACATTTACCAGACCCTTTTTCCAACCTCCATCCTGAATAATGGCACACCGTTATTTTTTATTGCTTGAATCATTTTTCCCATTATGGGCGTGAGTGGGGCCTCATGTCTAAGTTTTGCCTAAGGCCTCACAAAGCCTAGAGCCGTCTTTGTACAGTATTGTCTAAGGAGCCTGATGACAAACTGTTTAACTGAAGTCTCGCTGTTTTTTTGTGTGGGTTGGTAACCCTCTCACCAATTCCAGGATTCAACTGTGTGTTTCAATGGCGGAGGGGCCCCTCCTGGAATGGTGGCTTGAGCTCCAGAGAACTCACTCTGTATGGTTGCAGCCTCAGATGATGAACGGTGATCCCCCTTTGTAGGGCTTTGGGTGCAGATAAATAGGCTGCACTGCACTTGTGGGTGAGTGCCTTGGAGCTTAGCACTCACCATGGATGTTTGCTTTTTTTTCCCCAGTCTGGAACCAAAGACCCCTTACTTTTCCTGTGCAATTTGGCAAAAGTTTTTAATTCACTACTAATCCTCTGAGGTTGTTGAAATCTGTAGTTCTGCAGCCATTCCTACACACAGTGTAGTAGTCTCTCCAAGGGATTACATGTCCCAGAGTGCTTTGCAGCAGTCCTGTGTCCTCCTCCTGCTACTCCTGAGTCTAATGCTGCGTACACACGACCGGACTTTCAGGCAGGAAAGGTTAGACGGAATCATTCCTTCGGATATTCCGATCGTGTGTGGGATAATCTGATCCTTTTTCTTCAAAAAATTCAGATGGACCTAGATATAGAACATGCTTTAAATCTTTCTGATGGAATCAATTTCTATTGGGAAATCTGTTCATCTGTATGCTGGTCCGACGGACCAAATACGACGCAGGGGCAGCTATTGGCTACTGGCTATTGAACTTCCTTTTCTAGTCCCGTCGTACGCCATCGCTTTCGAAACTAACGGACTTTGGTCCGATCGTGTGTGGGCAAGTCCGTTTGGTCAGAACTTCATTGGAACTCTGTCGGAACTCCGTCGGGGAGACCGTCAGAGTTTTTTTCTAGAGGAACAGGGTCAGTTCATCTTGTGTGTGACCAGCTGTGGAAGTGTATAGGACGGTGTAAAACCGCCTGAACTCATCCGCCACCTGGACAGGGTCCGTGATCATATCTCCAGAGGCTGATTGGAGCTGGACCACGACCGGGGTCAAGGTGGGTCATATAGGCAAGCAGTTTACCTGCGTGTTCGCCATGTTCGCAAATGCGCTGCTTGCTAAAAAAAGATTCCCTGCTTCACCCTTTCAAAGTGCAATTGGTCAGTGAGTCTAGATTGCAAATGCACAAGGGAAGCATTAGTCGCAGAGGGGTCAGTGAGGAATACTTCTTCAAAGGGAGCTCAGACACTCCTCAGCCTGTTGTAGTACAAGCTTGGATGAGGCTTTATGTCTGTTCATGCGTGCAGATAGGACCATACGGGCATGTAACTTGAAAGCCTCCCACACCGCCCCGACCAACGCCGAATTCAGATTGGAGTAAAAAAAGTAGACCCATTCCCACTGGACAGCATCTAGGTCCGACATGATGGTGAACCAAAATGGGTTCAGCCGCCACATGCAGAGTGAGGGGACGGAGGGTAGGCGTAGAGTCACCCAGTACAGGGAGTGATCAGAGAGCCCCCCTTATGCCGAACCCCACATCCAGGAGGTCGGGCACTAGGACGGGGGAGAACAGGTCAATGCGGGACATGGCAGAGTGTGAGGGAGTAAAGAAGGAGCAGGCTATCATGGTTGGATGCTTGTGTCCCTAAGTGTCTATCATGGCGAACTCTGAGAGAAACCTCCCAAATCTGGTGAGGGATGGCTGGGATGACATCTGGGCAGATGAGCTAAGTCTATCAAGGTTGGGGTTAATCGTCATATTAAAATACACATCCAGATAACAGGCACTGTGGGATTTTTGGCCATGAAGGCTATTCCCTCCTGCAGGACAGCAAACTGATGTGCGATATGAAATGCAATAAGGAGAACCTCCAAGCCTTCCCATGGTGGTGTGGAGAAATAGAGACCGACCCTGCGGATCCGACTGCAGATAGTGGAGTTGGAACTGCACTGATTTAGCGATCAGTATAGCTACTCCATGGGAATTAGAGGTGTAGAGGGCCAGCCGACACAGGGTTTTTTGAGCGCCATCTGCATCTGGCCTGTGATGTGAGTCTCAACAAGGACAGAGACGTCTGAGGTGGGAAAGGGCAGCTATGTGTTTGGGTTTAGCGTGTAGTCCAAGCACGTTCGATGTAACACATTTTAGAGAAGCCATGGCAGTTTCGGGGGTATTTGGGCATGCAGTCGCACCCACAGGGAACAGCCTCTTTTAGAGCAGTCAAAATTTTCAAGTACAGTGCAGAACAGCATGCAGTACCAGAAAAAAAGTATTACATATGCAAGTGCGGCGGGTCTGTGCAAGCAGACGGTAGGGGCCAATGGTCTGTTAATACACAGAACACATAAACTTTGCCTAAACTGGACCAGCGTGGCAGAATAAAAAACCGACTACCCGCCACGCCCGTGGGGGTTGCGGCTGGCCAGGGAAACAAAACTTGAAAAAGCGTCAGTGTTCGCCAGGTCAGAAAAAGGAACATGAGTTCAAGTGTGACCTTGGCGGGCTCAGGGGGACGGCTAGTAACTGAAGAGCGCACAACGGTGCGGGGTGGAAAGTTTACCAACAGTTCAGGTGGGTGCAGAGGGTGCATCTAAGGACAGTTAGGATCATTAAATTGGGGAGTAGAAGGGGATGGGGTGGTGACCTGGGTTACAACAAAGGCACAAGGGGTGTAGATAGCTCCAGGATTGTCCGAGAAGGATCAAAATGGGTGCGGGGGGGGAGAAATAACAGGCAGTGCCTGACTCACGGTTCATGGAAAATTGACCGGTTCATAGCCAAAACTGTGGGGCCATAATCGAGAGTAGGGATGGGCCCGGTGCTCGATGCGAACCCACGTTCGCATCGAGCACCGGGCGTTCGCTCGCTCGGCGAGCCCAGAACTATTTTGGCCGCTCGCATCACGTTCGTGTGATGCGAGCGGCCCCGCAATGCATTGCGGCCGGCGCGGCCGGCGCAGTGCATTGCTGGCTGATGATTGGCCAAGCATGCACTGTGACCCCGCATGCTTGGCCAATCACAGCCCCGGAAACTCGAAGAGCCATAATTGGCTACAGGCAGGACGCCTGTAGCCAATTACAGCTCAGGGGCTGTAGTACACGCCCCCCCCTATAAAAGGCCGCCACGCCGTCTGCGCCGGTCACATGCTGTTCCGGCGCAGATTGAGCAGGCTGATTCTGTGACACTCTGCTGGATTTAGTTAGGTAGAGAGATTCACTTACAGAGATTGAGTTAGATAGATTCAGTTACAAAGATTGATTGAGAAAGAGGGGCTTGTAGTGTGTTCGTGGCAGGCAGGCAGAGCTCCTATATTTTGTTACCAGAAGCACCTATAGGACTTGTAGTGTGTTCGTGGCAGGCAGGCAGAGCTCCTATATTTTGTTACCAGAAGCACCTATAGGACTTGTAGTGTGTTCGTGGCAGGCAGGCAGAGCTCCTATATTTTGTTCCCAGAAGCACCTATAGGACTTGAAGTGTGTTAGTCCCATCACACACACAGAGCTATATTTTCTTCCCAGAAGCACCTATAGGACTTGAAGTGTGTTAGTCCCATCACACACACACAGAGCTATATTTTGTTCCCAGAAGCACCTATAGGACTTGAAGTGTGTTAGTCCCATCACACACACAGAGCTATATTTTGTTCCCAGAAGCACCTATAGGACTTGAAGTGTGTTAGTCCCATCACACACACAGAGCTATATTTTGTTCCCAGAAGCACCTATAGGACTTGAAGTGTGTTAGTCCCATCACACACACAGAGCTATATTTTGTTCCCAGAGGCACCTATAGGACTTGAAGTGTGTTAGTCCCATCACACAGACCTTTATTTCCTTCCCAGAAGCACCTATAGGACTTGAAGTGTGTTAGTCCCATCACACACACAGAGCTATATTTTGTTCCCAGAAGCACCTATAGGACTTGAAGTGTGTTAGTCCCATCACACACACAGAGCTATATTTTGTTCCCAGAGGCACCTATAGGACTTGAAGTGTGTTAGTCCCATTACACACACAGAGCTATATTTTCTTCCAGAAGCACCTATAGGACTTGAAGTGTGTTAGTCCCATCACACACACAGAGCTATATTTTGTTCCCAGAAGCACCTATAGGACTTGAAGTGTGTTAGTCCCATCACACACACAGAGCTATATTTTGTTCCCAGAAGCACCTATAGGACTTGAAGTGTGTTAGTCCCATCACACACACAGAGCTATATTTTGTTCCCAGAAGCACCTATAGGACTTGAAGTGTGTTAGTCCCATCACACAGACCTTTATTTCCTTCCCAGAAGCACCTATAGGACTTGAAGTGTGTTAGTCCCATCACACACACAGAGCTATATTTTGTTCCCAGAAGCACCTATAGGACTTGAAGTGTGTTAGTCCCATCACACACACAGAGCTATATTTTGTTCCCAGAAGCACCTATAGGACTTGAAGTGTGTTAGTCCCATCACACACACAGAGCTATATTTTGTTCCCAGAAGCACCTATAGGACTTGAAGTGTGTTAGTCCCATCACACACACAGAGCTATATTTTCTTCCCAGAAGCACCTATAGGACTTGAAGTGTGTTAGTCCCATCACACAGACCTTTATTTCCTTCCCAGAAGCACCTATAGGACTTGAAGTGTGTTAGTCCCATCACACACACAGAGCTATATTTTCTTCCCAGAAGCACCTATAGGACTTGAAGTGTGTTAGTCCCATCACACACACAGAGCTATATTTTGTTCCCAGAGGCACCTATAGGACTTGAAGTGTGTTAGTCCCTTTACACACACAGAGCTATATTTTCTTCCCAGAAGCACCTATAGGACTTGAAGTGTGTTAGTCCCATCACACACACAGAGCTATATTTTGTTCCCAGAAGCACCTATAGGACTTGAAGTGTGTTAGTCCCATCACACACACAGAGCTATATTTTGTTCCCAGAAGCACCTATAGGACTTGAAGTGTGTTAGTCCCATCACACACACAGAGCTATATTTTCTTCCCAGAAGCACCTATAGGACTTGAAGTGTGTTAGTCCCATCACACAGACCTTTATTTCCTTCCCAGAAGCACCTATAGGACTTGAAGTGTGTTAGTCCCATCACACACACAGAGCTATATTTTGTTCCCAGAAGCACCTATAGGACTTGAAGTGTGTTAGTCCCATCACACACACAGAGCTATATTTTGTTCCCAGAGGCACCTATAGGACTTGAAGTGTGTTAGTCCCATTACACACACAGAGCTATATTTTCTTCCCAGAAGCACCTATAGGACTTGAAGTGTGTTAGTCCCATCACACACACAGAGCTATATTTTGTTCCCAGAAGCACCTATAGGACTTGAAGTGTGTTAGTCCCATCACACAGACCTTTATTTCCTTCCCAGAAGCACCTATAGGACTTGAAGTGTGTTAGTCCCATCACACACACAGAGCTATATTTTGTTCCCAGAAGCACCTATAGGACTTGAAGTGTGTTAGTCCCATCACACACACAGAGCTATATTTTGTTCCCAGAAGCACCTATAGGACTTGAAGTGTGTTAGTCCCATCACACAGACCTTTATTTCCTTCCCAGAAGCACCTATAGGACTTGAAGTGTGTTAGTCCCATCACACACACAGAGCTATATTTTGTTCCCAGAAGCACCTATAGGACTTGAAGTGTGTTAGTCCCATCACACACACAGAGCTATATTTTGTTCCCAGAAGCACCTATAGGACTTGAAGTGTGTTAGTCCCATCACACACACAGAGCTATATTTTGTTCCCAGAAGCACCTATAGGACTTGAAGTGTGTTAGTCCCATCACACACACAGAGCTATATTTTCTTCCCAGAAGCACCTATAGGACTTGAAGTGTGTTAGTCCCATCACACAGACCTTTATTTCCTTCCCAGAAGCACCTATAGGACTTGAAGTGTGTTAGTCCCATCACACACACAGAGCTATATTTTCTTCCCAGAAGCACCTATAGGACTTGAAGTGTGTTAGTCCCATCACACACACAGAGCTATATTTTGTTCCCAGAGGCACCTATAGGACTTGAAGTGTGTTAGTCCCTTTACACACACAGAGCTATATTTTCTTCCCAGAAGCACCTATAGGACTTGAAGTGTGTTAGTCCCATCACACACACAGAGCTATATTTTGTTCCCAGAAGCACCTATAGGACTTGAAGTGTGTTAGTCCCATCACACACACAGAGCTATATTTTGTTCCCAGAAGCACCTATAGGACTTGAAGTGTGTTAGTCCCATCACACACACAGAGCTATATTTTCTTCCCAGAAGCACCTATAGGACTTGAAGTGTGTTAGTCCCATCACACAGACCTTTATTTCCTTCCCAGAAGCACCTATAGGACTTGAAGTGTGTTAGTCCCATCACACACACAGAGCTATATTTTGTTCCCAGAAGCACCTATAGGACTTGAAGTGTGTTAGTCCCATCACACACACAGAGCTATATTTTGTTCCCAGAGGCACCTATAGGACTTGAAGTGTGTTAGTCCCATTACACACACAGAGCTATATTTTCTTCCCAGAAGCACCTATAGGACTTGAAGTGTGTTAGTCCCATCACACACACAGAGCTATATTTTGTTCCCAGAAGCACCTATAGGACTTGAAGTGTGTTAGTCCCATCACACAGACCTTTATTTCCTTCCCAGAAGCACCTATAGGACTTGAAGTGTGTTAGTCCCATCACACACACAGAGCTATATTTTGTTCCCAGAAGCACCTATAGGACTTGAAGTGTGTTAGTCCCATCACACACACAGAGCTATATTTTGTTCCCAGAAGCACCTATAGGACTTGAAGTGTGTTAGTCCCCATCACACAGACCTTTATTTCCTTCCCAGAAGCACCTATAGGACTTGAAGTGTGTTAGTCCCATCACACACACAGAGCTATATTTTGTTCCCAGAAGCACCTATAGGACTTGAAGTGTGTTAGTCCCATCACACACACAGAGCTATATTTTGTTCCCAGAAGCACCTATAGGACTTGAAGTGTGTTAGTCCCATCACACACACAGAGCTATATTTTGTTCCCAGAAGCACCTATAGGACTTGAAGTGTGTTAGTCCCATCACACACACAGAGCTATATTTTCTTCCCAGAAGCACCTATAGGACTTGAAGTGTGTTAGTCCCATCACACAGACCTTTATTTCCTTCCCAGAAGCACCTATAGGACTTGAAGTGTGTTAGTCCCATCACACACACAGAGCTATATTTTCTTCCCAGAAGCACCTATAGGACTTGAAGTGTGTTAGTCCCATCACACACACAGAGCTATATTTTGTTCCCAGAGGCACCTATAGGACTTGAAGTGTGTTAGACCCTTTACACACACAGAGCTATATTTTCTTCCCAGAAGCACCTATAGGACTTGAAGTGTGTTAGTCCCATCACACACACAGAGCTATATTTTGTTCCCAGAAGCACCTATAGGACTTGAAGTGTGTTAGTCCCATCACACACACAGAGCTATATTTTGTTCCCAGAAGCACCTATAGGACTTGAAGTGTGTTAGTCCCATCACACACACAGAGCTATATTTTCTTCCCAGAAGCACCTATAGGACTTGAAGTGTGTTAGTCCCCATCACACAGACCTTTATTTCCTTCCCAGAAGCACCTATAGGACTTGAAGTGTGTTAGTCCCATCACACACACAGAGCTATATTTTGTTCCCAGAAGCACCTATAGGACTTGAAGTGTGTTAGTCCCATCACACACACAGAGCTATATTTTGTTCCCAGAGGCACCTATAGGACTTGAAGTGTGTTAGTCCCATTACACACACAGAGCTATATTTTCTTCCCAGAAGCACCTATAGGACTTGAAGTGTGTTAGTCCCATCACACACACAGAGCTATATTTTGTTCCCAGAAGCACCTATAGGACTTGAAGTGTGTTAGTCCCATCACACAGACCTTTATTTCCTTCCCAGAAGCACCTATAGGACTTGAAGTGTGTTAGTCCCATCACACACACAGAGCTATATTTTGTTCCCAGAAGCACCTATAGGACTTGAAGTGTGTTAGTCCCATCACACACACAGAGCTATATTTTGTTCCCAGAAGCACCTATAGGACTTGAAGTGTGTTAGTCCCATCACACAGACCTTTATTTCCTTCCCAGAAGCACCTATAGGACTTGAAATGTGTTAGTCCCATCACACACACAGAGCTATATTTTGTTCCCAGAAGCACCTATAGGACTTGAAGTGTGTTAGTCCCATCACACACACAGAGCTATATTTTGTTCCCAGAAGCACCTATAGGACTTGAAGTGTGTTAGTCCCATCACACACACAGAGCTATATTTTGTTCCCAGAAGCACCTATAGGACTTGAAGTGTGTTAGTCCCATCACACACACAGAGCTATATTTTGTTCCCAGAAGCACCTATAGGACTTGAAGTGTGTTAGTCCCATCACACACACAGAGCTATATTTTGTTCCCAGAAGCACCTATAGGACTTGAAGTGTGTTAGTCCCATCACACACACAGAGCTATATTTTCTTCCCAGAAGCACCTATAGGACTTGAAGTGTGTTAGTCCCATCACACACACAGAGCTATATTTTGTTCCCAGAAGCACCTATAGGACTTGAAGTGTGTTAGTCCCATCACACAGAGCTCCTCTATTTTCTTTGCAGAAGCACCCATAGGACTTCTAGTGTGTTAGTGGCATCACACAGAGCTCCTATATATTCTTCTCAGCAGCACCCACAGGACTTCTAGTGTGTTAGTGGCATCACACAGAGCTCCTCTATTTTCTTTGCAGAAGCACCCACAGGACTTCTAGTGTGTTAGTGGCATCACACAGAGCTCCTCTATTTTCTTTGCAGAAGCACCCATAGGACTTCTAGTGTGTTAGTGGCATCACACAGAGCTCCTATATATTCTTCTCAGCAGCACCCACAGGACTTCTAGTGTGTTAGTGGCATCACACAGAGCTCCTCTATTTTCTTTGCATAAGCACCCACAGGACTTCTAGTGTGTTAGTGGCATCACACAGAGCTCCTCTATTTTCTTTGCAGAAGCACCCATAGGACTTCTAGTGTGTTAGTGGCATCACACAGAGCTCCTATATATTCTTCTCAGCAGCACCCACAGGACGTCTAGTGTGTTAGTGGCATCACACAGAGCTCCTCTATTTTCTTTGCAGAAGCACCCATAGGACTTCTAGTGTGTTAGTGGCATCACACAGAGCTCCTATATATTCTTCTCAGCAGCACCCACAGGACTACCGACTACAATGGCTGGAAGACCGCCAAGGGGAGGCAGAGCGTGCAGAGCCAAGAACACAGGGCAGGCAGGCTCTGTTTCTAGTGGACGTGGCCGTGGACGTGGACGTGGTCGTGCATCGTCATCAGCACGTGGCCATGGGACACGCGCGTCTTTGTTTTCGGCAGCTGGACATGTGGAGCCGCATCATGCTGAAGGCTTGGTAGAATGGATGACCAAGCCCTCCTCATCCTCCTCATCCTCTCTCACCCAGGCTCAGGGTACTGACAGAGCATCATCAGCCACCCCTACCCTAGACCCACCATGTCCTCCTGAGGAGTCCCCCGAACTCTTTGAGCACAGTGTTGGGTACATGCTCCAGGAGGATGCCCAACGATTCGAAGGCTCGGATGACGATACCCAGCTTGAGGAATCTGGCAGTACTGTTCCACCAGCTGCAGCTTACTGCCAGGTTTGCTCTAGTGGTGAAGAGGGAGGGGATGATGAGGTCACTGACTCCACGTGGGTGCCTCAAGGGAGAGAGGATGAGGAGGAGGACGAGGAGGAGGAGGACGAGGAGGAGGAGGATGCGGCGTCACATGTCCAACGAGGCAGGATGCCCCCTGGAGGCCAGGTAGAGGCCAGCACAGCAACTGTACAACACCGCAGAGCTCCGCCTGTGCAGGGCGCTGCCTCTGCACGTTATCAGAAAAGTTCTTTGGTGTGGGCCTTTTTTGAGACGAGTGCAGCAGATCGCACCACTGCTATTTGCAATATTTGTCTCAAGCGTATCTCGCGTGGCCAAAACATCAGCCGCTTGGGCACGACAAGCATGACCAGACATATGGCGACCTGCCATGCAGCTCGTTGGCAGGCACACATAAAAGACCCACACCAAAGAACTAAGCGGACCTCTCCTTGCTCCTCCTCAGCTGGGATCTCCATCCCCACTACACCTTCAGTCCTCTCTGAAAGCTGCTCTGAGAGGACTGAAGGTGTAGAATTAGGTGTGTCAGAACCAAGTACTTGCAGTACACCGACGTCCGATTGCAGCAGGCAAATTTCCCTGCCCCAGCTGCTGGACCGTAGAAAGAAGTACACTCCCAGCCATCCACATGCCCAGCGGTTGAATGCTAGCCTTGCTAAATTGCTAGCACTTCAACTGCTGCCTTTTCAGTTGGTAGACTCGGCCCCCTTCCGTGAGTTTGTTCAATGTGCGGTTCCTCAGTGGCAGGTTCCCAAACGCCACTTTTTCTCGCGGAAGGCGATTCCGTCTCTCTACCGGCATGTGGAGGGCAATGTCCATGCCTCGCTGGACAGGGCGGTCAGCGGTAAGGTGCATATTACCGCTGACTCATGGTCCAGCAGGCATGGACAGGGACGGTACCTTTCTTTCACGGCCCATTGGGTCACTCTATTGGCAGCTGGGAGGGATGCAGGACAAGGTGCAGTAGTGTTGGAGGTTGTTCCGCCACCACGCCTCCAAAACGCGACTACTGCTACTGGTTGTGACACACCTCTCTCCTCCACCCCCTCCTCTTCTTCTTCCTCCAGTGCTCTGTCCTTGGAACCAGCGGTGCTCCGTAGGCGTACAAGGGGCTACGCAAGTACGCAGGCAAAAAGATGCCATGCCGTGCTTGCGCTGGTGTGTTTGGGGGACAGGAGCCACACTGGGCCAGAGGTTCTGGCAGCTCTGCAGGGGCAGGCCGAGAGGTGGTTGACGCCACGTCAGCTTAAGCCAGGAATGGTCGTTTCTGACAATGGCACCAACCTCCTCTCCGCCCTGCGACAGGGGCAGCTCACCCATGTGCCCTGCATGGCTCACGTCCTCAACCTGGTGGTGCAGCGGTTCTTGGGCAGGTTCCCAGGCTTACAGGATGTCCTGAGGCAGGCCAGGAAAGTCTGTGTGCATTTCCGCCGATCTTATAATGCCAGTGCTCGGCTGACTGAGCTGCAAAAGGAGCTGAACCTGCCCAAGAACCGCCTAATATGTGACATGCCCACCAGGTGGAACTCAACGTTGGCCATGCTGCAGCGACTGCACACGCAGCAGAGGGCCATCAATGAGTACCTTTGCGACTACGGCACCAGGACAGGGTCAGGGGAGCTTGGTTTTTTTTCCCCACGTCAGTGGAGCATGATCAGGGATGCATGCACTGTCCTCTCACCATTTGAGGAGGCCACGAGGATGGTGAGCAGTGACAGTGCATGCATCAGTGACACTGTCCCTCTTGTCCACCTGTTGGAGCATACGCTGCGTGGGATAATGGACAGGGCACTTGAGGCAGAACAGAGGCAGGAAGAGGAGGACTTCCTTGCCTCTCAAGGCCCCCTTTATCCGGACAGTGTTCCTTCTGTCCCACCCATCACACAGGAAGAGGATGAGGAGGAGGAGGAGGAGGATTGTGTGAGCATGGAGGTGGAGCCTGGCACTCAGCATCAGCAGCAGCAGTCTTTTAGGGATGATGTACAGTCCCAACAAACCAGTGGACTTGTACGTGGCTGGGAGGAGGTGGCTGGCGATCATGTCATCCTCAGTGACCCAGAAGACTCCGGACCGAATGCCTCAGCTAACCTACGCTGCATGGCCTCCCTGATCCTGCAAAGCCTGCGGAAGGATCCTCGTGTTCTTCGGATCAAGGAGAGGGACCATTACTGGCTGGCCACTCTCCTTGATCCGCGGTACAAGGGTAAGGTTGCGGACCTTATCTTGCCGTCGCAGAGGGAGCAGAGGATGAGACATCTCAGGGAGGCCTTGCAGAAAGGTCTGTGCAACGCGTTCCCAGAAACTGGGAGGCTACAAACTCCTGGTCCTGGGCGACGAGTTGCTGAGGCTTCGGTCAGTGGCAGAAGGAGCGGTGGGGAAGGTGGACGTCTGACCGATGCGTTCAGACAATTTTTTAGTCCGCAGCCCCAAGGTATGATCGGTTCCAGCAACCATCGCCAGCGTCTGATATACATGGTGCAGGAATACCTTGGGGCAAGGTCAGACTTGGACACCTTTCCCACCGAAAATCCTCTGGCTTACTGGGTCCTGAGGATGGATCACTGGCCAGAGCTTGCACAGTATGCAATTGAGCTACTGGCCTGTCCTGCCTCCAGCGTTCTTTCCGAACGCACATTCAGTGCTGCTGGAGGATTTGTGACTGATCATAGGGTGCGCCTGTCCACCGCCTCGGTTGATCGACTGACATTCATCAAAATGAATCAGTCTTGGATCACCACCAGCTACCAGGCACCTGAGGCGGATATAACCGAATAATTTTTAATGTCACATCCCTTCAAGACTGCCTATGCTGATGCTGAGTGACTGTCCTCTTATGTTCACTGACTATCCTCTTCCTCCTCCTCAATGATCCATGCCACCACACCAGTGCCTAAGGCACAATTTTTCAGCCCCTGTTTAACAGGGGCGTGTACTTCCAATTTTTTAAAAAAATGCTTCGCAACACGTGTGACTGCTGTGCTCCAAGTACAGTATCTGTGAGGGCCGGGTTGCAGTGTTGTGGCACCAGCACCAGTGCCTAAGGCACAATTTTTCAGCCCCTGTTTAACAGGGGCGGGTACTTACAATTTTTTAAAAAAATGCTTCGCAACACGTGTGACTGCTGTGCTCCAAGTACAGTATCTGTGAGGGCCGGGTTGCAGTGTTGTGGCACCAGCACCAGTGCCTAAGGCACAATTTTTCAGCCCCTGTTTAACAGGGGCGGGTACTTACAATTTTTTAAAAAAATGCTTCGCAACACGTGTGACTGCTGTGCTCCAAGTACAGTATCTGTGAGGGCCGGGTTGCAGTGTTGTGGCACCAGCACCAGTGCCTAAGGCACAATTTTTCAGCCCCTGTTTAACAGGGGCGGGTACTTACAATTTTTTTAAAAAATGCTTCGCAACACGTGTGACTGCTGTGCTCCAAGTACAGTATCTGTGAGGGCCGGGTTGCAGTGTTGTGGCACCAGCACCAGTGCCTAAGGCACAATTTTTCAGCCCCTGTTTAACAGGGGCGTGTACTTCCAATTTTTTAAAAAAATGCTTCGCAACACGTGTGACTGCTGTGCTCCAAGTACAGTCTCTGTGAGGGGTTGCAGTGTTGTGGCACCAGCACCAGTGCCTAAGGCACAATTTTTCAGCCCCTGTTTAACAGGGGCGGGTAATTACAAATCTTGATCTAATAGTTCACAGCAGGGCCCATTCCTGCGCCCACCAAGAGTAACTATGAGGGCCTGCAGTCTTGTGGCAACACCGTCCACCACCACCGCCAAAGGCCCAATTTTTCTGCCCTGTTCATCAGGTGCTTGCAATTACAAATCTTGATCTAATAACTCACAACAGGGCCCATTCCTGCGCCCACCAAGAGTAACTGTGAGGGCCTACAGTCTTGTGGCAACACCGTCCACCACCACCGCCAAAGGCCCAATTTTTCTGCCCTGTTCATCAGGTGCTTGCAATTACAAATCTTGATCTAATAACTCACAGCAGGGCCCATTCCTGCGCCCACCAAGAGTAACTATGAGGGCCTACAGTCTTGTGGCAACACCGTCCACCACCACCGCCAAAGGCCCAATTTTTCTGCCCTGTTCATCAGGTGCTTGCAATTACAAATCTTGATCTAATAACTCACAGCAGGGCCCATTCCTGCGCCCACCAAGAGTAACTGTGAGAGCTTACAGTCTTGTGGCAACACCGTCCACCACCACCACCACCCCCAATTTTTCTGCCCTGTTCAACAGGTGCATGCAATTACAAATCTTGATCTATTAACTCATAGCAGGGCCCATTCCTGTGCCCACCAGTCTTGTGGCTACACCAACATCTAATAGGGCAAATTTCTGCAGAGTATATACGCCAGGCCCCTACTTTCAAACATCCAACTTACAAACGACTCCTACTTGCAAATGGAAAGAGAAAACAGGAAGTGAGAGGAAATCTACCCCTAGGAAGGGAAATTCTATCCTGTTAGATTTAATTTGGGAAAAAGGTATCTCCTCTCTACTGATACTTTATCACCAATCCTTGTTTCAATTAAAACCCCACTTTTCCAAAAACATTTGTCATTGGGACGGAAAGTGAGGTGACATGTTCTGAACAGATGTGCAAAGACAGCAAATGTTACAGGGGTGATAACCCCTCCCTATGTTCTCCAAAAAGCTTAAAAATAGATTTTTTTGGGATGGAGCTACACTTCATAATGTACCTGTTCAGATTCTACTTAAGAACAAACCTAAAGCCGCAAGTGGTTTTAAATGGCTTCTTTTTTTCCTTTACAAATGTCATTTTGTGCAAGGACAGTTCTAAACACGGGAAACACATGCCACTTCACAGGCATACTTTAGACACCCCCCAGGTACCATATTTAAAGGAAAATTTCACTTTTTTTTTTCACTTTATGTATCATTAAAATGACTGCTCCCGAAAAAACGTTAGTTTTTAAAAGTTCTTTTTGCATTGATATATGTCCCCTGGGGCAGGACCCGGGTCCCCAAACCTGTTTTATGACATTAACATGCATATTGGCCGTTGTAATTAGCACTTTTGATTTCGAACGTTCGCGTCCATTATAACGTATAGGGTTCGAAAATTCGCGCGAACTTTCGGTCCGTTCGAAGGTTCTGGTTCGAACCGAACCCGGGGGTGTTCGGCTCATCCCTAATCGAGAGGGCCCGTTCACAAGAGGGGAGTTGATTGGAGACCTAGGCAGATGCAGAGCCAGCCACGTTGCGATGTTCCAACCATGACAGGACTGCAGTGGGATCTTCAAAGAATTGGGCCTTGTCATCACAGACCACGCGGAGCCTCACTGGAAACAGCATTGCATAGGTTAGGTGGTGGATGTGGAGTTGTCGCTTAGCCTCGGTGACCTGTGCCCTCTTCTTTTGTACTTCAGCTGAGAAATCCAGGAACACAGTGACGTTCCTGTTGCCGAACGTGATGTTGCCTCTCTCACGGGTTAGGAGCAGAACAGTGTCCCGGTCATGGTAGTTTAGGAGCTTTGCAATAAAGGTGCGTGGGGAGCAGCCAGGCGATGAGCACGCTCCACCACGAACGTTGTCAAGAAGGCCTGTCTGCTGAAAGTTTTTATAAGCAGGTTCTCAAGATATGTGGGGGGGGGGGTCAGAGCCCCCTGCTCTCTTGGACAGACCCACAAATTGGGGATTGCATCTGCGGAGTCTGTTCTCCATGTCGTTCTGCTTACTTAGCTGTTCAGTGATCACTTGCAATAGTGGGATTTCACCCTTCATGTGACCTACCCTGCGTTAAGTCTCAGTCGCTCTCTCCCTCAATTTGTGGATGTCCTGGCAGATGAGAAAGATGTCGACCTTCACCTCCTCTATTTTAGAAGTGAGTGTAGTTTGGCACAGGTAGATTTTGGCGGTGTCCTCGGAGGGTAGCTCTTCTGCCTCCTGAATGGGAGCAGCGCCATCTTCCTCCGCCTGTTCTCGTCCCTCATGGTGATATTTATCCAGCTTGGCCAGAGCCTTGGAGACCCGCTTCGGCGGCGACATGAGTGTGGGAGTGCAGGGTAGACATGTGCAATTAGTTTCGTACGAATTTGTAATTCGTACAAATTTACGAATCCGTAGTACGAATTTTTTCGAATACGAATTCCGTACAGAATACGAAATTCCGTTTACGAATTCCGTCGCCAAATTATTCAAATCCGACTACCAAATATCGAATTTCAACTAATATGAAAGAAATTATTATAGCGGATATAACGAATGATTCGAATGAATTTGAATGAATTCGAATGACAAAGTGTAATTTTTGCAGGAAAAATTCCGTTTACGAATTTCAGCTCCAAATTATTAGAATCAAACTACCAATATCGAATTTCAACTAATTTGAAAGAAATTATTATAGCGGATATAACGAATGATTCGAATGAATTCGAATGAATTTCGAATGATTCGAATGACAAAGTGTAATTTTTGCAGTAAAAAAAGCTATTTAAAATCACTTGCGGCTGTTGCCGGCTAATGAATTGTCGGCTCCGTAACACAGAGAACAGTCATTCATTGATAAAAAAAAAAAAAAAAAGCGTGGGGGTCCCCCCAAATTCAATAACCAGGCCCTTCAGGTCTGCTATGGATATTAAGGGGAACCCCAGCCAAAAAAAAAAATGGTGTGGGGTCCCCCCTAAATATCCATACCAGACCCTTCAGGTCTGGGATGGATTTTAAGGGGAACCCCGGCCAAAAAAAAATGGCGTGGGGTCCCCCTCAAAATCCATACTAGACCCTTTATCCGAGCACGCAACCTGGCAGGCCGCAGGAAAAGAGGGGGGATGAGAGCGGCCCCCCCTCCCTCCTGAACCGTACCAAAGCACCATGTCCTCATGTTGATGAGGACAAGGGCCTCATCCCCACAACCCTGTCCATTGGTTGTGGGGGTCTGCGGGCGGGGGGCTTATCAGAATCTGGAAGCCCCCTTTAACAAAGGGGGCCCCCAGATCCCGCCCCCCCCTGTGTGAAATGGTAACCATTTCACCAAAAAAGGTGACAAATATGGTAAAAATTACAGGAGACGGTCTTTGACAATTCCTTTATTAAAATCTTCTTTCTTCTGGTCTTCCTTCTTCCTTTCTTCATCCTTCGGTTTCTTCATCTTCTCCTTCCGGCATCTTCTTCCATCTTCTTCTTCCTCCGATCCGCTTCTTCTTGCGCTGGTCTTCTCGTCCTTCTCGTCCGGCATCTTCTTCCATGGCGTCGGCGTCTGTTCTTCTGTCGGCCGCTCCTCGCAATGGGAGGCTCCTGCCCTTACCATTTCACACAGGGGGGGGCGGGATCTGGGGGCCCCCTTTGTTAAAGGGGGCTTCCAGATTCCGATAAGCCCCCCGCCCGCAGACCCCCACAACCAATGGCCAGGGTTGTGGGGATGAGGCCCTTGTCCTCATCAACATGTTGAGGGCATGTGGCCTGGTACGGTTCAGGAGGGAGGGGGGGCCGCTCTTTTCCTGCGGCCTGCCAGGTTGCGTGCTCGGATAAGGGTCTGGTATGGATTTTGAGGCCGGGGTTCCCCTTAAAATCCATCCCAGACCTGAAGGGTCTGGTATGGATATTTAGGGGGACCCCTACGTAATTTTTTTTTTTAATTTGAAGCGGGGGTTCCCCTTAATATCCATAGCAGACCTGAAGGGCCTGGTTAATGAATTTGGGGGGACCCCCACGCTTTTTTTTTATCAATGACTTTCAATGAATGACTGTTCTCTGTGTTATGGAGCCGACAATTCATTAGCCGCGAGTGATTTTAAATAGCTTTTTTTTCCTGCAAAAATGACATTGTGTAGGAACAGTTCTCTATATTAGATATACTGAATCTCAAATTCATTCGAATCATTCGTTATATCCACTATAATAATTTCTTTCATATTAGTTGAAATTAGATATTTGGTAGTAGTTGGATTCGAATTGTTCTCTGTGTTACGGGGACCGGCAATTAGCCGCAAGTGATTTTAAATAGCTTTTTTTCCTGCAAAAATGACACTTTGTACAGAGACGGTTCTAAGCAAGGGAAACATGCGCCCCTTCATAGGCATACAACTCTATAGTATATCTGTGAAGGGGCGCATGTTCACTCGCGGCTAATGAATTGTCGGATCCGTAACGCAGTGAACAGTCATTCATTGAAAGTCATTGATGAAAAAAAACAACCAATGGCCAATGGCCAGGGTTGTGGGAATGAGGCCCTTGTCTTTATCAACATGGGGACAAGGTGCTTTGGGGGGGACCCCAAAGCACCCTCCCACAGTTGAGGGCATGTGGCCTGGTACGGTTCAGGAGGGGGGGGCCGCTCTCGTCCCCCCCTCTTTTCCTGCGGCCTGCAATGCTCGGATAAAGGGTCTGGTATGGATTTTGAGGGGGACCCCATGCCATTTTTTCTTTTTTTTTTGGCCGGGGTTCCCCTTAAAATCCATCCCAGACCTGAAGGGCCTCGTTATTGAATTTGGGGGGACCCCCACGCTTTTTTTTTTTTTTTTTTAATCAATGAATGACTGTTCACTGTGTTACAGAGCCGACAATTCATTAGCCGCGAGTGATTTTAAATAGCTTTTTTCCTGCAAAAATGACACTTTGTGCAGGAACAGTTCTCTATATTAGATATACTGAATCTCAAATTCATTCGACTCATTCGAAGCATTCGTTATATCCGCTATAATAATTTATTTCGTATTAGTTGAAATTCGATATTTGTAGTTGGATTCGAATTGTTCTCTGTGTTACGGGAACCGACAATTCATTAGCTGGTTAACGATTCGTAGCGATTCGTAACGATTCGTAACGATTCGTAACTTTACTAACGATTCGTAACGATTCAAAAAAATTTTACGATTCGTACGAAATTCGGATTTCGTACGAATTCGAACAGAATTTCGTACACGAATTACGAATTACGAAATATTTTTATATACGAAACGGAGCGAAACAAAACAAAACTAATTTTTTGACAGTTCCCATGTCTAGTGCAGGGAGACACTGTGGGCAGCCTGTTAGGGTATTAAAGGGAGGTTTACCCCACAGGATTGATGTAAAGGATGAATTCTCAGATGGAGCTCTTAAGCCCCGTACACACGGTCAGAAAATCCGACCACAAAATCCATCGGATTTTTTCCGACGGATTTTGTCCGACACTGGTGTTGCATACACACGGTCGGACAAAGTTGTCAGAAAATCTGATCATTCTGAACGTGGTGACGTTTGTTGCCTACGACGGGACTACGTAGAGGCTAGTAGCCAATAGCTTTGGTCTTGTAATGTGATCTGAGCATGTATGGCACTTTGTCCGTCGGAATTCGCTACACACGATCGGAAAAAGTCCGATAGGACTTTGTTGTCGGAAAATTTGAGAGCAGGAGATAAAACTTTGTCCGTCGGAAAATCCGACGGAAAAAGTCCGATGGAGCCTACACACGGTCGGAATTTCCGACAACATTGTCCGATAGGACATTTTCCATCGGAAAATCCGAGCGTGTGTACGGGGCATTACTCTGCACACCCTATGCCATGCAGCTCCAGGCCACGCCCCCAGTGTGGACAGTTTTTAATAGGAAAACAGAGGGACTTACAGGAACACAAGTGATTTTACACAAGCAATACAAAAAAAAAAACAGGATACTTTTTCATACAAGTACATGGTACAGCAGCCACATATCAGAAATATGAAATGTTGGGTTTTCATATTCTTTAAGAATATCTAATTTTCTAACTTTACTTTCATCATTTATATACAATAGCTATCAGATTGTGCAGAATTTTCACAGTGCTTCTAAAAGGGATTGCAACCTATGATCACATGATCCTGTGCTTTTTCTGTACTCCTCTCAGCACTACAGAGGGCAGTGTATGTTGCCTGCATTTTTGCCAGCTCATATCAAGAATCAATCTGAAAATAAGGGGAGCAGCAGTCGCAATTATTTAACAGGCAGGACAGCTGCCCAGGATGAATTCCAGGATGGAAATTAGAATCACGCAGCAGGTAAACTGTGTTCCCCCTGGGTGATTTTAAATGCAAAATGTTAACTTTTGACTGGAGTGTACCTTTAACTTTTACTTTATGTTTATTGGCATTTAAATAAAATACCTGAAAAATCAAGCCCGAGAGCATATAGCCTAAAGCACATTTAAAAAAATAATAATATTAACATAAGCATTAAAACTAAGCCACATAATGAATCTTTAATTTCTGTACTTCGAGCTGAAAGATCTTTTCACCCTTTGAAATTCATCCCAGTTTGCGCTGCCCCATTAAAAAGCAATGCTTTTTCGCTGATCAAAATCTACATAAAACATTTCACATGTTCTTTCCCAGCCACAACAAGTAAATATGCTGATTTAAATGCCAGCGTTGCGTCTCCGCTCAGCTCCTTTTGATATGGATTTCGGCATACAAAAAAAAAAAAAAAAAAAAACACGATCCGATGATGTCACTTTGATCTGCCGAAGTGATCAATACAAATAAAGTTTGTCTCTATTGAATGTTGACCCTATTTTATAGCAACATGAATAAGGCCTTCAAAGAACAAAACATCAATGGGTTTAATAACAAACACGCATTTTAACGTACATCAAATAGCGCCAGAATAAAGGAGACTCAAACTAGTGTTGAACTCGGAACTAGGAAGAGAGAGAGAGAGAAAGAGAGGCAGAGAGAAAATAAAAAGTGTAAAAAAAAAAAAAACAAAGGATTATAAAAAAAAATAAAAAATTAGCAAAAAAAATGCAATCTAGGCTCGGCTGGGAAAATGTAAAAGTTATTGCCGCACAAAGAACCTCTGGAACGGCCTCCTTTCCAAATTTTCTATTGCACTCTACGCTGTTACTTGCGTATGGCAGAAGCAGCATCTTTGTATTATAGGAACAGTCTGCTTCATAATCAAATACCATCTGTCGCTACATCTGAACTTGTTTTCAACATCTGTGCGTCCTGGTCTTAACAAAGCTTTAAAAACCAATTCAAAAACTTTCACAGATCACTGGCTAAATATGTGCGTTTTACCATTTTTCATGTTCACTTAAAATATTCCTTCAGCTTTTTTTCCCCTCTTTTGACCAGGGGATTGGAACAAAAAAAAGATATTTTCACTAGTTGCTCTAATAAGCTAATTTCCTAATGGCCTAACGCAGCCAAGTGCAAAAGGGGGGACACTTGCTTAGGCACCAAAAGGACGAGCGGTAACGGTGTCTTGGTGCCAACAGAGTCCCTCTTTACCAATGAGGAACCTGAAAGTTGATCAGCGACCATACCCCAATTGCTCAAAATGACACTACGGATAAAAACGGCAACCAAGGGGGGAATCAATGCGATGGCTTGTACGCTGCTTAAGTGTGTTGGAGCAAATGGCGAAGTGAAAGCGCCGACGGCCCCCCAGGGGGTAGGGGAACCGGCGACGTCGCTGCTTTAAAGAGGCCTTCGGAAATTGACAAGTACATCTTTGCAGAACTTGCGGCCAGCCCACTGGCAGATGTTGACCAGTTCTGCTTATGTATACATCAGTTACAGAACACTAAAACAGAGATTGGAATTTTTAATTTAGTCAAGGCAGTTGGGCTAAAATGATGGCTTTTGCTGAAAACCATTAAACGGGGGGCCTGCCTAATGAAGTAGAAGACTGGCACTCTGGAAGCTGATGAGATGTCGTGGGTTCCAAGTTACAGGATGGCGAGTGAAGGCAAGCATAGCGTCGCATCCTCCCTCTGTAGCTGTATAATGAAACGGGAATGGCAGAGAGAGGATACAGCAATATTAGGAAACATTTCTCTCTGTCGAGCCCAGGCGCACAAACTGTCTCCAACCTTTGTTTTGGAAAGCACTTTTTTTTTGTGGGATTAAATAAATGTTAATTTCTCCAAACATGTATTAATGATTTTAAAGGTAGCTAGCTTATTATGTTCACCAAATATTCATTTTGAGCACTGAAAGGGTGCTCATAGATGACAGGGCGAGCCTTGTACTTGATCCAAGCTTGTAGACAATTGGCCAAGGATCAGGCTTTGTTGGGTATCTCTAGGGGGACATGATAAAAGGGTCTTTGACCATCGAACCATCTAGATAGATAGAGATGCAGATAGATTTTCAAGTTGCAGGAAAATATCTCTGTGTAAACAAACACATCTTTCCCTTATCTGTTTATTGAGGGGAATGGGATTGTCTCCACACATGAGCCATTTCCATCTGTTGCTTAGTATTACAGTCAAAGTCAAATGGGATCTTACCAACCACCACTTTTGGTGAGACATTTGTCCGACTATGGCTATCGCTGAACCTGGACTGGCTGATAGTGGGTTGATTTACTAAAGGCAAATAAGCTGTTCACTTTGCAAGGGAAGTTGCACAAGAGCTTAGTGAATGCAGTGAAATTTTACTGTGCAAGGAATACCCAATCACATGCAAGGAAAATAAAACATTTTTTATCTTCTTGCATGCATGAAGGTAAAAAAAACCTTAATCATTTACAACCACTTTAACTAACCTCTAGGGAAATTCCCTTTTTCATTTTTCATTTGCAAAGTGGACAGTCTATTTGCCTTTATTATATCAACCCCATAAGGAGTAATTTCTGCCACCAGAATATAGACTCTGGGATCTTTCACTGCAAAGTGTTTACTGTTTAGGCTTCAGCACCGATGCACCGATTAGCTTGCAGTTTTCCTGCCTTTATTTTTCGGTCGGTTGTTGGGAGGGTTATATTGACCATACACTAATAGATTATATTTGTTCAGCCTGAAAAAAAAAAAAAAAAACAGATTGCTGCATCCACACTAGCAGTGTGGATGAACAAATCTTCCCAGCCAGGCTATTGTATTCTGACAGAAGCCGTCAGTATACTTGACCAGCGGCTGCATCTGATTGGATACAGCTGCTGTTTGGGTAATGATTTTCTGCCTGGCTCCTTTGATTTTTCAATTGAAGAATGTCAGGTGGCAGGGACCAGCAATCAGTGCTATACAAATGCACTGATTCTGTGTAAATGACACTGGCAGTGAAGGGGTTAACCACTAGGTGGCAGTGTAGGGGTTAAGTGTGTCCTAGGGGCGTGTTGGTAACTGTGGGGAGCGTGGCTGTGTTTTACACATCACTGATCTCTGCTCCAATCACAGGGAGCAGAGATCAGTGACACTGTTGCTAGGCAGAACGGGAGATGCTTGTTTACTTTAGCATCTCCCCGTTCTTCCTCCCCGTGAGAGGATCGGGGGTATCCCCACGGCGATCGAGTCCACAGGACTCGCGATCAGACTCACGGAGGCCCCAACCGGTGCGCGCCGACAGCGTGCCCACGTGATGGCACACTGAACTTTCGACCGTCAAGAACGCGGTGACGTACAACACTACGAAGAGCTGAGAAAATGAAGTTCAATGCTTCCGTGCATGTGTCGAATTGTTTCCGAGCATGCGTAGGAATTTTGCGCGTCGGGATTGCTACAGACGATCGGAATTTCCAATCTGAACTTTTTCCGACCGAAAAATAAAGAACCTGCTCTCAATCTTTTGCTGGCGGAAAATTCAGCCAGCAAAAGTCAGGTGGAGCATACACACGTTCGCATTTTCCGACCAAAAGCTCTCATATGCCTTTTCCTGCCTGAATTTCCGATCGTGTGTAAGGGCATTCGATTTTCTGCAGATTTTTGTCTTCAGATTTACCAAACCTATATAATATGAGGTCAAACCTTAATGCCGCGTACACACGGTCGTAATTTCCGATGGAAACAGTCCGATGGGAGCTTTTCATCGGATTTTCTGACCGTGTGTATACCCATCGGTATTTTTCTGTCGGCATTTCCGATGGACTTTGGATTGAGAGACATTTCTTAATTTTTCAGACGGAAAACCTTTCTATCGGATTTTTCGATCGTGTGTATGCTCGGAAACAATTCGACGGATGCTTGGAAGCATTAAACTTCCCTTTTATAGTGCTGTTGAACGTGTTGTATGCCCCAGTGTTATTGCCCGTCGGAATTTGGTGTGACCGTGTGTAGGCAAGACAGTTTGAGTGAAATTCCATCAGAATTCCGACGGGAAAACCATCAGAGTCTTTTCCGATGAGAATTCCGATCGTGTGTACGCGGCATAAGAGTTTCAATTTGTATGCAATCAAGCAGGCCCTTGCACTACATGGTTTTGGTAAATCTGAAGACAAAAATCTGCAGAAAATCTAATGCCGTGTACACACGGCCGGACTTTGCACCGTCCAAAACTCCGCCGGCATTTCCAACGGAAAAATTAAGAACAGGCTCTCAATCTAAAGTCCGTCGGAAATGCTGACAGAAAGGTCCGATGGGGCATACACATGGTCGGAATATGCGATGAAAAGCTCCCATCAGACTTTTTCCATCGGAAATTCCAGCCGTGTGTACGTGGCATTATAGTGTGTATGGAGCTTTAGAGTTACAAAAAGGATTTTGAAAATCTTATCTAAGAATTTTCGTTCGTATTTCGCACCATTAGTGAGCTGCAGCAACAGCTGATTTTCGTGGGGCAATAAAATTTGAGTAATCGGACATGTTGGAAATTTTTTGAAAAACAAACGATTTTCTAATTAATGATGGGAGAATCGTGCAAGAAATTTAATCGAAAAAGAAATATGCATGTGCAAGAAAAGAAAATTCATGGAAAGAAAAGAAGATTCCCAGCCACAAAAAATATTTTCTGTGGCAACATGAGGTGAAATTGAAGGCTTGGTTGGCCGAATTTCGAAATCAATGGTGGCATCATCGGATCACAAAGCGCACAAATTTTCTGATTTTCAAAAGAAAATTCTTTTGAAATTCGACCATGTATGGCCAGCCTTAGTGATAGGATTTTGATGTAAGGTGGGTTAGTGCAAGGGTTAGAGTTAAGCTAGTTTCACACTGCTCTATTGCAAAAACGCAGTAAAAATGCATATGAGTTTTTTATGCATTTTCCATTTATTTCAACAGGGAGGTGTGTTTTTTTTTTTTTTTTTTACTGCACCAAACATGCACCAAAAATGCAGCTTGCAGGACTTTGAAAAACGCAACAGACCCGCAACTGAAAAGTGTGAATAGTTCCATGGGATATAGTGGTCATGCGTTTTTCTTCCGTTTCCACAAAAACTGAAGAAAAACCAATCAGTTTGATAGCAGCCTAACAGGGTTGGAGCTACAGTATGTCAGACTGGTGATTTTATTATCAATCTCAGCGATCTGTAGTTGGTGACATTTTTTTCCAGCTACATGTCATACGCACTGCATCAATACTTTAGAGCTCACAGCTACAAAGCACTCTCTATCAGCGATCTGCAGCTAAGCCGTAAACATGAATTCAGAGCAGTTGCCACTGTTGAGCTTGTCACTAACATGAGATGCTGCACAAACTCAATCTCTAAGCAACTGAGCTACAAACTGCTGTAAGATTAGTAGGTTAGCGATTCCATAGAAAATAAATCGTCAGTATGAGGTGGCCTTTAGATCTACAGGGAGAGTTAGAACTAGGAGATTGCAAGCTGGTGCAGCTAGCTAGTCTGCCACTAGGTGGCTCTCTTCCAGAGTACTGTCTGGTTACAGAAAGCAGTGTCATCAAGTGTTAGGCCCATTTTAGTTAGAGCCCTCCTGTAGTGATGTCATGGGTGAGTCGTGCCAATATATAAGCCAGGTTGGGGGGAGTCCTAGTGCAGTTAAGGCATAGGAGTCAGACTACCCACCGTCAGGCAGATGTAGCCAAGAAGTGGAGATCCTGGACAGGGCTGGAGGCTGGAGAGAGGTAAACCTGTACCCAGACGAGCTGTCTGTAGACTTATTGACCCTTATGGAGGTGGGGGCTAGGGCAGGTTGCAAAAATGTCTTTTAAGCCAGGCCAAAAGTTCCTAGGGGTAAAGCTACCTATCACCTGGAGGGTCCCAGGAGAGGCATATCTATGGAGGAGGTGACTGCAGAGATGCCATCTCAGTGAGTACTAATGACCCCAGGTAGAGTAAGAGTTACATAAACTTAAAGAGGAAGTAAAGCCTGATGGGTGTTACTTCCTCTTTGTTTCCCTGCAAAGGTAAAGCATAAGGGGCTACTATACATCGCATAGTAGCCCATTATGTGACATTTACCTGCAGGAGAAGCCCGCGATGTCCCCGTCTTCCTCGCTAGTAGCGAGCGTCCATTCTTCACCCCTCTTCCTTCCGGGGGCGTGGACTCCGGCTCTGTGACTGGCCAGAGTCACGTGTTGTCAGGGGTCAAGTCCTTGGGAAAAAAGTGTGGGAACTCCCACCCAAGATCCACTCGCAAATATGCAGGAGACTGGGGGGGGGGGGGGGATGAGAAGACAGAAAATCAGGAGGGGCCGGCGGGGAGGAGCGCATCACGAGAGGTCTGACTAAATACAATCTCTTAGCAGCAGGGACCTGATCTACCTGTCAGCTAGCTGTAATTGACAGGTAGATCAAAGCGGAAGCTGTCATGGGGCCCCCTACTGACAATGCCTGAATGGTCAGGTGTGCGGCACTTACTATTGCGAGCTGTGTCGGCAGCTGCTGGTGTAGCACCTCCCACACAGCTCGCATACTTCAAAGTCTTGCAGGACATGGCTGCTAAGGGGAACTGAGTTCCTGTTGTGGAAAAAGTACAGGAACTCCATTCCCATGCGTTCCCGCAGGACTTGAGCCCTGCGTGATGTCACTCCCGCACACCGGGAGCCACCTTTAACGGCATGACCCGAGCTAGAAACGGCACAGCGTGCCCTTTATAACTCCAGCACATGCGCAGAAGAAATCGCCTACGGCATTTTGCAAATATCTCCTAGACTGTGCTGGTCTGGGAGATATTTCAAGCACCTACAAGTAAGCCTTAATCTAGGCTTACCTGTAGGTTAAAGTGGTTGTAAAGGGTTTACAACCACATGAAAAAAAAAAAAAATCCCTGCAAGGTAAAGGCATATTGTGCTAGTATGCATCGCATACTAGCACATTATGAAAGACTTACCTTGAAACAAAGCTCTCCAGCGGCGCACTGTCACTGCTGCAGAGGCTTTCCTCTTCACCCGATCTTCCTTCCGGGTTCGCGGATTGTGGCCGATTGACTGCCTGAGCTGCCATGATGCCCCCCGCGTACATGCGCACTGGAGTCACAGCCACCGCATGGAGCTCTGAAGGAACGGCACGGGTATGCCGTTTCTTTAGAGCGCATGCGCTGGTGATGTCACTGGCTGCTGCTCGCTAGAATATCTCCTAAACGGTGCATGTTTGGGAGATATTCATTTAACCTACAGGTAAGCATTATTATAAGCTTACCTGTAGGTAAAAATAAAAACGTACAGTTCACTACCACTTTAATTTGAAGCCCGGCTTACTAATGGTTGTACTCTTTTTGTGGATTCCAATTTGCGCTTTTGGTGTTTTAGCAGCATAATATTTATACCATCAGTGGCTCTGGTGAGGACTGGACAGTCTTGAACTCCACCCATTGCACCACCCACACTATCAATTAACAGCACAATTCTGCTTGAGATTGTAATCCCTACACATTGACATTGTGCTATTGCAATGACCCTCCACCAGTCTACCATTATCTGGACCTCAAAGTGGCCACCCTTTAAGGATATTAACTTAAAGTCCTAAATATATATTGATATATTTACTTTATGTATGAAATTGGATTTTAAAGCTGATGTCTAAGCTAGGTGTTAGCAGGGGAAAGATGTAGTGCCCTTTAAGGCCCCTTTCAGACTTGTGCGACTTCAAAGTCGCATGATTTTACCGCGATTTTGCCGCGATTCGCGGCAGCGTTTTTTGACGCAATTTTGTGGCATCAAAATCGGACCAAAGTAGTGCAGGGACTACTTTGAAGTCGGAACGACTTGAAGTTGTACTAATATGAATGGCTGTCATTGGAAATCATGGGGAACGACTTGTCATGCTACTTTGCAGTCCCAAATCTTGGGACAAGTCGTATAAGTGTGAAAGGGGCCTAAGTATTACCCTTCCCCTGGTGATGTCAGTGGGTGGAGCTGGTGCCCCTTATTATTAGCCAATGTGGGTGGGGCCAATGAATTTAGGTATGGGAACTGGACATCCCTGACCAACATTATGTACATCTGGAGGATACACATGAGTGGGACTAATAAGTGAGGAAGCAAAAGGACTTTAGCCATCCCTGACCTTTATTAGCAGTCCTGTAGCCTAGAGTAGAGGAGGACTTCAGTGGTTGTTAACCTCAGACATGAAATATGAACAAAGCATATCCCTCTATAGTGTACTTGTATCAATTAAGAGCACTAAGTGTAAGTTCTGTCTGCTGCTTCTTTCCTCTGCTATCAGCACGAATCACTTCTGTCAAGTTTTCCTGACACCAAGAGAAAAAAGGTGACAGGAGAGGGATCTCTAGCTGATTGACAGCCTCAGCTCTGTTCCTGTGTTCTGTGCGAAGGGGCGGGGGGTGTCCCTTCCCTCCAATCAGCTCTCAGACCTCTCCTCACTGAGCTCTGTAGTGTAACTTCAGCTCCCCACCTCCTTTTTTCTGAACTCTCAGACAAGCTATAGAATATCTGGACTTTGAATGGCTGTAGGGAAGAGAACACTTCAGATAAACAGATTCAACATATGTAGGAGGATTTGTTTCATCTCTGCATATCACCCGAGCCAAGTCACTTGGGTATATGTAAGGGTTTACCTGATGTGAGGACCCATTGCTAGAGGACTCGCGGAAGAGCAAGGGGAAAGATGGCTGGACTTGATGTGTTTGTGATAGCTGCAGTAAAGTGGTCTGCACTGTAGAGAATATTGTTTAGGAGGTTGTGTAATGGACGTACCATGTGCTGCCTCAAACCAGGGAAAATGTAATAAGGAAGGCCTCAGGACAGGAGAGTGAGTGATATAATATGGCAAAGTTCCTCCCTACAGACAGGTATGTGAGTGTCCTATCCGAAGAAGAAGCGGGGCAGGACCTTGGCCAGCTTGAAGCAAACCGATGTCCAATCCAGGTCCCTTACAGTTTAAAATGTTACTAAACCCACTACAGTAAAATCAGTCTGTATATGCAGTAAAGCATGCTTCTTATACTCACTGTGGAACATAAGGGGTTAATCCTCTGCATTGTGTAAAAAGGATGTTTGATCCTGTCTTCTTTGATCCTCTCCTCCTTCCACTGTCCCCTAATAATTTCCTGATAACACAGAGTCTATGGAGTCAGGCTGCACATGCTCAGTTTGGTGTGTATTGCTAGAGAGGTGATCAGCATAGGGCCAATCAGCACTGTCCAGACAGAGGGTCAAGGGTCCTGCAGTCTCACAGGACAGTCAGAAAACTCCTTCTACAAGCTTTAACCAGTGCTAGAAGTCAAGACTGCAACAGTTGTGCTCATAAGTTTATGTACCCTGCTCATAAGTTTACATACGCTCTCCAAATGTAGTGTTTATGGTTGTGGCCAAAAATCTGAATTTTGGTCTCATCACTCCAAATGACTTTGTGCCAGAAGGTTTGAGGCTTGTCTCTGTCCTGTTTGGCGTATTGTAAGCGGGAGACTTTGTGGCATTTGCATAGTAATGTCTTTCTTCTGGCCACTCGACCATGCAGCTCATCTTTCTTCAAGTGCCTCCTTATTGTGCACACCACATGTTTTAAGAGAGTCCTGTATTTCATCTGACGTTATTTGTGGGTTTTTCTTTGCATCCCGAACAATTTTCCTGGCAGTTGTGGCTGAAATTTTAGTTGGTCTACCTGACCGTGGTTTGGTTTCATCAGAACCCCTCATTTTCCACTTCTTGATTAGAGTTTGAACACTGCTGATTGGCATTCTTAATTCCTTGGATATCTTTTTATATCCCTTTCCTGTTTTATACAGTTCAACTACCCTTTCCCGCAGATTCTTTGACAATTCTTTTGCTTTCCCCATGACTCAGAATCCAGAAACATCAGTGCAGCACTGGATGAAAGATGCAAGGGTCTGTCAGGAGTCCAGAAACTCATTGACCTTTTATACACACACTAATTACAAACAAACAGATCACAGGTGAGGATGGTTACCTCAAACAGCCATTCAAACCCCTTTGTGTCAACTTGTGTGCATATTATCAGGCCAAAATCACCAGGGTATGTAAACTTTTGATCAGGGTCATTTGGGTAGTTTCTGTTGTGATTATGATTTTAAAAGAGTAAAAACTGTTGATTGATAATAAATGGCTTCAGCCAAACACTAACCATGAGTGAAAGAAAAGTTTTTTGTGTTATCATTCATATTCTCTGAAAAATGGCCAAGAAATCATATATTCTGCCAGGGTATGTAAAATTATGAGCACAACTGTATATACTGCTGATGAGAAAAGGTATTTAGCAGTTTATATTTACTAAAATAATTGCATTTCCATATTCTGTGTACTGTGGACAGGGCCGGACTGGGAATAAAATTCAGCCCTGGAAAAAATTTCATACCAGCCCCACAGCATTATTATACCAGCGCAACAGCATAATTATTTTCTGGTTCAAGAAAGGGAAAACCATACATTTTAAAGCACATTTGAAGAGTGTATTATATATAAAAAATACAGATATGAAATCACATAGGGCTTTATATATATATATAAGCAAAATCCAGTTAAAAGTGGTCAATCATCAAGGGGGACCCCAGGAACTCAGAACGTGGGGGGGGGACCACATTCCGCAGAAAGAATACACCAAGGTAAGGGGGGTTACTGATATAAGGGGGAAACCCTTTATATCAGTGCCCCCTTCAGACTGGCCTGGCGGTGCTGTCACTGACCTCCTCTCAGGTGCACCAAGCAGGGCTCAGTCAGTCGGCTCCAGCTTGGTGGCTCTGGTTTTATCCTATAGGCTCCTCTCCACAGTCCACACACGTTTGACTTCTCCCATGACCCCTATCCTGACGGCGCTCCCACTCTTGACTCCTCTCCAGACTCCCTCAGAGACTGCAGACATGATACAGGAGAGGAGATGGTCAGAGACTGCAGACATGATACAAGAGCTCAATGCAGCCTCACCAGTGCCCATCAAATGCAGCCTCACTGTGCCCATCAAATGCAGCCTCACTGTGCCCATCAAATGCAGCCTCACTGTGCCCATTAAATGCTGCCTCACTGTGCCCATCAAATGAAGCCTCACTGCGCCCATCAAATGCAGCCTCACTGTGCTCATCAAATGAAGCCTCACTGTGCTCATCAAATGCAGCTTTACTCTGCCCGTGAATGCGGCCTCACTGTGCCCATCATTGCGGTCTCACTGTGCCCACCATTGCAGCCTCACCGTGCCCACCATTGCGGCCTCACCGTTCCCACCATTGCGGCCTCACCATATCCACCATTGCGGCCTCACCGTGCCCATCAAATGCAGCTTTACTGTGCCGTGAAAGCAGTCTCACTGTGCCCATGAATGCAGCCTTACTGTGCCCATGAATGCAGCCTCACTCTGCCCATCATTGCAGCCCCTCCTGTGCCCCGTGTCCCAGTCTGCAGTCCCTGTCTGTGGGAAGGTGTGTTGTTGATGCTCGGGTACAATACCCTGCATGCCAGCAGGATATCCATGATGGCCAGCAGCAGGCAGGGGCTGTTCTCGTTTTGGATGGGGACAGTGCTTCTTCCAGAGGACCTGTTTGCTGTGAGATGGAGTGGTCCCGGGCCACCTGCACCTTCAGCCGTCCTCACTTTCCGGCCCCAGTCAGCCTGTCCCCTGGTCCTGGGGAAGTGGAGAGCACTGGGTGGGAGTTGGAGAGAAGGGGGAGCAGAGAGTACTGGTGGGGTTGGAGAGCACATGGGTGGGGGCAAAGAGCAGGGGGGAGTGGAGATCACAGGGGTGGGGAGTGCAGAGCACTGGGGGGGCAAAAATAACAGGGTGGAGAGCACGGGAGGCTGAGAGCACTGGGGGGGGGTAAGAGTGTGGGGTGGCGAAGAGCACTGGACGGGAGCTTGAGAGCACTGGGGGGGGGGGCAGAAAAACAGGACTGGAGAGCACTGGGGTTTACAAAGAGCAGGGGGGAGTGGAGAGCAATGGGGGGAGCTTGAGAGCACCCATGGGGGCCAGAAAGAACAGGGGTGGAAAGCACGGGGGACTGGAGAGCACTGGTGGGGTTGGAGAGCACATGGGTGGGGTCAAAAGTCAGGGGGGAGTGGAGAGTACTGGGGGGAGTTTGTGAGAGCACTGGTGGGGGAGACAAAAAGAACAGGGGTGGAGAGCACGGTGGGGGGTAGAGAGCAGGGTGGGGGCTGGAGAGCAGGGTGGGGGCTGGAGAGCACGGTGGGGGCTGGGGAGCACGGAGGGGGCTGGGGAGCACGGAGGGGGCTGGGGAGCACTAGGGTGGGGGCTAGAGAAGGATGGGGAGAGCTGGAGAGCAGGGGGGGCAGAAAGAACAGGGGTGGGGAGCACAGGGGGCTGGAGAGTACTGTGGGGGGTGGGAGCACTGCGGGGGGTGGAGAGCACTGTGGGGGGGAGCAGGGGGGCTGGAGAGTACTGTGGGGGGTGGGGAGCACTGCGGGGGTGGAGAGCACTGTGGGGGGTGGGGAGCACTGTGGGGGGGGGACGGGGGCTGGAGAGTACTGTGGGGGGTGGGGAGCAGTGCGGGGGGCTGGAGAGCACTGTGGGGGGCTGGAGAGTACTGTGGGGGGCTGGAGAGTACTGTGGGGGGCTGGAGAGCACTGTGGGGGGAGCATGGGGGGCTGGAGAGTACTGGAGAGTACTGTGGGGGGGGGGTGGGGAGCAGTGCCGCGGGGCTGGAGAGTACTGTGGGGGGCTGGAGAGCACTGTGGGGGGAGCATGGGGGGCTGGAGAGTACTGGAGAGTACTGTGGGGGGTGGGGAGCAGTGCCGCGGGGCTGGAGAGTACTGCGGGGGGCTGGAGAGTACTGTGGGGGGCTGGAGAGCACTGTGGGGGGAGCACGGGGGGCTGGAGAGTACTGTGGGGGGCTGGAGAGCTGGAGAGTACTGTGGGGGGTGGGGAGCACTGTGGGGGGCTGGAGAATACTGTGGGGGGCTGGAGAGCACTGTGGGGGGGCTAGAGAAGGATGGGGAGAGCAGGGGGGGGGCAGAAAGAACAGGGGTTGAGGGAAATGTGGGGGGGGGGGCTGGAGAGTCTGGTGGGGGAGGAGAGCACTGGGGGGGGGGAAGCACAAGGAGAAGGGGGGGGCAGTAAAAGAAGTTGGATAGGGGGGGATCTGCAGGGGGGGCCCGGGCTGCATATAGAGGATATGAGCTTTCTATATTCCTCCATGCAGCCGCTGAATGCTTGGTTCTCCTCCTCTCCCTCCTCCAAGCATTCAGCGGCTGCATGGAGGAATATAGAAAGCTAATCTCTTCTATATGCAGCCCGGGCCCCCCCTGCTGATCCCCCTATTCAGGCACACATGGCGGCTGTACTCACAGCCTCACAGGCATCTCTCCTGTGAACACGGAGCTGGCCGGGGCGGTGTTCGGCGGCCGCTCCGTAACACGGCCCCGCCCCCCTAGACCGGCCTGTATGATAGGTGGATTCTATCTACTATCACATGAGCCGGTCTAGGGGGGCGGGGCCGTGTTACGGAGCGGCCGCCGAACACAGACCCGGCCAGCTCCGTGTTCACAGGAGCATAACACTGTTATGGACTGGGAATAAAATTCAGCCCTGGAAAAAATTTCATACCAGCCCCACAGCATTATTATACCAGCGCAACAGCATAATTATTTTCTGGTTCAAGAAAGGGAAAACCATACATTTTAAAGCACATTTGAAGAGTGTATTATATATAAAAAATACAGATATGAAATCACATAGGGCTTTATATATATATATAAGCAAAATCCAGTTAAAAGTGGTCAATCATCAAGGGGGACCCCAGGAACTCAGAACGTGGGGGGGGGACCACATTCCGCAGAAAGAATACACCAAGGTAAGGGGGGTTACTGATATAAGGGGGAAACCCTTTATATCAGTGCCCCCTTCAGACTGGCCTGGCGGTGCTGTCACTGACCTCCTCTCAGGTGCACCAAGCAGGGCTCAGTCAGTCGGCTCCAGCTTGGTGGCTCTGGTTTTATCCTATAGGCTCCTCTCCACAGTCCACACACGTCTGACTTCTCCCATGACCCCTATCCTGACGGCGCTCCCACTCTTGACTCCTCTCCAGACTCCCTCAGAGACTGCAGACATGATACAGGAGAGGAGATGGTCAGAGACTGCAGACATGATACAAGAGCTCAATGCAGCCTCACCAGTGCCCATCAAATGCAGCCTTACTGTGCCCATCAAATGCAGCCTCACTGTGCCCATCAAATGCAGCCTCACTGTGCCCATTAAATGCTGCCTCACTGTGCCCATCAAATGAAGCCTCACTGCGCCCATCAAATGCAGCCTCACTGTGCTCATCAAATGAAGCCTCACTGTGCTCATCAAATGCAGCTTTACTCTGCCCGTGAATGCGGCCTCACTGTGCCCATCATTGCGGTCTCACTGTGCCCACCATTGCAGCCTCACCGTTCCCACCATTGCGGCCTCACCATGTCCACCATTGCGGCCTCACCGTGCCCATCAAATGCAGCTTTACTGTGCCGTGAAAGCAGTCTCACTGTGCCCATGAATGCAGCCTTACTGTGCCCATGAATGCAGCCTCACTCTGCCCATCATTGCAGCCCCTCCTGTGCCCCGTGTCCCAGTCTGCAGTCCCTGTCTGTGGGAAGGTGTGTTGTTGATGCTCGGGTACAGTACCTTGCATGCCAGCAGGATATCCATGATGGCCAGCAGCAGGCAGGGGCTGTTCTCGTTTTGGATGGGGACAGTGCTTCTTCCAGAGGACCTGTTTGCTGTGAGATGGAGTGGTCCCGGGCCACCTGCACCTTCAGCCGTCCTCACTTTCCGGCCCCTGTCAGCCTGTCCCCTGGTCCTGGGGAAGTGGAGAGCACTGGGTGGGAGTTGGAGAGAAGGGGGAGCAGAGAGTACTGGTGGGGTTGGAGAGCACATGGGTGGGGGCAAAGAGCAGGGGGGAGTGGAGATCACAGGGGTGGGGAGTGCAGAGCACTGGGGGGGGCAAAAATAACAGGGTGGAGAGCACGGGAGGCTGAGAGCACTGGGGGGGGGGGGGGTAAGAGTGTGGGGTGGCGAAGAGCACTGGGGGGGGGCTTGAGAGCACTGGGGGGGGCAGAAAAACAGGACTGGAGAGCACTGGGGGGTACAAAGAGCAGGGGGGAGTGGAGAGCAATGGGGGGAGCTTGAGAGCACCCATGGGGGCCAGAAAGAACAGGGGTGGAAAGCACGGGGGACTGGAGAGCACTGGTGGGGTTGGAGAGCACATGGGTGGGGTCAAAAGTCAGGGGGGAGTGGAGAGTACTGGGGGGAGTTTGTGAGAGCACTGGTGGGGGAGACAAAAAGAACAGGGGTGGAGAGCACGGTGGGGGGTAGAGAGCAGGGTGGGGGCTGGAGAGCAGGGTGGGGGCTGGAGAGCACGGTGGGGGCTGGGGAGCACGGAGGGGGCTGGGGAGCACGGAGGGGGCTGGGGAGCACTAGGGTGGGGGCTAGAGAAGGATGGGGAGAGCTGGAGAGCAGGGGGGGCAGAAAGAACAGGGGTGGGGAGCACAGGGGGCTGGAGAGTACTGTGGGGGGTGGGGGAGCACTGCGGGGGGTGGAGAGCACTGTGGGGGGGGGGGGGGGGCTGGAGAGTACTGTGGGGGGTGGGGAGCACTGCGGGGGTGGAGAGCACTGTGGGGGGTGGGGAGCACTGTGGGGGGGGGGACGGGGGCTGGAGAGTACTGTGGGGGGTGGGGAGCAGTGCGGGGGGCTGGAGAGCACTGTGGGGGGCTGGAGAGTACTGTGGGGGGCTGGAGAGTACTGTGGGGGGCTGGAGAGCACTGTGGGGGGGGGGGAGCATGGGGGGCTGGAGAGTACTGGAGAGTACTGTGGGGGGTGGGGAGCAGTGCCGCGGGGCTGGAGAGTACTGCGGGGGGCTGGAGAGTACTGTGGGGGGCTGGAGAGCACTGTGGGGGGAGCATGGGGGCTGGAGAGTACTGGAGAGTACTGTGGGGGGTGGGGAGCAGTGCCACGGGGCTGGAGAGTACTGCGGGGGGCTGGAGAGTACTGTGGGGGGCTGGAGAGCACTGGGGGGGAGCACGGGGGGCTGGAGAGTACTGTGGGGGGCTGGAGAGCTGGAGAGTACTGTGGGGGGTGGGGAGCACTGTGGGGGGCTGGAGAATACTGTGGGGGGCTGGAGAGCACTGTGGGGGGGCTAGAGAAGGATGGGGAGAGCAGGGGGGGCAGAAAGAACAGGGGTTGAGGGAAATGTGGGGGGGGGGGCTGGAGAGTCTGGTGGGGGAGGAGAGCACTGGGGGGAAGCACAAGGAGAAGGGGGGGGGCAGTAAAAGAAGTTGGATAGGGGGGGGATCCGCCGGGGGGGCCCGGGCTGCATATAGAGGATATGAGCTTTCTATATTCCTCCATGCAGCCGCTGAATGCTTGGTTCTCCTCCTCTCCCTCCTCCAAGCATTCAGCGGCTGCATGGAGGAATATAGAAAGCTAATCTCTTCTATATGCAGCCCGGCCCCCCCTGCTGATCCCCCTATTCAGGCACACATGGCGGCTGTACTCACAGCCTCACAGGCATCTCTCCTGTGAACACGGAGCTGGCCGGGTCTGTGTTCGGCGGCCGCTCCGTAACACGGCCCCGCCCCCCTAGACCGGCCTGTATGATAGGTGGATTCTATCTACTATCACATGAGCCGGTCTAGGGGGCGGGGCCGTGTTACGGAGCGGCCGCCGAACACATACCCGGCCAGCTCCGTGTTCACAGGAGCATAACACTGTTATGGACTGGGAATAAAATTCAGCCCTGGAAAAAATTTCATACCAGCCCCACAGCATTATTATACCAGCGCAACAGCATAATTATTTTCTGGTTCAAGAAAGGGAAAACCATACATTTTAAAGCACATTTGAAGAGTGTATTATATATAAAAAATACAGATATGAAATCACATAGGGCTTTATATATATATATAAGCAAAATCCAGTTAAAAGTGGTCAATCATCAAGGGGGACCCCAGGAACTCAGAACGTGGGGGGGGGACCACATTCCGCAGAAAGAATACACCAAGGTAAGGGGGGTTACTGATATAAGGGGGAAACCCTTTATATCAGTGCCCCCTTCAGACTGGCCTGGCGGTGCTGTCACTGACCTCCTCTCAGGTGCACCAAGCAGGGCTCAGTCAGTCGGCTCCAGCTTGGTGGCTCTGGTTTTATCCTATAGGCTCCTCTCCACAGTCCACACACGTCTGACTTCTCCCATGACCCCTATCCTGACGGCGCTCCCACTCTTGACTCCTCTCCAGACTCCCTCAGAGACTGCAGACATGATACAGGAGAGGAGATGGTCAGAGACTGCAGACATGATACAAGAGCTCAATGCAGCCTCACCAGTGCCCATCAAATGCAGCCTCACTGTGCCCATCAAATGCAGCCTCACTGTGCCCATCAAATGCAGCCTCACTGTGCCCATCAAATGCAGCCTCACTGTGCCCATCAAATGAAGCCTCACTGCGCCCATCAAATGCAGCCTCACTGTGCCCATAAATGCTGCCTCACTGTGCCCATCAAATGCAGCCTCACTGCGCCCATCAAATGCAGCCTCACTGTGCTCATCAAATGAAGCCTCACTGTGCTCATCAAATGCAGCTTTACTCTGCCCGTGAATGCGGCCTCACTGTGCCCATCATTGCGGTCTCACTGTGCCCACCATTGCAGCCTCACCGTTCCCACCATTGCGGCCTCACCATGTCCACCATTGCGGCCTCACCGTGCCCATCAAATGCAGCTTTACTGTGCCGTGAAAGCAGTCTCACTGTGCCCATGAATGCAGCCTTACTGTGCCCATGAATGCAGCCTCACTCTGCCCATCATTGCAGCCCCTCCTGTGCCCCGTGTCCCAGTCTGCAGTCCCTGTCTGTGGGAAGGTGTGTTGTTGATGCTCGGGTACAGTACCTTGCATGCCAGCAGGATATCCATGATGGCCAGCAGCAGGCAGGGGCTGTTCTCGTTTTGGATGGGGACAGTGCTTCTTCCAGAGGACCTGTTTGCTGTGAGATGGAGTGGTCCCGGGCCACCTGCACCTTCAGCCGTCCTCACTTTCCGGCCCCAGTCAGCCTGTCCCCTGGTCCTGGGGAAGTGGAGAGCACTGGGTGGGAGTTGGAGAGAAGGGGGAGCAGAGAGTACTGGTGGGGTTGGAGAGCACATGGGTGGGGGCAAAGAGCAGGGGGGAGTGGAGATCACAGGGGTGGGGAGTGCAGAGCACTGGGGGGGGGCAAAAATAACAGGGTGGAGAGCACGGGAGGCTGAGAGCACTGGGGGGGGGGGGTAAGAGTGTGGGGTGGCGAAGAGCACTGGACGGGAGCTTGAGAGCACTGGGGGGGGGCAGAAAAACAGGACTGGAGAGCACTGGGGGGTACAAAGAGCAGGGGGGAGTGGAGAGCAATGGGGGGAGCTTGAGAGCACCCATGGGGGCCAGAAAGAACAGGGGTGGAAAGCACGGGGGACTGGAGAGCACTGGTGGGGTTGGAGAGCACATGGGTGGGGTCAAAAGTCAGGGGGGAGTGGAGAGTACTGGGGGGAGTTTGTGAGAGCACTGGTGGGGGAGACAAAAAGAACAGGGGTGGAGAGCACGGTGGGGGGTAGAGAGCAGGGTGGGGGCTGGAGAGCAGGGTGGGGGCTGGAGAGCACGGTGGGGGCTGGGGAGCACGGAGGGGGCTGGGGAGCACGGAGGGGGCTGGAGAGCACTAGGGTGGGGGCTAGAGAAGGATGGGGAGAGCTGGAGAGCAGGGGGGCAGAAAGAACAGGGGTGGGGAGCACAGGGGGCTGGAGAGTACTGTGGGGGGTGGGAGCACTGCGGGGGGTGGAGAGCACTGTGGGGGGGGAGCAGAGGGGCTGGAGAGTACTGTGGGGGGTGGGGAGCACTGCGGGGGTGGAGAGCACTGTGGGGGGTGGGGAGCACTGTGGGGGGGGGAACGGGGGCTGGAGAGTACTGTGGGGGGTGGGGAGCAGTGCGGGGGGCTGGAGAGCACTGTGGGGGGCTGGAGAGTACTGTGGGGGGCTGGAGAGTACTGTGGGGGGCTGGAGAGCACTGTGGGGGGAGCATGGGGGGCTGGAGAGTGTGGGGGGGCTGGGGAGGCTGGAGAGGCTGGAGAGTACTGTGGGGGGGTGGGGAGCAGTGCCGCGGGGCTGGAGAGTACTGCGGGGGGCTGGAGAGTACTGTGGGGGGCTGGAGAGCACTGTGGGGGGGGGAGCATGGGGGGCTGGAGAGTACTGGAGAGTACTGTGGGGGGTGGGGAGCAGTGCCGCGGGGCTGGAGAGTACTGCGGGGGGCTGGAGAGTACTGTGGGGGGCTGGAGAGCACTGTGGGGGGAGCACGGGGGGCTGGAGAGTACTGTGGGGGGCTGGAGAGCTGGAGAGTACTGTGGGGGGTGGGGAGCACTGTGGGGGGCTGGAGAATACTGTGGGGGGCTGGAGAGCACTGTGGGGGGGCTAGAGAAGGATGGGGAGAGCAGGGGGGGGGCAGAAAGAACAGGGGTTGAGGGAAATGTGGGGGGGGGGGGGGCTGGAGAGTCTGGTGGGGGAGGAGAGCACTGGGGGGAAGCACAAGGAGAAGGGGGGGGGCAGTAAAAGAAGTTGGATAGGGGGGATCTGCAGGGGGGGCCCGGGCTGCATATAGAGGATATGAGCTTTCTATATTCCTCCATGCAGCCGCTGAATGCTTGGTTCTCCTCCTCTCCCTCCTCCAAGCATTCAGCGGCTGCATGGAGGAATATAGAAAGCTAATCTCTTCTATATGCAGCCCGGGCCCCCCTGCTGATCCCCCTATTCAGGCACACATGGCGGCTGTACTCACAGCCTCACAGGCATCTCTCCTGTGAACACGGAGCTGGCCGGGTCTGTGTTCGGCGGCCGCTCCGTAACACGGCCCCGCCCCCCTAGACCGGCCTGTATGATAGGTGGATTCTATCTACTATCACATGAGCCGGTCTAGGGGGGCGGGGCCGTGTTACGGAGCGGCCGCCGAACACAGACCCGGCCAGCTCCGTGTTCACAGGAGCATAACAGGGGAGCACTGCAGCCGCAAACCGGCCCCAGGGCAGGCAGCCTACCGGGAAATATCCCGGTATCCCGGTAGGCCAGTCCGGCCCTGACTGTGGAAGACCAGATATAGTGAATACAGGGTCCTTTAGTAACACTTTAACCACTTCTCGCCCAGCCTATAGCAGATTGACAGCCGGGCGGTGGTTCTGTTATCCTGACTGGGCTCATATGAGGTCCAGCAGAATAACATGCTGGCATGCACCCACAGGGGGCATGCAGGGCGGCGACCGGAGGTGCTGTGTGGCAGACTGCATCTTCGATTGTGGTAAACAGAGGCTTCTTACCCCATGATCAGCTGTGGCCAATCACAGCTGATCATCGCGTGAACCAGGAAGTGCCGGTAAACGGCATTCCTCAGTTTGTGCTAATAGGGATTGCCGATCGGCGGCTCTCCCTGTCAAAAGGGGGGGGGGGTCTGTGCTCAAAATCAGCACATTGATTATCAGAACAGCCCCCATCAGATGTGCCCATCAGCTGCCAATCAGTGCCCATCAGCTGCAAGTCAGTGCCCTATTAATATCGTCTGTCAGTGCCAATAAAAGTACCAATCAGTGCCCACCACAGTGCCAATCAGTGCCAATCACAGTGCCAATCAGTGCCCAGCAGTAACACCTGTCAGTACCTCATCATCAGTGCTGCCCATCAGTCCATCAGTGTCACCTGTCAGCGCCAATCAGTGCAGCTAATCAGTGCCGGCTATCAGTGCCTCTTGTCAGTGCTGCCAGTCAGTGCCCATCAGTGCCACCTGTCAGTGCTCATCAGTGCCACCTCATCAGTGTCTGTCAGTGAAGGAGAAAACAAAATTTTAGGACAGAAACTAAGAAAATATTATTTTTTTTCATAAATTTTTGTATTTTTTAGTTTTTTTAGCAAAAAATAAAAACCCCAGAGGTGATCAAATACCACCAAAATAAAGCTCTATTTGTGGGAAGAAAATTATAAAAAATGTTGTTTGGGTACAGTGTTGCATGACCGCGCAATTGTCATTCAAAGTGTGACAGCGCTGAAAGCAGAAAATTGTCCTGGACAGGAAGGGGCGAAATTGCCCGGTATTGAAGTGGTTAATAACCTTCCTTCATCAATATCTCCTACACTGGACACTTCCTATCAGCTGTCTATTGGCAGGGTCATCTCAGACTACAACAGTATGATGAGATCCCAAAAAGAGGCGACAAGACCCACTCCAGGAAGAGGACATAGACGGTGAGTAGAGGGTTTTACCTTTATAATAGGGGGTAGGGTGGGTGGGAGGAAATTGAAGGGGAGATTTATGTACAATACATGCAGAGATTGGCTTTAAATAAAATTAACCAAAACCCAATACCTTTCCTTTAAATATTATAAGGACCAATATATATGTTGTAGGAAAAGAGGAAAGAAAAACCTTAACAAGTCCACTGACAGACCGTGGCACAAACATTGTCCTATTTTTATGACTGCTTAAGGCTGGAAGGCTCTTAAAGGTGCATAGCCTATCATTTCCTCCTTCTTAAGGTCATCGGTGCAGAGAAAAGATCACATGTAGGTGAATGTAATAACACCCTTATGGTAACCTAATGGATGACTTGGCCCTCGTTGAGAATAATTACCTTTATTTCTCCATCTGCAAAGCCTCTACAGGGAATGGAAATGCAAAAATAATTTTCCTAATAACAGATTTAAACCTGACTATTTAAAATGGCAATAAGTGCTATTAATGAGTAAGAGGAAGAGAGGAAACATGGGAAATCAAGTAAAAGTTAAATCACTCTGTTTGCACTTAAACATACCAAACAATTTTAAATAACTTATGGAATAAAATGTACAAAGATGATAGTTTTATTAAAGAAAAACAAAGTTTTCCTGTAGGCCATATAATCATTTGTATAGGCTCTTCCATACTTATACACATGGGAACGTAGAGACTAAAAATAAAACCCAGTAATGGCATCAGTGTTAATTTCTTCCTAAAGCCTAATTTCAGCCATGTTTTTTTTTTCCACTTTAGCATTGCGTAGAGATAAATTTTTTTTTAGTTTGTGACCCCACTACAAATATTTCCACCCACTTCCTGTCATTGTAGCACCACAAATAGGGGGAACGGGCAGTGAGGTCAGTGGCTGGTGAGGCACTGGCTAGTATCAGAGCCAGATACACACAGGTTACATACGCATCGAACGTTAGAGCGAGAGCAATAATTCTAGCACTAGACCTCCTCTGTAACTCTAAACAGGTAACCTCTAAAAAAACTTTAAAGCGTTGTCTATGAAGATTCTTAAGTACTGAAATTTGGCGCCATTCCACAAGTGTGCGCAATTTTAAAGCGTGACATGTTAGGTATCCATTTACTCAGCATAACATTATCTTTCACATTATACAAAAAATCGTGCTAACTTTAGTGTTTTATTTTTATTTTATTCATGAAACAGTTTCTTTAAAGAAAAGGCGTTTGAAAAATTGCTGCGCAAATACTGTGTAACGTAAAAGTTGCAACGGCCGCCATTTTATTCCCTAGGGTGTCTTCTTAAACAATATATATAATGTTTGGAGGTTCTGAATAATTTTTTAGCAAAAACATTAGGATTTTTACATGTAGGAGAGAAGTGTCAGAATTGGCCTGGGTGGCAAGGGGTTAATTACCATAAGTAAGTAATACACAAATAATTATTATATATTATTTGTAAGGTAATTTACTATATTTTTTTTAAATCTGTACTCAAGCAGGAGGCTTAACAGACAAATTACGGAAGTTTGAAGTTATAACTTCAAACCAGTAATTTCACAGTAAATAGATAAATAATAAATTATTGTCTCATAACATATTGCATAATAATATACAGTGGTGTGAAAAAGTGTTTGCCCCCTTCCTCATTTCCTGTTCCTTTGCATGTTTGTCAAGTTAAGTGTTTCGGAACATCAAACCAATTTAAACAATAGTCAAGGACAACACAAGTAAACACAAAATGCAATTTGTAAATGAAGGTGTTTATTATTAAAGGTGAAAAAAAATCCAAACCATCATGGCCCTGTGTGAAAAAGTGATTGCCCCCTAAACCTAATAACTGGTTGGGCCACCCTTAGCAGCAACAACTGCAACCAAGCGTTTGCGATAACGTGCAATGAGGCTTTTACAGCGTCCTGGAGGAATTTTGTCCCACTCATCTTTGCAGAATTGTCCTAATTCAGTTACATTAGAGGGTTTTCGAGCATGAACGGCCTTTTTAAGGTCATACCACAACATCTCAATAGGATTCAGGTCAGGACTTTGGCTAGGCCACTCCAAAGTCTTCATTTTGTTTTTCTTCAGCCATTCGGTGGTGGACTTGCTGGTGTGTTTAGGATCATTGTCCTGCTGCAGAACCCAAGTTCGTTTCAGCTTGAGTACACGAACAGATGGTCGGACATTCTCCTTCAGGATCTCTTGGTAGACAGCAGAATTCATAGTTCCTTTTATCACGGCAAGTCTTCCAGGTCCTGAAGCAGCAAAACAGCCCCAGACCATCACACTACCACCACCATATTTTACTGTTGGTATAATGTTCTTTTTCTGAAATGCAGTGTTCCTTCTACGCCAGATATACTTGGACACACACCTTCCAAAGAGTTCCACTTTTGTCTCATCGGTCCACAGAATGTTGTCCCAAAAGTCTTGGGGATCATCAAGATGTGTTGTGGAGAAATTGAGACGAGCTTTGATGTTCTTTTTGCTCAGCAGTGGTTTTCTCCTTGGAACTCTGCCATGCAGGCCATTTTTGCCCAGTCTTTTCCTGATGGTGGAGGCATGAACGCTGACCTTAACTGAGGCAAGTGAGGCCTGCAGTTCCTTGGACGTTGTTGTGGGGTCTTTTGTGACCTCTTGGATGAGTCGTCGCTGCGCTCTTGGGGTAATTTTGGGCGGCCGGCCACTCCTGGGAAGGTTCACCACTGTTCCATGTCTTCGCCATTTGTGGATAATGGCTCTCACTGTGGTTCGCTGGATTCCCAAAGCTTTGTAAATGGCTTTATAACCCTTTCCAGACTGATAGATCTCAATTACTTTCTTTCTCAATTGTACCTGAATTTCTTTGGGTCTCGGCATGATGTGTAGCTTTTAAGGATCTTCTGGTGGACCGTACTGTGTCAAGCAGCTCCTATTTAAGTGATGCCTTGATTGTGAACAGGTGTGGCAATAATCAGGCCTGGCTGTGGCTAGAGAAATTGAACTCAGGTGTGGACAACCACAAGTATAGTATGTTTTAACAAGGGGGGCAATCACTTTTTCACACAGGGCCATGATGGTTTTAATTTTTTTTCACCTTTAATAATAAACACCTTCATTTACAAATTGCATTTTGTGTTTACTTGTGTTGTCCTTGACTATTGTTTAAATTGGTTTGATGTTCCGAAACACTTAAGTGTGACAAACATGCAAAGGAACAGGAAATGAGGAAGGGGGCAAACACTTTTTCACACCACTGTATGATTTAGCTTGTACCTTTTCAGCAGCAGCAGATTCTTGCCTGGGGTATTGCCCAAGTATTGGCTGATATACCACTTACCCAAATACCACCTTACCTTATTTAAGTAATTAAACTCGGACAACTTCTTTGGGTTTAAATGGCCATAGCAGCCCTTTATTACAATAAACCCACCATAAAAAACACGTTATTACATAATAAAAAACGCAAATAAACAGGAAAACGTACCATAACCTATCTGCCTGAATGTAACTGCATAGGATTTTTGAAGGCACCCTTGACTGATCAAAAATAGCTGTATCTGGCACCACCTTGCCTTTTTTATGCCCCCCAGCCGTAACTTACGCCAGCTCTGGGACAATTGTTTGGCAAATTCACCAGCCGATACAGCCAACTATTACTTCCGCCCTTATTAGAGCAGATACACCCATACTCGAGATGGGCCCAACCCATCGTTCTCCAAAGAACGTAACCATCTCCGCCTTCAAAAACCCTACGACCTCTGCCATAGACGCCCGGCGTGAAACCTTACGCCTGGGACGCCCGCCACACCCTCAGGACTCACTGAATACCGTCTTGCAGGCCCAAAAACCAAAGATCAATCCCCACTGCACTCAAATAAACCCCGTCCCCTCTCAAGAACAGCCACGGTTCTTTTTCCAATTCCCAATGACGGATCGCCAAACGGACATTACGGACAAAGAATTTTGCCACTGCCTTGTTCACTTTTATCCTGGCTTTATTAACCCGCTATACGGACACTGCTAAACGCCAGGACGTCCTCGCCACCATATACGACCACACCATGACAGTGTCTGGGAAAAAGGACCGCAAACACAGGAAATCATATTTGATATCCTTGCACAACTCCCAGGAGGCCCGGAGCCCCAGATCGTTACCCTCCACGTGTAGCAGGAGTACGTCCGGAGACCTATCAAGCCTGGCATAGTGATGCACTTCTGGGAGGACCCTGGACCATAACATGCCAGGGACCCCAATCCACCTGATTCTGACCTGGTCCCTGGGGAAACCCAACCTAACCTCAGCCCTTTTCGACCCCCAAAAAACATAGGAATGGCCCAGGATCCACACCAAACATTCTGAACCTGAAAAACAAGACAGAAACATAAAACTAACACAAACCCCTGTTAAAAACCCCCCAACAACATAGACCCAACAACAACACATAACATAAACCCAATAAAACATAAAGACGGACGAACAACTGCAACCCAGCCCTGACTCAGGCTGGGATAACTACTACCTGAAACCTTATCAACCTCTACAATAGATAGGGCCTCACGTATAACCTGAAACGATGCGACTCCCAGCGCCCCAGCTGACGCACCAGCCTGTCTTCCAGGCCCCAGCGGGCCGCCTCAGTGGCCTTACCGATTTTAAACGAATGGGAGGAATAGTCCTGGTTAGCGAAGCCCGCTGCCAGAAGACACTTCTTGAAAACAGACCAAAATTGGAACCTGGACAAGGCGGACCCATCCTGATGTTTCAGGAAAGGCCCGGGCTCTGTCCCCCTAAGCTTGAACCACTCCTGAACCACCCAAACTGGGCAGGTGAGCCCTGGACGGTTCCCAAAGTAACCCAAGCACCCTTACCACGTTGGTCAGTTTTTGACTTGTTGATGAAAAGCGACACCACATCACCCCGGTGTATCACATCGGCCACGTCCAAACCACCACCTCCACGCTTCGATCTGCACACCACGTGTCACCACACCACCAATCCTCAAAGCCCCAAAAAATGCCAATATAAACGCTGTCCTTAAAAGCGCAGCCTCATAAGCAGATGAGCAGACTGTGCCCAGAATACTCATGAGGGCACCTAGCATGTGAAAGGAGACCGGACGGCGAGAATGCGGCCTGGCCTTGCCCCGTTTGTAGCCTTTTAGAACCTTTTCACTAATGCATGTTTGGTGACATCCCCGACCCCCAACATCTGAAACCAACAAGCTAAACCGGCCATTTTTTTGGCCCAACTTGGAGATAGATACCTAGTTCTCCGCGTTCCTGGCATTGAACTCCAGCACAAAGCATAGCCAATCGTCATCACTAGAACACCCGCCTACCTCACTCACCATCGCTTGCCACTCCCCCCAGACCTTTTCGTAAGTGTTCCAAGTGGCCGTGCACATTGACTCCCGAAGCACTGCATTGCTTTAACTGACAATTGCGCGGTCGTGCGATGTTGTACCCAAACAAAATTGTAGTTTTCCCACAAGTAGAGCTTTCTTTTGGTGGTATTTGATCACCTCTGCGGTTTTTATTTTTTGCGCTATAAACAAAAAAAGAGCGACAATTTAAAAAAAAAAAGGCAATATTTTTTACTTTTTGCTATAACAAATATCCCCCAAAAGTATATAAAAAAAATAATTTCTTTCTCAGTTTAGGCCGATATGTATTCTTCTACATATTTTTGGTAAAAAAAATTGCAATAAGCGAATATTGAAAGTTAGAACGTCTACAAAATAGGGGATAGATTTATGTCATTTTTATTCATCTTTTGGTTTTTTTTTTTTTAGTAATGATGGCGATCTGCAATTTTTACCGTGACGGCGACATTATGGCGGACACATCGGACACTTTTGACACTATTTTGGGACCATTTATACAACGATCGGTGCTATAAAAAATGCACTGATTACTGTGTAAATGACACTGGCAGGGAAGGGGTTAAACACTAGGGGGCGATCAAGGGGTTAAGTGTGTCCTAGGGAGTGATTCTAACTGTGGGGGAGATTGTCTCACTAGAACATAACAGAGATCACTGCTCCCAATGACAGGGAGCAGTAGATCTCTGTCATGTTGCTAGGCAGAACGGGGTAATGCCTTGTTACGTTCCCTCAATGAACTGTAGCTCTCCAGTGCCGGCAGCACTCATGCAGCCCCCGACCATGACACTCCAACCACCATGCTTGACTGTAGGCAAAACACACCTGTCGTTGTACACCTCACCTGGTTGCCACCACGTACGCACGCTTGACACCACCTGAACCAAACATCTTGGTCTCATTAGACCTTTTAACACTAACAAGTCACATGACACCGGGAGGGAAGATGGCTGACATCCTATCCGCAAAAATCCAGACGTCCTATTTTCCATCCGTCTGGCAGATCGAATGAAAATGGACAAGCGGTCTGACAGAGTGCAGAGATGGACTTGTCATCCGCCGGCTCAGCGGGGATAAAGGGAGCGATGCCCGCTGAGCAAGCGGAGTAGTGAAAACGGACAGCCCCGTGTGAAAGGGGCCTTAGGGTTGTACTCAGGGTAAGTCCTGCGGGAATGCATGGGAACGGAGTTCCTGTACTTTTTCCACAACAGGAACTTAGTTCCCGTTAGCAGCTGTGTCCTGCAAGACTTTGAAGTATGTGAGTTGTGTGGCAGGGGCTACACCAGCAGCCGCCGACACAGCTCGCAATAGTAAGTGACGCACACCAGGGGGGGACTGACCATTCAGGCATTGCCAGTAGGGGGCCCCATGACAGCTTCCGCTTCAATCTACCTGTCAATCACAGCTAGCTGACGGGTAGATCAGGTCCCTGCTGCTAAGAGATTGTATTTAGTCAGACCTCTTGTGATGCGCTCCTCCCCACCGGCCCCTCCTGATTTTCTGTCTCCTCATCCTCCCCCCCCAGTCTCCTGCATACTTCCTCTGTGTGTCCCGCTGAATCCCCCCCTCCTCTATCTTCAGTGCCATATGAGAGAACCCAGAGGAGAAGCACAGCTATTCTGCTCACAGGACATGCAGGGAGAGAGGTGAGCTGAGGGAGGAACATCAGTTTGGGGTGGTAAGCTGAGCACAAATACCTGGCAAAGTTTAATGCCAGTAGGGAAGGTTATGTGGAAATATGTGAAGGGTTTGAATAGCAGTGAGTGTGTATTGAAGCCCTGCAGAGTTTGCAGCCCCCCAAGCTAACATACATCTCCTAAGCAGGAACACATCACTATGTCCCCAAGCATTCTGTCCAGATAATGTGCACTTAATTTATGACATTTCCGTTTAACCCTATGTTATCCAAACTCTGTTCAATGAAAAGTGTAAACTCACCACATAAACACTCTATATACCAAATAAAATTCCCCAATAAAGATCAGAACATGATGTTCACATTTGCATGGAAGCACAATTGAATGAATGCTGATTATTCAGAGAATTACCGTATTTATGTTTATTGAGGATTGTTTTTTTTTTTATGTACTAACAGTTAAGCTTCATACACACAATACGAAAATTGGATGAAAAATACCACTTTTGAAGCGTTCGTGCATATGAGCGTATCATTTTTTTTTTTTGGTGGGGGAGTGGATCTTGGGTGGGAGTTCCCACACTTTTTTCCCCAGGACTTGACCCCTGGTTGTACTCACTTTTGTTGCCAGCGGTTTAGACATTAATGGCTATTTTTGTTGAGAGGACAGCAAATGTACCCTGTTATACATGTACACTCACTACTTTACATTGTAGAAAAGTGTAATTTCTTCAGTGTTGTCACATGAAAAGATATAATAAAATATTTACAAAAATGTGAGGGGTGTACTCACTTTTGTGAGATATGTGTTCTTTAAGACTACCTAAGGAAGTCTTATGTGATTGGTGGATCGACTCCAAGAACTAAGAAGAAAGTTATGGACACTGATGATGAAAAATAGGAAATGGGATCTGAAATTGTGTATAATACTGGCATTATAAAGCTGGGGTTTAAAGTTGTGAGGGAGGATGCCCACTTTAAATGTATTAAAGCATGAATAGCATATCGTCAGGGATAAAAACTTTGAAACAGATCATCTGGAGCTTTAAGGGGTAATCATAAGTCAGATATTTTAAAGGTAGCATTAAAAGAACCTGACCTCAGTGCTATTATAGCCACTCGCATGCCTATGATTGTCCCAGAACAATAGCAAGAAAGACCTTTTGGCCCCTCATTCCTTGCAAACAAGTCCTTTGTTATCGCAATCCGTCACTTCTAGCTGGCATGCTTGTAATACCTTGTGTTGTGCTTCTGCCTTAACAAGAAACATATGCATCTCACAAGTCGTATTCCCCAAAGGGCCTGACCATTCCTTCATCGGCGAGCCCCGCACACTGAGAATGCCTGGTATGAGGGCAAATCTCTTAGCATGCCATCTACTCTTCTCTGGCTCAATTTCGTACAACAACTGTGCCTACAAGAGCCTATTCTTAATGAGTCGCTACATTACAATAGACGTCTGATATATTGTACCTTAAATATATCTATGTTGATAAGTTCATGAATAGAAGGCATTCGCTTAAAGGTCACATTTGTTTCAAGTTGTCTGGAACATAAAAAGCACTTCGGCGGGATTAGGTCCAGTTTAATAACAAAAAACGCTAAGCTGTGAAATAAAAGACTTATTGCGCTTGTGTGTTCTGCTTGTTAGCTGGCTGTCATTCAGTATAAGACTTCACAATCTTTCACTTATTTGTTGCCTGTTCGGGATATATGATATTCCTTTATACTTATGGGAAAAAGGCAATACATTTTCTTGGCCTAAGCTCCATTTGAAATTTAGCTTCAGAGGATTGGAAAGAAAAACTACAGCCTTTTACAGTTGCATTTATCTTTTTTTTTTTGTCTGTGTCAATGGGATCACCTTAAAGCTGAACTCATGTCAAATAACTAAATACACAGATAAAATGTATATACAGTATACATGGGCGTCCGCAGGTAGGGGCAAGGGGGGGTCAAGTGCCCCCCTCTGGAATCCAGGATCGAATCTTAAATTCAGCACAGTTGCGTTGCTATCGGGATGCGGGCAGCCCGCACCCGGGTGCAACTCGCCAGTGGTGCTGTCAGTGTAGTGTGACTTCTGGCTCTTTTCCCTGCTCAGTCCAGCAGAGAACTTGGCGGCACTGTGACAGGAGAAAGGTGAGCTGCGGGCTATCAGAGGTTTCCCCCACTCGCCCTCCCCCTTTCTCCTGTCAGGGAAAAGAGACAGCGGCTCTCACCAGGTTCCCCGCCCAGCTTCCTGCCCACTCCATTCCTTCCCTATTGGCCATAACTGAGGGCCAATTAAAAAAGCCTAGGAGAGGAGAGCATCATGGGGCATGTAATCCCAAAGATTGGCGGCCCCATTTTCCACAGGGAGGAGACCACAGCTCGATCAAGAGAGAGATTGAGAGACTGCAGCCTGGAAAAAAGCTGAGGGAGAGAGTGCTACAGGACAAAGAGCAAGGAGTGTGCTGGGCGGAAGCCAGAGAGAGAGCCACGCTGCCCAGCACCACCAGAGAGAGCCATGCTGCCCAGCGCCACCAGAGAGAGACTGAGCCACAACCAGGGTACAGACATGCTACGCTACTGACCAGAGTCACCCCAGGGGAACCCAGAGTGAGCGATCCTCCAGTCAGAGTGATCACTGCTGTAGTTTTGCTGGGTCTGGTAAGAGGGCCTGTTAGCCATTATTCATTACTTATCCTAGGGACTGTACTACGTCTGCAGTCTCTGACCATGATAATGTGATTATGACATTGTCGAAAAGGGGCGGTGCATGGGTGACCTTAAAAGGATGCCCCCCCTTGAAAAGAGTTCTGCGGACGCCCATGACAGTATATACGGGAGTTGCTTTATCTTTCAAAGGATTTGAAGTTCTGTCCATCTATCCAGCCTATCCATCAAGGTTTACACAGCTCTTCCAGACAGAAGACCTGATGTTTCTCCGCTGCATTTAAGTAACATTTACAGGTCTTGTCCCTCCCCCTTCCTGTGATTGGACACTGAAAGGAGAAGCAGCAGATTGATCAGCACATCTTTCTATCTCTCTGTTCTCCTCTCCCATGAATATGTTGATTGTTAACATATGAGGACTGCAGCACAAATGATTGGCTCTTTGAGCTGCTTCTTGTTCTGTCGGTCTGAGCTCTGCTATCATAGCCACAAAGTTTAACGTGTTCAGATCCGCACTATAGCCGAATGGCGGTAAAAGCGCGGACCTACTTTGCCGGGAGGGCGTCAATAGACATCCTCCCGTGCTCGAGCGGTCTGCGCTCTTTAATCAGTGAGTATATGAGACTCGCTGGGTCACAGATCGGAGTAAGGGGTCGATCCCGACCCCTTACTACGTGATCAGCTGTCAGCCAATGACAGCTGATCACGTGATGTAAACAGAGCAGGTAATCGGCTATTTTTTCTCCTCACGCTGATAGCGTGAGGAGAAAAAAACGATCACTGGCAGCTTTCAGAGGGAGATCAGTCCCGATCAAGGAGAGCAGCCGCCAGCTCATCTGTGCCCACCTTTGCCACCTGCCAGTTCCACCTACCAGTGCACAACAGTGCCGCCTACCAATGCCCACCAGCGCCACCTACCAGTGCCCACAGTGCCACCCATCAGTGCCCACAGTGCCACCTATCAGTGCCCAAAGTGCCACCTATCAGTGCCAACTATCTATGTTTACCAATCAGTGCCTCATCAACAGTGCTGCCCATAAGTGTTACCTACCAGTACCTATCAGTGTCACCTACCAGTGCCCATCAGTGCCACCTATCAGTGCCCATTAGTGCTACCTATCAGTGCCAATCAGTGCCACCTAGCAGTGCCCATCAGTACCATCAATCTGTAAAACCTATCAGTGCCCTTCAGTGCCCATTAGTATCACCCATCAGTGCCACCTGTCAGTGGCCATCAGTGCTGCCTTATCTGTGCCCATCAGTACCGCCTTATCTGTGCCCATCAGTACCGCCTTATCTGTGCCTATCAGTGCCACCTTATCTGTGCTATCAGTGCCCATAAGTGCAGCCTATCAGTGCCCACCAGTGGAGCCTATCAGTGCCCCCTCATCAGCGCAAATCAATGAAGGAGAAAAATTACCTGTTTGCAAATTTTTATAACAAACTATGAAACATGATTATTTTTCTTTTCAAAATTTTGCATCTTTTTTTGTTTGTTTAGCAGAAAATAAAAACTCCAGCGGTGATTAAATACCACCAAAAGAAAGCTCTATTTGTGTGAAAAAAATTTAAAAAATTCAATTTGGGTACAGTGTTGCATGACTGAGTAATTGTCATTCAAAGAGTGACAGAGCTGAAAGCTGAAAATTGGTCTGGGTAGGAGGGGGGTTTAAGTGCCCTGTAAGCAAGTGGTTAAAGTGATCGTTTTTTTTCTCTTTAAAAATAACAAACATGTTATACTTACCTTCTCTATGCAGTGGTTTTGCACAGAGCAGCCTGGATCCTCCTCTTCTCGGGTCCCTCGCCGGCTTTCTTTGCCCCTCCCTCCTGTTGAGTGCATCAACGGCAAGCAGCTTGCTATGGGGTCACCCGAGCTGAGCTGCAGCTCTGTGTGTCCATTCAGACACACTGCTGTGTTTCAGCCAATCAGGAGGAAGAGTCCCGGACCGCCGAGGCACTCGTGGACATCCCTGGAGGAAGATCAGACTCAGGTAAGTATAAGGGGGGCTGAGGGGGGCTGCTGCACATTGAATGCATTAAAATAAAATAAAAACTCCTGCCTTTAGAATCACTTTAAGCTTCCCATAGATGGATCTTTTTTTTTTTTTTATATTAGCCAGTGGGCTCAAAAAAAAAAAACGAACAGATTCCATTATAAACATTATCCAAGTGGATAGAGGAATCCTCCCCGCTTTTCTATTGCATTCTGACCCCTCCACTGTCAGAATACACTGATCAGCGCTGCAGCTGATTGGCTGTAGCTGCTGATCGAATTAAAATTTTCCAACCTTCTAGGCAGGAATGGTCTAGAGTGGAATGAAACATGCTGAACATTTCAAATTTTGATCCATCCATCCATCTTTAGTTTTTGACTCACTTTGCAACTTTATGAAATGGGAAAGAGGGACACCTATTACCAGAAAGTGTGTAGGCAAATAATACACCCCCTGCCACACCCCATTACATAGAGAATTAATACACAATAAATGATTGTTGAAACCCAAAAGTGATTTTTTTTTTTTACCACTACTTTTCCTTTATAATGGCTTTTTTAAATGTACCAAAGCAACAATTTAGAAATTGGATAAAAGATTTAACAAATAACACAGTAAAACACTTTTTGATAAATAGCCTTTTTTTATACAGGTACTATATATACATCAGACCAAAATGAAAGACAAATGAGGAAGAAAAAAGATCAGAGGGACAGTCCATCCAAAACAGGGACAGTTAAACCATTGTATGATTTTTACCTATAAGTAAGCCTATAGTAAGGCTTACCTGTAGGTACTATAGATATCTCTTAACGTGCACCGTTTAGGAGATATTTACTTAAGATGCAGCTGGGGACATCACAGACGCATGCGCTCTGAATGAATGGCCGCCCACGTCGTTCCTTCAGTGCGTTGCAGTAAACAGTCTAATCAGATAGCCGAAGCCTGCCAACCCAGAAAGAAGACCGGATAAATATGGAAGTTCCTTCAGCGTCCTCCAACAAAGACATAAACAGCAATAAATTAAATATTCTAGTAGAGTAAGGAATTGTTACTACTTTTGTATACAATGTCTAGATTTTATTGCTGTCTCTTTCCCCCATGGGCAAATTTCTCTTTACTTCCTGTCCAAGTGACTAGTGTCACAAAATTAAGTAAGGGATATCCTCCCCAATAGAATGTATTTAAAACAAAAATTTGAAAGCTGTCCATAGTCGGTTCAGCAGGAACTAGCCAACATTCCTAGACCCAAGTGGCCCCGAGATACGGGGCCCCAAAGTCGGGTCGGAAATTTTTTTTTTTTGCTGCAGAAAAGTGCTTGACTCGAGTATAAGCCGAGGGGGGCACTTTCAGCACAAAAAAATGTGCTGAAAAACTCGGCTTATACTCGAGTATATACGGTAATTGCTTAATTTTTCTTAGCCCCCCCCCATATGTAATTTCACTCTCCACCTGCTCTGAGACATACAATAAATAGCAGCTAGACTTAAAATCAGTTTACTGTATCAGATCAGGTAGCAATTGCGATTGGTTGCCAGCGGTTACAGCATATCATTACTGCTTAATGACTGGTTGCTAGAGGTTACAGCACACATTACGGCTCACTGATTCGTTTCTAGAGGTTACAGCAAATGATTTCTGCTTGTTAATTGGTTGCTAGAGATTACTGTACAGTAATACTGCTCACTGATTGGTTGCTAGAGGTTACAGCACATCATCTCCTCACTGCAGGGGAGCATGATATACATATAAATGCCACCTTTATTCACATATCAATGCCGCCGGCCCCAGCTATTTACTTAGTAATGCCACCTCTATTACATATGAATGCCGGTTATTTACATGTAAACACAGTGTTTGCAGGTGAGTCATCTGTACACAACAATAGGGCAGAGGTGGGCAGCATTAGTACCAGCACTTCACACTGAGATATCGGGACACAGCAAAGGACTAAAACTTCAAGGGACAAGGGAATTTAAACTGGGATAGTTGGCAAGTATGACGCAGCTGCTTTAGGCCCCACAACAATGACAGGGCCCAGGGCAGCTGCCCCTTTTGCCCTGCCTTAAAGACGGCCCTGGTCTGGACAGTGCTGATTGGCCCTGTGCTGATCACATGCACTCTCGCAAGAGAAAAAAAAAACCCCTCTAGCAATATGCACCAAACTGAGCATGTGCAACATGACTCCAGTAACTCTGTCTTATATGGACCTATTCTGGAGTCAGTGGAAGAAGAGAAGGATTTGTGCATATGAGATCAAACAGCCTTTTCACACAATGCAGAGGATTAACCCCTTAGGTTCCACAGTGAGTATAACAAGCATGCTTTATTGCATATACAGACCATACAAATATGGTTAACTAATATAAGCAAAACTATGACCTGAATGAAAACTTTCACAGACATGTTGCTCTCTGCACTATACAGTGAAGACTGCAGACAAGCTGAATATAAACAAAGTATTGCTTACACAGGTGTGGGCCTGTGTTCAGAAAAGACAGAGGAAAGAGGTTACTTTCCAAAGTTGCTCATAGTCTCAATATAAAGTATATAAAATGTGCCAGGGTGTTTTAGAAGTGCCACTATCCCTTGAGTCTAAATGAATTTGCTTGTTTTCCGGTAATTATACATCCCATTCATGGCTTTCCAATTCTAAGTTTAAAAGAAATAAACATTAGGAGTCCTTGGAGTCCTATTAGCTTAATAAGATTGAGGGATCTGTAAATCAGGACCTGTATGGCACTCACTGGTAACCCTAACCCTCCACTCTCTGTTCCCTCTGCAGACACAGATAACGAAGAACAAACAGCTTTCCCTTTCTAGAGAGCATTAGGCAAGGCTAGGATGGCGGAGAAGTTAGCGGTGCAGGTCATGTTCAATGAAAGCTCCGAGATAAGGGAGCTGTGAGGTCGCCTTTGCTTACCACATGAAGCCATGAATATTTGATGAAGGTATCTTTCCTGTACTTTGTGAACAATTTAATTCAATTAAAAATAAATTGATCTCTATTCTCTGCGTTGGTAATGTAGATGAGTAGAATAGGCTGGATCATGTCAACTTCTAGACAGCTACCTGGACCATGAACTCTTATTAATCTTTCTAATTACAAGGAATTAATTTATTTGCATTTTTTCTTGTTTAAATGCAACAAGTAAAGTTTTAAGGGCAGTATTCATTACTGTATAGCCATAGGCCTGTTTCAAATGTTCACCTGCATTGTACTTGTAAAGGTTCAAGCACCCTGTTGCATGTCAATCCTATGACTGCTATGAGTTTTGTATAGCCCCTGTATGTGCTCATTTAAGTGGAGTTGAACAATTTGTCTCTAAAGGCCCATACACACGATCAGACTTTTTGACTACAAACATGCAAATTAGCTGTTTTGGACCAACATCCGACCGTGTGTACGCTCCATCTGATCAACTTTTTCAGTTTTCATCGGACTTTTGTTGGCTGTGCGAACGGACCAACTTTCTGCCAACAAAAGTCTGATGGAGCAAAGTCCGATCGCGTGTACAGAAAACCATAGGACTTTTGTACAAACGCGCATACTCAGAACCAATGCAAAAGATCAGACAACAATACAGAAGTTGACCAAAGGTGGCGGTAAAGAGCAGAAAAACATGTGATTTGGTGAAAGTTGGCTGAAAAAATTCCGCTGTGTGTAATACAAGTTCAGGGCCGACGCCCTTTGTACAAAAATCCACGGGAAAGTTTGTACAAAGTCCTATCGTGTGTATGAGGCTTAAAGGGTCCAGAACTGTCCTCTTTTCTTCTTCTCAACCAGAAGATGGTGCAACCAGAAATTATGTCTATTCCACTGACTCTGTCTTTGACAAAGGCCCCATTCACATCTGAGCGTTTTTTAGCATGAAGCCTGAAGGGGAAAAAATTCATTATTTTCTATGGAGATGGTTCACATTTCCACTCCAAAACGCTTGAAGCCAGAAGCTACAAAAAGCCTGAAGCTCAAACAAGTTCTGGCCCCCTTTTTTTAGGCAGATTTGTTTTTTCTTCTTTTTACGTTGGTGACATTTTGCCCTGCACAAAATCGTGGCAAAACGCAGTAAAACGCAACAAAACCGCTGCAAAAACCGCTGCAAAAAACGCCGCAAAATCTTGGTAAAATCACGTGATTTTCTGTCTGAAAACGCTACACTCAGGTGTGAATGGGGCCTTAGGGCTGCTATAGTTAAGGCAACTATCTATCCTCTAAGATAAAACAATTTCAGAGACAGTAATGTTGGTCATGTGCTTAAAAGGAAGTGATGTCAAATAAAGTGACCCAAGAGAACATACTAAGAAAATAAATGTAGTACAGAACTGGGACTGGTCTGGCTGTTTGGTCCCAGGCTCCATTCCCTGATGGGCACATAGCAGCCAGTCACACAGTAGCTCACTCTCACTTGAGCCAAAAAACAGTCTGTGCATGCCTTATTGCTGATTATTTGTTAAGAGAACTGGGATAGAGTGAGGGTGAGCCTTAGGATACTACGAGAAAACATTAAAACTTTAACGGGGGACTCTAATTCTGATCTGCTCCTTCAGGGTGAGAACCACCCTCTAGAATAATAACTAGATTTCAAATAGGTACTCCTCAACAGGATTATAGTCCTGAATGTACTGTAGATAGCTGTCCAAAATGCAAATAAACAACTCTAGAATACCCATGGCAGGCACTCAGGTGCTCTGTATACTGTAATGCCACTTGCAGTATCAGTCACCTTCTGTACTTATTGCCAGTGACCTGGGTCCTCAGTAGAACTTCCTTTGTGCTCTCAGGATGCTAGGCCAGAGGTCCCTAAGCCCTAACAGGAGCTGGGACCCCAAAATCATTTATTTAGTGTTGCAGGTAATCTCCCAGGAATGTCTCAGCCCTCAGGCTAGGTCTTACTCCCCCAGGAACAAGAGGAAGCTGTTCTAGGCCCCAGCCTATTTATATCCCCCTCAGTCACCTGCTGGTCACTCACTTTCCTGACCAAGAATTGGCTAAAGAGGCTTAAATATGCAGGCCAGGGTTAAAGCTCTCCCACCCACTATATCCCTGAGTTCAGTGGGATGCAGGGGAAAGTGGTTGAACCTGGCACTACCAAACTATCCCTGATAACAGGGAGGCCAAAAACGAAATTTATCTAGCCTACTATGGGGCGCTACATACACGATGTACAGCACACAGAAACACGGCACAAAGGGCATTCAAAGTACAGAAAGCAATGCATATACACTATAATTACAAAATGAAGTGAACACTTAACCTTTGCACCTACCTATACAGTATATGGTCAAAAGCTTGTGGACACCCTTCCAAATGATTGAGATCAGGTGTTTCCCCTAAAGGGTACTGTTTTTACCACAGCATACAAAGGCATTTTGAACAATTTGTGCACTTCCATCCATGTGGGAACAGTCTGGGGAAGGCCCTTTTCTGTTCCAGCATGACTTTCCCCCTGTGCACAAAGTCAGCTCCATAAAAACATGGTTTGATGAGTTTGGTGTGGAGGAAATCCAGTTGGCTTCATGGAGCACTGGCGCTAACCCTACTGGATAAAGGGGCAAGTCATTTGCCGATGCTTTTGAAATATCAACAAACACAAATAGGTGTGATGTCAGTAGGGATGAGGCTCAGATTTGTACCAATCATGGTTTCGCAGCAAATCTGCCTGATTTGGATTTGCATGCAAAGTTTATATGCATACAGCATAAAATGCAGTCAAAATCAGACCATCGATTTTCTATTTGGTTTATGCTGTGGACTAGAATGGAGGTGTGTGAACTGGCCCATAGCATACAACGCTGCTACATTCAGATCCAAGCAAATTACAAATCTGAACGCAGCATATTGTACAGCTGTGTGAATGAGCCCTAAAGGCTTAAGCTGGCCACTGATGGGTCGAAAAATTCAGCCGGTTCAGCAGGGACCAGCCAAATTTTGATCATCTATATCCAGTCCCGCTCCAAAAATGTTGATCTCTAGTTCCCTTGTCACCTCCTCCCATGCTCTCCTCCAGGACTTCTCCAGAGCCTCTCCCATCCTTTGGAATTCCCTAATCCAATCAGTGCAATTACCTCCAACGCCACTTTTAGGAGACCATTGAAGACTTTACTCTTCAGAGAAGCCTATCCTGCCTCCACCTAACAACTGTACTTTTATTTTCCCCATCAGCTCATCCCCCACAGTTATTACCTTTTGTATCACTTGAACCTCCCTTTTAGATTGTAAGCTTTAACAAGCAGAGTTCCCTGATTCCTCCTGTATTGAATTGTATTGTAACTGTATTGTCTGCCCTGACTTTGTAAAGCTCTGCGCAAACTGTTGGCGCTATATAAATCCTGTATAATAATAATAATATAATGATCAATTTCTGTCAAGAGGGACTGATCAGTGTATTCTGACAGTGGAGGAGTCCCCACTGTCAGACTATAATAGCATAGCAAGTCGAATTCCTCCATTCACCTAGTTTGTTGGCTGATGGAAAGAAAATTAATAAACCATGGCCAGTTTTACATATAATAAAGAACCCTATACAAATAATAAAAAAGCCTGTAAACAATTCACATCATACCAATATACTTTACTTTAAAGAAGTATTTTCTATAAGGTAAAGACATGTGCGGAAGGTTTTCACAGGGAAGTAAACTTAATACTTCCTCCTTGACATGATTTTCCTATTTCAAGCACAAACAGCGTATTGTTATCACGATGTAAGTACTCATAATGGCCTTTTATCTTTTTTGAAGAAGTTCTTAAATCTACAGTCCCACTAATTGTTCTATGGCAAAGTTTCAGGTGCAAGTGCCGAACAATGACAAACTCCCTTCCTTGTCTAAGAATGAATCAGCCTTGTTTCAAAGATTATGTTAACAAAACACACAGCCTAGCGGGAATATTTTCACTGTCATCAATTACATGCTGAATCCCTGGTATCTTAGAAGTAGCTCAATCCCACTACATCCAAGGATGAAACGGATCTAAGCACACGCTTTTTACATTTTTCCTCACTTATGTTGTTCTTTGTGCCATTTTGAAGTCTAAAATTGGAAAATGTTAAAGCGGAATTCCAGGTATGGCTATTTTTGTATAGTTACATGTAAATGTAAATACAGGTGCATCTCAAAACATTAGAATATCATCAAAAAGTAAATTTATTTCAGTAATTCAATTCAAAAAGTGAAACTCATATATTATAGAGATTCATTGCACACAGTGATATATTTCAAGCTTTGCATTATTTTAATTTTGCGGATTATGGCTTACAGCTAGTGAAAACCCAAAATTCAATATTTCAGAAAATTATAATATTACATAAGACCAATAAAAAAAGGATTTTTAACCACTTCAATACAGGGCTTTTAAACACCCTTCCTTACCAGAGCACTTTTTGCGATTCGGCACTGCGTCGCTTTAACTAACAATTGCGCGGTCGTGCGACGTTACACCCAAACAAAATTGACGTCCTTTTTTTCCCACAAATAGAGCTTTCTTTTGGTGGTATTTGATCGCCCCTGCGGTTTTTATTTTTTGCGCTATAAACAAAAGAAGAGCGACGATTTTGAAAAAAAACACAATATTTTTTACTTTTTGCTATAATAAATATCCCATTTTTTTAAAAAAAAAACTATTTTTTTCCTCAGTTTAGGCCGATACGTATTCTTCTACATATTTTTGGTAAAAAAAATCGCAATAAGCGTATATTGATCGGTTTGCGCAAAAGTTATAGCGTCTACAAAATAGGGGATAGATTTATTGAATTTTTTTTTTTTTTTTTTTTTTTTTTACTAGTAATGGCGGGGATCTGCGATTTTTTTTTCGTGACTGCGACATTGCGGCGGACACTTCGGACACTTTTGACACATTTTTGGAACCATTCACATTTACACAGCGATCGTTGCTATAAAATTGCAATGATTACTGTGTAAATGTGACTGGCAGGGAAGGGGTTAACACTAGAGGGCGCTGGAGGGGTTAATGTGTGTCCCTAATAGGAGTGATTCTAACTGTAGGGGGAGGGGACTTAAGGGGAGGAGACCGATCATGTGATCCTCCGTACTGGGATCACATGATCGGTCTCCTCCCCGCTGACAGGACGTGGAGCTGTGTGTTTACACACACAGCTCCACGGTCCCGCCCGGTCCCGTTGTTTTAACGGGCAATCGCGGGTGCCCGGCGGACATCGCGGCCGCCGGGCACTCGCACCGGGTCCCGAGCGATGCCGCGGGCGCGTGCGCGCGCCGCCGGCGGCGCGCGCGCGCGCCCCCCAGGCGGCCGGGAATCCGAGGACGTCATATGACGCCCACCCAGGATGGTAGATCCACCTTGTGGGCGTCATATGACTATGGCCGGGTATTGAAGCGGTTAATACAGAAGTGTTGGCTTACTGAAAAGTATGTCCATGTACAGTATAGTATGCACTCAGTACTTGGTCAGGGCTCCTTTTGCATTAATTATTGCATCAATGCGGCATGGCATGGAGGCGATCAGCCTACGGCACTGCTGAGGTGTTATGGTAGCCCAGGTTGCTTTGATAGCGGCCTTCAGCTCATCTGCATTCATCTGGCCAACCAAACACAGTGATACCATGATCATTAAACCAGGTATTGGTACTTTTGGGAGTGTGGGTGGGTGCCAAGTCATGCTGGAAAATGAAATCAGCATCTCAATAAAGCTGGACGGCAGAGGGAAGCACGAAGTGCTCTAGAATTTCCTGGTAGAGGGTTGCACTGTCTTTGGACTAGATAAAACACAGTGGACCAACACCAGCAGATGACATGGCTCCCCAAATTATCACTGACTGTGGAAACTTCACACTGAACCTCATGCAACTTGGATTCTGTGCCTCTCCACTCTTCCTCCAGACTCTGGGACATTGATTTCCAAATGAAATGAAAAATTTATTTTCAAGAGGACTTTGGACAACTTCTGGCGTTGTCTCTGGTTCCTGAGTAGCTTGACACAAGTAATGCGACAGTTGTAGCCCACATCTGGGATATATCTGTATGTGGTGGCTCTTGAAGCAGTGACACCAGCCGTAGTCCACTCCTTGTGAATCTCCCCCAAATTCATGAATGGCCTTTGATTCACAATCCTCTCAAGGCTGTGGTTATCCCTGTTGCTTGTGCATCTTTTTCTACCACACTTTTTCATTCCACTCAACTGTACATTAATATGCTTGGATACAGCACTCTGTGAACAGCCAGTTT
>CM053028.1:58380285-58660285 GCA_028564925.1 Lithobates sylvaticus
ACATCCCTGCCTGCTGTGGACACTACTAAAAGCACAGGTAATGCCCTTTCCACAATAGAATTTATTTTGGATTGTAATTCTTGGTATGTACATGCTATGTGTTAGAAATATGAAGGGCCTTCGAAAATGATAGGTTGCCAGGAAATTATATATGAAATGGTCCCAGAACGCCTGATGGTGCTACTTGGATATTAGGCCTCTGTATGTGGCTAGGCTGTGTGAAAGTCTCACACATGTGGTATCGCCATAGTCAGGAGGAGTAGCAGAATGTATTTTGGGGTTTGATGTTTGCTATGTATTTGCTATGTGTTGCAAATATCTTATAAATGGACAACTTTGTGTTTTCATTTTTTTTCCACATTTTCCAAAAACTTCTGGAAAAAAATGAACCGTTCAAAAGACTCATTATGCCTCGTAGATTATACGTTGGGGTGTTTGCTTTCCGAAATGGGGTAATTTTGTGGGCAATTCCATTGTCCTGGTGCTTCAGTGCCTTCAAAAATGTAATAGGTAATTGAGAAATGAGATGTGTCATTTATGCTCGTAGAACGCCTGAAGTGGTTAAGAGCTTCCAGCTTCCAATTGCAGCCATGCTTTGTGGACCTTCTAGAGAGCATAATTGAGCCAGCCTCCACCCAATCCAAAGATCCTAAAGGGTGTGATATAGGGGGGCCGAAGCATTTGATATTATCAGTTGACCCTCCCATAATATCATTTTTTTAACTGTATCAATATTTACATATGAATACAACCAACATATTATTAGAACAAAGTTGCCATTTGATAAGAACTAAACCTTAGTTTTGCATTTAGTTGAATGATCATTATTGATGTAACATTATCGAATCTGGATTTATGAATGTGTGAATTATGTTTCAGCCTGTGTCACAAAATGACCTCATTAGGACCTAGAATGTTTACAACATAGTTAATTGAAGGTCTCTGCTTATCAGCACTGTACTTTCCAGATATCCTGCTAGGGACATCCAATTAGCTATTTACGACTGGCCCATTGACAGATGTGTAGACTCTGAATAAGCTGGATTTATGGTCCTGCTAGAAGGTTTATTCAACTTGATTGTTTTCATTACAGGTTTTAGAGATGCCTTCCATTCCCTAATCTAACTTGTGCCTATATCTGTAATTTGCTGGGGTTGGGGAGATGTGTCTTTAAAAAATGTAAATCTAAATGATTTATCACAGACAGGCACATTTTAGAGAAATTAGATTGACTCCATGTGCAACCTGACCTCCCTCTTTTCCCCATTCAGTTTGGAGCCATCAGACCGCTTTACCATCACACCCCCTTCCCAGCAGCGACTCAGCAGCTCAGCTCCCCCTCCCAGAAGCTACTCAGCAGCTCAGCTCCATTCCCAGAAGCTACTCAGCAGCTCAGCTGCCCCTGCTTGTTTCTTCCAACATATATCTCTTCCAAGGGGACACAGATAAAACACATGTGGGGAAGACTTAGATTCTCTAAAATAAGTTTATTGCTGCCTGTCCCAGTGTAAACCACTTCCCCATTTCTTAACAGAAAGTGAGGACAAATTTCCCCTATCGATTCACAGCAAAAAAAAAACTCAACAGAAAATGTACATTTTCACGAATCCCACTGGATTCCGCCAGTTCTGTGCTCATGGCACTGCTGGACATCTTCTGATGTTGAAAGGATGTAAGCATGATGTGTCTTTCATCTGCAGTTTCCTTGGCTGACCTATGGTCCTCAATGTTGCTCGTTTCTTTGTCCTTCTTGAACAGCCCTCCTTGAAACCCCAGTCAGCTTTGAAATCTTTGCCTGGGAGAGACCTTGTTGATTAAGTCACTGTGAGATTATAATAAAATGTGACACAGGATTAGCATTTAGTGTTAATGCAAAGTTCTAAACTATTGTTTTTAAGCAGGGAACACTGTGTATTTGTCTTTCTCTGAATCCTGTAGTTCTGGATCAGGACTTTCAATCCTGTATTCAAGTTTTGCTAGGTGCCTGCAATCTATGTGAGTGCACAGGTGTGCAGGGTCATTAAATACACTGAGGATAGCTCAGAGCTCACAGTTTGAGAGCGCTCCCAGTTGGAGACTGAAGGCCTCACCCAGGGGTCAGAGTGCCCCAGTCAGACACCAAGAGACAGAGGGTGTCATGGAGGGGCCAGAGGTGCCCAGCCAGAAGCCAAGAGGCAGAGGGTCTCACCAAGAAGTCATAGGTACCCCAGCCAGAAGCCAAGAGACAGAGGGTCTCACCAAGAAGTCAGAGGTACCCCAGCCAGAAGGCAAGAGACAGAGGGTCTCACTGAAGGGTCAGAAGTACCCCAGCTAGCAGCCAGAAGACATGAGATCTAGTTCCAGGAGTCAAGTCAAGAGGGACTGGTAAGAGGAGCAGCAGTGCTGCCAACAAGCGAACAAGCGAGTCAGGTGGCTCTGCATTTTTCATTGTTTAGATTTTGTATGGAAGAAACCACTACGTGGGCAACTAATGTGCATGTGAACATTAAATTTATTTAAAGTGTTACTAAACCCACAACAGTACAATTGTTGTGTATATGCAGTAAAGCATGCTAGTTATACTCACTGTGGAATCTAAGGGGTTAATATTCTGCATTGTGTAAAAAAGGGAGTTTGAACCTGTCTTCTCTGATCCCCAAACCATCTCCGGATAGTACAGAGGCTAGGGGACTAGCTGCACAGGCTCGGTTTAGTGCGTATTGATAGAGAGCTTTCTTTTTCTTGGGAGAGTGCATGTGATCAGCACAGGGCCAAACAGCACTGTCCAGACAGAGGCTCAGGGGTCCTGCATCCTCATAGGACAATTATGGGAGAATGAAAACTCCTCCTACATGCGTTAACCAGACACTGATAGAAGTCACAAGACTGCCCTAACTGTTGATGAGAAAAGGTATTTAGCAGTTTATATTTACTAAAACTATTGCATTTCCTAGTTCTGTGTACTGTGAGAGACCAGATGTAGGGAATGCAGGGTCCTGGGTTTAGTAACACTTTAAAAAAAGTGGGCTGCCATGCCCTAAAAATACAGTTTTGGACTGGTGCAACTCATTGTAATTGCACCTACCGAGTTAAATCTCCCCAATGCCACAATGGTTTGAAGCCAAAGGGTAGTCACACCAGTGTTGCCAGATTGACATTTACTGACAAGACACCAAAAATTTACTGGCACAGCCAAGTTTTTACTGGCAGTTCCAAAAGTTACAAAATTATAGTTTTAAGTGCAAATTACAGTATTTAGGCTACAAAAAGTACAACATGCAATTATCAATGTGCTTTAGATATGTAAATATGATAGGTAGATATTAAGGCAAAAAGCATATTTCTTATTTTATTTTTAATATAGTAAGTAGCTCAGGGACAGGACTCAGGAGGGCAATACATTAGAATGGGTAATGCACACATGAAATCGACTCTCACAGTGATACTGACAGCAGTGTGAGCAGCACAGATCACCGACACGACATGCCCCATCCTGAGTCACAGTGATATTCTCTCTCAATGCCAGGTGGTCCCTTCAGTCCACTCCAGTCCAAACAGCACTGACAGTCCCACTCTTGGCTTGCCTTAATCCCGTCCTGCAGACCCGCACACGAGGCTCTGGCCACTCAGCTTGGCTCCCTTGCACCATGAAATCACACGACACACTCAGACACCCCCTCCACCTGACCCGCCCCCCACCGGCACCGCCCGAACACACTGTAGCAGGCACTTGGATAGTCTTGGTCAGCTCCATGCATGAGCAGTTCACAGCTATATTTTTTTACTGGCAACCCTTTCCTCTTACTGGCATTTACTGGCAGGAGAAAAGTGCCCATTTTTTACTGGCTGCCAGTAAAAATACTGACCGTTGGCAACACTGAGTCACACCAAATATTGATTTAATTTAGATTTTTTCTTTGTTCCCTCACTTTGCATTTTGTAAATTGATAAAATTAAACAATTCAAATATATATTTTTGAAAGAATTCTTACTTATGGTATGTTTTTTATGTGTTAAGGTGAGTTGCCAGACTATTGATTGAGCTGCCACAAAGCATTACACCATAATGTGCAAAGACGTGTGCATGAACTCAACGCATAGTGTAAATGGGTCATCAAGGAATATAATAAGAGGGGTTCAGTTAACCCTTCACTAAAATCAATTATAGCTTTTTTTTTTATAATTTCAAAAATAAAAAAGATGCTTTTTTGCTATTTAAATTGAAAAATAATGTTTAGTTGTTAAAGGCAGCTCCATAAGTTCTAGAATCAACCCTTTAAAGTTACCTATTAATTACATGTGAATGCTTTGAGTGGATCTGAAGTGCTAATTATGATTTGGCTCCTCAATTCCATTTTGCCACCCTTATAATTGCAGTGAAAAACCAAGTTTACCTTTTGTTACAAAACCTAAAATGAATTCCCATGTCAAATTACAGACCAACCAGGTCCAAAAATGAGCTGGAAATTAACTCTATGCAAGCTTTGGAAAATTTGGAAATATTAAAGTACAGTTATTGCCATAATAACATCACTGAGAAGTTACCCTTGCAGCACGTTCCTGACCAATCAACAGGGAGCATTTCAAGGCCGTCTCACGATGATTCATTAATGACCAAATAAAGGGGGCGACGTGGCGAAATTGAAAAGTCTGCAAAGTTAATTCGATAAATGGTCTTGAGAGGATTGCGATTGGAAGGTTTTAAACCCAATTTAGTCTTCATGAGTTTCAGATTGCCGAGCACCTCGCTGCCAAGCCTGAGTAATTCTGCGCTCATCCGAGGAGCTTGAAGACTTGCCTGCAGAACGGCGGAGTGGCCAAAAGTCTCCTGCCAGCTTGGAACTCAAGAAGCCTAAAAGAAAAAAGAAGTCCTACACAGCAAATGTTGTTATGAAGATAGCGAGCGGTACAGGGCCCTGGGAAGGGAGGGTGATGTGATTCATGTTGTGACAAATGCCATGCAGAAAAGGAATCTGCCGCTACGGCTAAGACGCTTAAGCGGAGAAAAAAAAAAATTCTGGCAAACGCCCGGCCAGAGTGAAATAAGGAGAAGAGCTTTCCTCTTAAAGCCTCATTACAATAAGAGAGAGGTGGAACAGATTTGATGAGTGAAGTAAAAGCATCAGATCTGGGCACGCTGTGCTTTCTGCAAAATGCCGTTGGCTTTTCTTTTTTTGATGGTGCCCAAGTAAATTTAAAATAAATGTGGAGCTAAAGCTGAACTCCAGAAAAATAAGTCTTTGAAATACCTGCATAGGAACAATTAAACCTGTCAAAATATTGGTGATTGTGTTGAGCCTGTTTTACGATTCTCACGCTGACACCAGACACCATTGAAGTTGGCATCTATTTTCTGATTGAGCTTTATAGCTTCCTTCCAATGTCACCGCTCCTCCTTCAGCCTGCTCATTGCACATTAAGTGATCATACTATTTATTAATTGGCTGGGGGCAGACGTGATATGTGAAGATGGAAAACCGAACTAGGAAATAGTAGAGTAATCTTCCTGGCTGTGCAGTGTGAATCACTGGACTGGTCCTGTAGGCAGGTGCAGGTATTCTTCTTTCCTGAAGGTGGCACTGTGCCAAAGCTACATAGCAGGTGGAGTCTTATAAAGGGAATTGTCCCTTTATGGACTCTGTCAGTCCTCTCAGGGAACGTAAGTACAGTAGTACCTTGGATTACAAGCACAAGGCCCTGTGTGTGTGCACGGTTCCTCACTGCTACAGTCCTAATGCCCTGTGTGTGTGTGCACGGTTCCTCGCTGCTACAGTCCAAATGCCCTGTGTGCGTGCGCAGTTCCTCACCGCTACAGTCCTAATTCCCTGTGTGTGTGCGCGGTTCCTCACAGCTACATTCCTAATGCCCTGTGTGTGTGCGCGGTTCCTCATTGCTACAGTCCTAATGCCCTGTGTGTGTGCGAATTTCCTCACCGCTACAGTCCTAATGCCCTGTGAGTGTGCACGGTTCCTCACCGCTACAGTCCTAATTCCCTGTGTGTGTGTACAGTTCCTCACCGCTACAGTCCTAATGCCCTGTGTGCGTGCGCATTTCCTCACTGCTACAGTCCTATTGCCCTGTGTGTATGCATGGTTCCTCACCGTTACAGTCCTTATAACCTGTGTGTGTGCGCGGTTCCTCACTGCTACAGTCCTAATGCACTGTGTGTATGTGCTGTTCCTCACCGCTACAGTCCAAATGCCCTGTGTGTATGCGCGTTTCCTTACATGCGGAAACATTGAGGCCCAGCCTACAGGCCAAACAGAGTTATGGTAAAACAGTTTACATTTACATATTTAACCACCCGCTCACAGTAAATATACTGCGATAGACCGGCAGGTGCAATGTACTTTTCCAGCTTTCTTACGGGTTTAAGGCACATGCGAGCACCCACTGCTGACCCATGCTGTGATTGTACACAGCACCAGTTTGGCAGCAGATTTCAGTCAATGATTTTGACTGAAACCTGCTGATCGGCTGTGTCCAATCACACACAGAACTCTGTGTGCAGAGAACCAGGGAGAAAAAACAGCCAGATCAGTATGTAAAAGCAGCTCACATTACACTTGTTAGGCACACAGTTAACCCCTTCTTTTGCCCCTTGATGTTAACCCCTTCCCAGACAGTACAGTGTACAGTATTATCACTGATCACTGTGTCATGTTTTTTAACAGAATATAAAAAATATGTGTTTTTCTAAATTTTTTGCCTTTTTTTGTATATAATAAAATGTTCAGCCTTTTTTTGTATATAATAAAAAAAACAGTGGTGGTGATCAAATACCAAAAAAAGAAAGCTCTATTTGTGTGAAAATAATTATATAAATTTAATTTGCAAACAGTGTTGCGTGACTGCACAATTGGCAGTTACTGTGCTGAATAGCAAAACATGCCCTGGTCATGAAGGGGGTCAAACCTTCCGGAGGTCAAGTGGTTAAACAATGCATTCTTTTGTTTTCCTGAAGTTCGTATTTAAAGGAAAGCTCCTGAGAAACATTTTATGATGTTGTCAAGCAGTTACAGGGGGCACTGCATGCCCGTTTTTGGGGTAGTCAGTTATTGGTTCACTTTGTGTTCAAAATTTTCTGAGCTGACGCTTGTTTCTGTTTGTGGTCATTGTCCCGCCTTCTGACCAATATATTCTGTTGTTTGCCTAAAATTGTCATTTAGGGGAAACTCCAGCCAAACATTTCAAGACATTATCAAGAAGTTTGTGATGCCACTAAATTCACATTTTTTGGGTAGCCAGTTTTTGGCTCAGTTTGTTTTCAACATGCTACTGCGGCCTGACAAAGAAAAAAACAGAAAACATTTTCTGAACTTTTTTGGTTGTGGTCACTGCCCCGCCTCCTGACCTCAGTTTTGTTTTTACCAACTTGCCATAGCACCTCCACTAGTACTAGGACTAGTGGCCCTTGGTTAAGAAGAAGTAGTACTAGGACTATGGCCCTTGGTTAACCCCAGGAGAAGATTGATAGTGGCTATGAAATTCACTCCCTCTAGCTCGTTGCATTGTTGCTTATAGCAAATACTTCCCACCATCTACATAAGTACTGATTTAAAATTTTTCAACATTGAAAGGTTGGGACCCTTGGCTCATTACGCAGGATAATAATGACTCTAAACTATCTTTGATTTGGGACCCCATTTAGAGTAATGGCGTTTCCTTTTTTTTTTTATATTTCTGGGCACATGAGGCTATATGGACACCACACTGGTTCTTAGATTTGGGTGATTTGCTGGGTGGCTGAAATTGTAAAGACTATGCTGTCCAAGTAGGGTTACATTTGTTTGAGGTTTATACTTGCAGATGAGTACCTGCACTATGGTTTTCTATTTGTTCTTTTTTTTTTCCTTGCACTTTTTTTTGCCTAAAAAAAAAAAAAAGAAATTAGAAAAAAAGAAAAAAAGTCAAAAATTTAACTCAAAATTATTTAAAATTTGTTTTTTTTTTGTTTTTTTAACATACAGTGACCAGTCAGTTTCCTTGATCACTGCCACATCAGTCATATAATGGCACTGTACTGCACTGGTGACAGTAAGTAAAAACAATTGTGAAAAGAACCACAACTTTCATAAAATTTCTTAATTTTCAAAAAAAAATCTGAAAAAAAAATGACAACTTCAAAAATCTCACCATGCCTCTTAGACCCCTTTCAAGCTGAGGCAGTTTTCGGGCGTTTTAGCACTAAAAATAGAAATGAATGGGCAGCGCTTCCAAAGCTCTTTAAAAGCCTGTTAAATGCGCCACAAAACTGTGTTTTTTTCCTTTTTTTGGTCATGTGACCTTAAAAAAATCCACCCCACTAGCTCCCAAAAAGCACAGAAAAAAGCGCCTCTAAAACGCAGATAAAGCACCACGAAAACAACTGGCACTTTAGTGTTGTTTTAGCTGCGCTGCAGTGTGAAAGGGGTCTTACTAAATACCTCAGACTGTCTGTTTTCCAAAAAGGGGTCATTGGGGGGGAATTTGAGCTGTCCTAGTATTTTAGGGCCTCAAGAAATTAGGCCGTCAGTAAATCAGAAATGATCAATGTTCAAATATATATGTCATAGTTTATAAACGCTATAACGTTCACACAAGCCAGTTAATATACACTTATTGGGATTTTATTTTAGTAAGGATGTGTTGCAGAATACATTTTGGTCTAAATTTATGATGAAATTAGATTTTATCAGATATATTTTATGACAGATAGTAGAAAACTTAGTTTTTTTCAAAATTTTACATTTTTTCATTTATATCGCAGAAAAAAAACTGTGGTGATCAAATACCACCAAAATAAAGCTCTATTTATGTGGGAAAAAAAGGATAAAAATTTCATTTTTGACCAAGCAATTGCCAACTAAAATAGCGTAGTGCTGAATAGCAAAAAAATGTTCTGGTCATGAAGGGGGTAAAACCTTCCAGAGCTCAAGAAGTTAACATCCGAGGCACTACCTGGAACCAATGCATCTACTTAAAGTGTATATGCAGGCATTCCCCTTTTTTAATCTCCAAATCTTCATTACTTTTTTAAGAACATATTTCAGCATTACTTTTTTCTTTTACCTTCTTCCTGTAGTGAGAAACATCTTTAATTACTCCCTGTGATGTAATCATCAGGCTTGTAAAATTCTTGCAGTAGTAGCTGTTGGGAGGTCTGTTCCTATTGATGTAGGCACACCCCTGTAAGCAGGTGCTTGCAAGAGGGTTCTGAAGTGTTAATGTGTTTTTTCCTGTCTGTGTTTATGCCTTCAAGTTACTTGGGCCAGCCAGGTGAAATTGTTATAATGTCTTGATGCTGCACTGTGTCCTCAGGTTGATCTGCTGATCTAGGGGTAACTGAGCAGGAGGGATTGACGCTCCCCCAGCTACCTTCTTCAAGGTTACCGCTGCAGGTCATACCATATAAATAGGGCTCACGGGAATGCCCTAGAGTGGTTCCTGGGGAAAGTTTGCCAACATGTAGTTGTCACTCTGCCAGAGTGGATCACCCGTCTGGGGGGTGATGGGAGCTCAGTCAGGGTTCCCAGGGGGTCTGGAGCCTGTAGACCCTGATGGTCTTACAAATGTCAGTTATGGACTTTTCTGCCTTTGTGAATTACTGCTAGATAATGAACTTTAAAGGACTATTGTCGCCTTTTATGGATATACTGTCTGTTATGGACCTTTGCCTTGAAATAATTGCTTTTGTGGACTTTGGCAGCTGCCTAGTCATTTTATGGGGCAGAGCTTTGTATAGAAAACTGTGTGGAAGATGTCTTTGAGAACTATTATTTGTCATTTGTGATTACCTCAGTAAAGGATCTTTGTTTGTTCATCTGAGTTGCTGGTCTGAAGTCACTCAAGGGGTGCATGCATGGCGTATCAAAAGAACAGGGCTTATATATAGGGGACTGAAGTTAGAGAAGATATAGTACATGGGTCTAATGAGCAGAATGCTGTTCAGAGGAAGCTATGTTGCCATTGCTAATGACTATAATGTCTATGTCACATGCCAAAGCGGCCAACCAGCCAAGAGATGGGTGACATGACCAAGGTGATGGGTACTATTTTAGTGATGGAGGTTTTGTGCTTGGCTCCTTCACTAGTGGCTGTCGTCCCACTTGTTTGGACTGGATCCATGGCACAGAGTACCTAGGGACCCAGGCTGGAGTCATGGGAGAAAGACATAGCGAGGCCTGGGAAAGAGAAAGCAAGTACAGAGAATGGAAGAAGTGCATTTCCTGTATCCAGTAGCAACAATTAAATATGTCACGGGAGAAATATTGCTGAGTTGGTGGAGATGGGTACATGCTCCGTGGTACTGGCTCAGAAATGCTTCACAGCTGGTGGGGAAGTGGTGTTCTCTAACAGTAGCTGTGCCCAGAGTGCTTAGTGTTAACAATGTGAAGAGTATGGCCATGGATTACAAGGAGTTAACTGTGCAAGACTTGAGCCCGCCGGACAATCCGCCCGTGTGTGGGCGCCGGCGGACTTTTTCCTCCCAAAAGTCAGGCGGACTAAGTTTTAAGTTCAGACTTAAAATTGTCCGCTGGACTCGGCAGTCCGGCGGACAATCCCGGGGTCTGTGTGCTAGTCCGCAGGACTTTTGAAATGAACGGACTTGCCTCGCACACGGAGGAAAGTCCATTCATTTAGAACATGACTGCAGGTAGATGGGACTAGCGAAGGCAGCGAATGTCGCCGTGCTAGCCCCGTCACCTGGTATGGATTTAAAGGGGAATCCCTACGCCGAAAAAACGGCGTGGGGGTCCCCCCAAATCCATCTCAGACCCTTATCCGAGCACACAGCCCGGCCGGCCAGGAAAGGGGGTGGGGACGAGCGAGCTCCCCCCGCCTCCTGAGCTGTACCAGGCTCAGGAGGCGCCTTATTGCACAGCTCCGGGGGTCTTCTTCCGTCTTGGGGGGTCTTCTCGCCGGACTCCTCCGCTATCTTCTGCTCTTTTACCTAGCTCTTTTACCTAGCGGAGGAGCCCGGCTTTCTTCTTCGTCGCCGCCGTCGTCTGGGGGTCTCGTTCCACCTTCGGGGGTCTCTTCTGTCCTTGCTGCTGTCGCCGCCTTCTGCGCCGTCTTCTTCTTCCTCTTCTTCTTCTTTTTCCGATGTTGATTCGTCGCTCTCTCTGGCCAGATAGGCAGAGACACCCGTTGTTGTGACTTATATAGGGACAAGGGGAGGGGTCACATGCTCATGTCACATGGTGACCCCGCCCCCATATGATGTCACAGTCCCGGAGGATGCTGGGACTGTGACAGAAGAAGAAGAGGAAGAAGAAGAAGAAGACAGCGCAGAAGGCGGCGACAGCGGCAAGAACAGAAGAGACCCCCGAAGGCGGAAGGAGACCCCCAGACGACGGCGGCGACGAAGAAGAAAGCCGGGCACCTCCGCTAGGTAAAAGAGCTAGGTAAAAGAGCAGAAGATAGCGGAGGAGTCCGGCGAGAAGACCCCCCAAGACGGAAGAAGACCCCCGGAGCTGTGCAATAAAATATTTAAAAAAATTGTGTTTTTTTTATTTACACTTTTACACCTTAGTTGAATGGGTAGGGGTACATCGTAGGGATTCCCTTTAAATCCATGCCAGGTGACGGGGCTAGCGCGGGGGCATTCACTGCCTTCGCTAGTCTCGTCTACCTGCAGTTATGTTCTAAATGAACGGATTTTCCGATCGTGTGTCGGCAAGTCCGTTCATTTCAAAAGTCCTGCTGACTTTTTGCGGCGGATTGTCCGCCGGAAAAGTCCGTGCGTGTGTGGGCAAGTCCACACGCTCGGAAAGTCCGGCGGTTTGTCCGCTGGACTAGGTCCGGCGGACAATTGCGCCGGAAAGTCCGAGCTTGTGTACGCCGCATAAGGTGAACCTGCTGAGCAAAGCAACAGGTTTACTTTACTGTATGCCACATAACATACATGTACTTACCTTCAACTAATTCTTCCACTACCATTCCATCTGACATATTATGTCTAAGGTGGTTGTAGCCATACTAGTGCAATTGTTACTTAAAATGTACACAATGCTGTGCACACTCTCACCGCCCTTTCATGACAGTGCTTGGGTCTTGGGATTGTTTTAGGAACCTAGGGCTGCCTTGGGATGAGGCAGGGCAACCGTCGCCTGTTACCCATACCCGTATGCTGTGTGTTTTTCTTGGATGGGCGTAGATCAAAGGGGCGAGAAACCCACGAGAGAGAAAATTCACATGCATATACTCCATAGAGTAAAGTGACCCTATTATTATGCAGGTTCAGCTTCCCATTTTTGTTGTGTGTTTTTGGATGGGCATTAATCAGAGGGACGAGAAAACCCAATAGAAAGCATGTACACTCACGGGCATTTTATACACCTGTTCAATTGCTTGGTAACACAAATCAGCCAATCACTTGGCAGCAACTCAATACATTTAGGCATTGACGTGGTGAAAAGTTCAAACCGAGCATCAGAATGGGGAATAAAGGGGATTTACTTGTTTTTGAATGTGGCATGGTTGTTGGTGGCGGACGGGCTGGTCTAAGTTTTTCAAAAACTGCTGATCTACTGGGATGTTCACACACAATCATCTCTCGGGTTTACAGAGAATGGTCCGAAAAAGAGAAAATATCCAGTGAGCGGGAGTTGTGTGGATAAAAATGCCTTGAGATGATATAAAGGTAAAAGTAACTCAAATAACCACTTGTTACAACCAAGGTATGCAGAATACCATCTCTGAATGTACAACATATTGAACTTTGAAGCAGATGGGCTACAGTAACAGAAGACCATACCGGGTGCCACTCCTGTCAGCTAAGAGCAGGAAAGTGAGGCTACAATTCACACAGACTAAAAATGGACAATAGAAGATTGGAAAAACAATGCCTGGTCTGATGAGTCTCGATTTCAGCTTAGAAATTCAGATGGTGGGGTCAGAATTTGACTTAACAACATGAAAGCATGGATCCATCCTGCCTTGTATGAATGGTTCAGGCTGGTGGTGGTGTAATGGTGTCTGGGATATATTATTGGCACACTTTGGGCCCTTTAGTACCAATTGAGCATCGTTTAAAAGCCACGGCCTACCTGAGTATTGTTGCTGACCATGTCCATCCCTTTATGACTACAGTGTCCCCATCTTCTAATGGCTCCTTCCAGCAGGATAATGCACCACGTCACAAAGATCAAATCATCTCACCACTGGCTTCTTGAACATGACAATGAGGTCACTGTACTCCAATGGCCTCCACAGTCACCAGATCTCATCCAACAGAGCACCTTTGGGATGTGGCGGGAGATTTGCAACTGTGTGATGCTATCATGTCACTATGGACCAAAATTTCTGAGGAATGTTTCCAATACCTTGTTGAATCCATGCCTTGAAGAATTAAAGTGGATGTAAACCCAAAAATCTAATTTTTTTTTGATGTCATAATGTAGAGAATAAGATTTCCTTTCATTTGAGCCAATCTTGCCACACAAATTTACTTGAGACCTGAGCAATCCTCTTTTATTGTTCAGTTAGAGAAATATTGACAAAGTCTTGAAAACTTTGTCAAAAACGCCCCCTTGCTGTGAGTGACAGGTGATTTACATATCTCATGCACTGTCATGAGACAGGTTATCATCAGATCACTGGATGTTCTACTCTTCCCAGCTCTGACTACATACATGTCCCCTAAATCACTTGTCTGTCTATAGTCTGCTGACTGTTCACTGCATCCCATGATGAGAAACATCCAGTCAAAACACAGTAAAGCTGGGAGAGCTGAAGGGGAGGGGGATGTGAATTGTGAACTTTTTACACAGGATGTGCCTGTCTCAGGCTAGTCCATGATATGTAAATCACCTGTCACTCACAGCAAGGGGGTGTTTTTGACGTTTTCAAGACTTTGTCAAGATTTCTCTAACTGAACAATAAAAGAGGATTGCTCAGGCCTCGAGTAAATCTGTGTGGCAAGACTGGGCTCAAATGAAAGGAAATCTTATTCTCTACATTATGACATCATAAAAAATTTGGGGGTTTACATCCACTTTAAGAGACTGTCCATTTGTGGGTGCAGTCCTTTTAACTCCTGTTAATTTCCTCTGAAAAATGGTCAGACCTCAAAACCATATTCTGTTTGTGTCTCAAATTAACATACATGTGTCTTTTGCTTTCCTTGATTTTTTCCAAGTTCTGTTTTGTTGACCAATAAAATTTGTAGCAAATTTTTATGTTTTGAGATATCTTCGGATTTTCGTTCTTTAGAATTTTCGGATTTTCGTTCTTACTTTCGGATTTCAGAATTTTCAGATTTTTGGGATTTTCGAATTTCAGATTTTTGTTCTTTTGAATTTCCATTCTTTTAGAAAATTTGTTTGGGGTTTACATCCACTTTAAGGCAGTTCTGAAGGCAAAAGGGGGTCCAACGCGCTACTAGCAAGGTGTACCTAATATAGTAGCCAGTGAGTGTACATCTTCATGTGTTCCATGGAGTAAAGTGACCCTATTATTTTTTATTTTGCAGGTACAGGTTTGCATTTTTGTATAAAGTGTATAAAAGAGAAACACTGCATCATCAGTATCCATTTACCACCCTTGGTCAATACTGTACATCACAAAAGATAAAAGGCATACATTTTTGGGAACGTTACAGCTGGCTGTAGGTAGCAAATGCAATACTAAGTTACCTCTTTTAACATTTGTTTGCAAAATGATCTAGCAATTACATTATTCCATATATTATGAAAGTGGCATTTTTTTTAAATGTCAAATTTTTATGTCTGACTGCAGAACACTTTTTAATTATGTGCTCTCTGCAAATTTATGCGCTCTCAGTTGCAGTCACGCGGTGTGCATCCAAGTTATGGACAAAGAGGCTGTGCGACTTGCACATGCTATATGGTGTGTCTGCAGAGGTCAGCGAGAAGTCAGCACAGCGTAGAAAGCCGTATTTGCAAATGTTGAACTCCATAAAGAAAGCAGATAAAGTTATTTCAGGCACAATCTCAGAAGGACATATGTTACGTTTCTCCAGACTGGCAGCCAGTAAAATCACCATCTGTGCAGCAGGTGCACTCGGTAAAAAACTCTGCCGACTGACAAGACTTGGGCTGTTGTGGAGCTGCAGCCAGGTATTCAGCTGCTACGACTGCCTGGAAGTTAAAATATAACCAGAAACTGAGCTTTATATTCACCAGGCTAGCTACACGCACATTCATTTTTAGAGGGATTGTGAATACACAGACATACATGGCATTCTATGTGTGTCCTAGCTGAAAGTGCACCTGGTCCCAAAAATGAAGAGACAATATTTTTTAGGACAGTTTTTTTTTTTTTGTTTAGTCTTTTTTCAGTCATGGCACCCTCTGAAAATATGCAGAATCTCAAGGCACCCCAATCTTAAATGGGGGGCCTCCCTTTAACATCACAGTATCAGTCCTCAGACCCAATGTGAAAAATATAAAGCAAATATACCGCGCTGTCTGCAACCAATGCAAGAAAGCAGCTAGCACAGCAAAAAATCAATTGCAAAAAGTGAAAACCTGTGAACAGTAAGTGCAGCCCTCAAAATAAATCTCAGAATAAACTGAAAAATAATATATATATATAGTGCATATAAGTGCACATAAATGATCTAAGAAAAAACTCAAAAAACATATATATGCAGACCATAGGTGTGCGCACATAGTGTGCCGGGTGTGCCTGGGCACGCCTTAATCACCTAGTGCATATTAGCATTATCGCTCGGTGTGCAGGCAGGGAGATGGGAAAAAACTCCCTCTTACCCCATTTACTTACGCACTTCTCTTTCACTGTGCCAGCTGAGAGATTAATGTACCGGGGGCCATATACATGTAGACACACACATGCATGTGTGTTTGAGCTTTGGGGTGCACACCCTAATGCAATAGGCTGCGCACACTTATGATGCAGACAGTGTGTATAAACACTAAATTATGCGTGTATAATAGACCAAAAAGAAAGAATGATGTCCAATAATGTGAAGGAAAATAAATTATAGTCCTTAGTGTTTGGACAGGTGAACCAAACAATAAATTGTAGATATCCAAAACGTGGTTCAAAATAACTGACACTTGAACTGGATAACTATGTGAAAAAAGGAAAACGTGCCCAAACTTGATGATAAGTGATCCACCACCAGAGAGTCAAAAGGCTTACCGCAGCGATTGAACCCAAATGAGCATACACCTAATGGGTCAATCGAGCTTGTAAGGCCACACACCCAGGGGAAACTGTAACAGAGGACACGACTTCCAACCAGAAGACCAACTCCAACAATGGACCTCAATGGGATAGGTGATAGACAGAGAACCACATGGATAGTTGCTACAACGGGACAAATTTATGAAAAGGAAGAAGTAGGCACACAGTGTAATCGCATTTAAATCAGAAGTCATTTATTTAATAAAAAAGGAGAAAATACACTCACATTTTAGTAGATAAAAAGGCGCTTTGGAATAAAACAGTGACTTCAGCAGAGCGTCCCGACGCGCTTCGTCTTAAAGGACATCATCTGGGGTGACCCTACCCAGTACATCTGAGTCTTCAGTCCTCCCCCTTTACCATCAGAGACCTCAGCCCATTATAAAAAAAATATAAAAAATTGTAAAAAGGAAAAAAGTGTTAAAAATAAAAATAAAAAGGATTTTTTTTTTTTAAACATACGGTCACCAGTCAGTGTCCCTGATCACCGCCACATCAGTTATATGATGGCACTGTACTGCGCTGGTGATAGTATGTAAAAAAATAAATTTTATTCAATTTCTTAATTTTAAGAAAATTACAACTTCAAAAAGCTCGCCATGCATCTTACTAAATGCCTCAGACTGTCTACTTTCCAAAAAAGGTAATTTGGGCGGTATGTATACTGTCCTGGCATTTTAGGGCCTCACAAAATGTGATGTGGCTGTCAGTACATCGGGATTTATCAATTTTCAAATATACACTATATTACCAAAAGTATCAGGACGCCTGCTTTTGCACGCACATGAACTTTAATGGCATCCCAGTCTTAGTCCGGAGGGTTCAATATTGAGTTGGCCCACCCTTTGCAGCTATAACAGCTTTAACTCTTCTGGGAAGGCTGTCCACAAGGTTTAGGAGTGTGTCTATGGGAATGTTTGATCATTCTTCCAGAAGTGCATTTTTGAGGTCAGGCACTGATGTTGGACGAGAAAGCCTGGCTCGCAGTCTCTGCTCTAATTCATCCCAAAGGTGTTCTATTGGGTTGAGGTCAGGACTCTGTGCAGGCCAGTACTAAACCTTGTGGACAGCCTTCCCAGAAGAGTTGAAGCTGTTATAGCTGCAAATGGTGGGCCAACTCAATATTGACGCCATTAAAGTTCATGTGCGTGTAAAGGCAGGTGTCCCAATACTTTTGGTAATATAGTTTATACAGTATACCATAGTTTGTAGACTTTCACACAAACCAATCAATATACACTTATTGGGATTTTTTAATCAAAGACATGCAGCAGAATACTTTTTGGCCTAAGTTTGTGACAAAATTTGATTTTATTGGATATGTTTCATAACAGAAAGTAGTAAATATCATTACCCGGTGATATATTCAGATACTTACACTGCTTCTATTTTAAAAAATATATGTAAAGATGAACTCTGATATAAGAAAATATTGTCCATATACAAGAGACATAAATATTCTTACTGGGTGTGCTTTGTGTATTTCTTCCAGATCTGTGCAGTGTGAGACTTTCCCTCAGTACAGGAGCTTCCTGTAATAAAGACCGGTCACTGCTGCTTTCTCCTTGTGCAAGGTGACTGGTCTTGTCTCCGCCCCCTCCTGTAGTTTCCTGCAGGCAGCCCATTATGGGTGGTCCTTCTTGGCCCCTCCCACAGCTCCACTCCCTGCACCTGCTGTACAGCACAGTGATGATGTCACCACAACTGCCTGGAGGTAAAATGAGTGGACTTTCTAATGTTTGCAGCGATTTACAGAATGATACTTGGTGCCTGGAATGACTCTTTAACATCTTTTGTATGAGGAAAAAAATGTAAAATGTCTGGAAATGATGGCGACATTGCTTTAATCAGATTTAATGGCTCTGTGACTTGCAGTTTCGTCGAAATAAATGGAAATCTATTTTTACACTTTTTTTTCTCACCTGCTGTGCTGCTTTTGGGCTCTGCCAAATTTGTGTCAAGGCACGAAAATCTTTTCTTTTTTTTTTTTTCTTTTTGCGAAGAGTCAGGGGAATATTTTCAGCAGTAAAGACGAGGCTTGTTTTTCCTGTTCCAGGGAGATACCTGCTTCATGAGAACAAAGTTCCAGGGATTTCATCGTTCAAAGAGGAAGTGAAGGTGATGTGTCAAGATTCCTTTATTGTCTTTTGTCCGACAAATACATGACTAATAAATGAAAATATGTTGAATGAAAAAAGAATTTCGGCAGAAGTCTTGGAATCGGCTGTTTCCGTTGTAAAGGAGGTTTAAATGATGTATTTGTAAGAATCTCACTGTCACATTCACGGTTTAGTTTGGAAGCTAGCGTATATTTTCATTGAATGTGTATATTATTTTTTTTCTTGTGGTCTTTACTTGAAAGTAACTTACACATTTTTAATGTTTTATATACTTTGCCATATTTTCATAAACATATTTCATACATAGTTATAAAAGAGCTCCCTCTAGTGGCTGTCTGTATGTAAGAAAGGGCAATCAGCATAGAGGCAATATATGAAAAACTATATATAAACAGTATATAAACCGTATATAACCAAAAGTATGTGGATACCCATAGAGGAGTTTCCAGTGAAGGGTACTGGTCATGCTACAGAATACAAAGACATTTTAGACAATATCTCTTCCGACCTTGTGTAGCAATATACAAAGTCAAAGTTGGGTTCTTCTACTTTTTGAAATCTGGAAAAGAACAGCTGACAGACTTTAGCGGTACCAGAAGAGGACAATGAAAATCCAATAGATAAAATATTGTCTTTATTACAAAAGTTAAAATTGTTTAACATACTTTTTTCTAAAAGAAAACCATTAGCGCAATACATATATAACATGCCAATTAGTACTCTTATGTGACTCTTTTACTGCTATGTCAAGAGGTCTAGAGTCACATAAGAGTTACATTGTAATATAATTGACATGTTATACAGTGGCGTCGCTAGGGGGTGGCTTTTGGGGCTATAGCCCCGAATCGGAGGCCCATAGCCCCGAGTCTCTCAGAGACGGCCGTGGCCTCTCTGCAGCCAGGCCGCAAGTGCGGCCTGCAGCACCAGAGAGCAGGCAGGCAGCACGGGAGAGCTGGGCGGGCGAGAGAGCAGAGAGATGACATCATCTCTCACTGCCCACCCTGCATCACCGCTCTCACTGTGCAGCCGTAGGCAGCAGAGAGATGACATCATCTCTCACTGCCTGCCCTCTCTCTGGTGACCCTGATGTAAGGAGCCGCTCTCTGGGGACTCTGAGGTAAGAGGGGCTCTCTGGGGACCCTTATGTAAGTGGGGGGACTCTCTGGGGACCCTGATGCAAGGAGGAGGCTCTCTGGGGACTCTGATGTAAGGGGGAGGATCTCTGTGGACCCTGATGTAAGTGGGGGGTTCTCTGGGGACCCTGATGTAAGTGGGGGGCTCTCTGGGGACCTTGATGTAAGGGGGGCTCTCTGGGGACCTTGATGTAATGATAATATATATATATATATATATAATAGCGTATGACTTTCTTTACTTCACTGCTATGGGCTCTAGCCCCAGATCTTTTGTAGACCTAGCAACGCCCCTGATGTTATATATGTATTGCGCTAATGGTTTTCTTTTAGAAAAAGTATGTAAAACGATTTTAACTTTTGTAATAAAGACAATACTCTATCTATTGGATTTTCTTTGTCCTCTTCTGGCACCACTAAAGTCCATCACCATTTCCACATTTCTAAGTATCTTATAGGATGAGGTACCCATGTAGCCCATAATTCTCTAAGCTTCTTCTACTCTTTCTCTACCCTGCTCAGTGATTACCTAACCTGTAACCGGACCCAATGGTACACCAACACACCAATACAGGAAAGTAATGCAAATCAATGATAGAAATGATAATTGCAGCAGAAGTGGGTGGGGAATGACACTGAAAACCGTAAACTAAACTTTACTAGTACACACGGTCGGAATTCTCGTCGGAAAAAGCTCTGATGGTTTTGCCGTCGGAATTCCGATGGAATTTCGCTCAAACTGTCTTGCCTACACACGGTCACACCAAATTCCGACAGTCAATAACACCACGGCATAAAACACGTTCGACTGCACTATAAAAGGGAAGTTTAATGCTTCTGAGCATGCGTTGCATTGTTTTCAAGCATGAGTCAGAATTTTGCGTGTCGGAATTGCATACACACGATCGGAAAATCCGATAGAAAGGTTTTCCGTCAATCCAAAGTCCGTTGGAAATTCCGACAGAAAAAGACCGATGGGCATACACACGGTCGGAAAATCCGATGAAAAGCTTCCATCGGACTGTTTCCATTGGAAATTCCGACCGTGTGTACTATGCTGGTACACCCAGGTGTATTGTAAGAAAGGTACAGCTAACTACTTGGGCTTAGCAACAAGCTAACAGTTCTGACTAAGCACTGCCCAGTAGGCATACAGTCTACTGGAGGTGGAGCTCTTTAACTTGAAACGGTAGCTTCTTTGGAAAGTGTCCAAAGCAGTTAACAATGAAAGGGTGAGAAGATCTTCTTCAAGAAAGCTCCCTGCAGCCAAGCCCTGTCGCTGGTTTGGTTAGTTTGGTAGATGGGGCTAGGTCTGTCTATGGATGTGCCCAGTAGGGATGAGCTTCGAGTTCATCCCTACTGCAAACAATTTGGGGTGTTCGCGGCAAATTCGAAAAGCCGCGAGCACCCTGTAAAAGTCTATGGGAGAAATCTCAAGTGCTAATTTTAAAAGCCTATATGCAAGTTATTGTCATAAAAAGTGTTTGGGGACCCGGGTCCTGCCCCAGGGGAAATGTATCAATGCAATTTTTTTTTTTTAAAACGTCAGTTTTTTCAAGAGCAGTGATTTTAATAATGCTTAAAGTGAAACAATAAAAGTGTAATATTCCTTTAAATTTCGTACCTGGGGGGTGTGTATAGTATGCATGTAAAGGGGCGCATGTTTCCCTGCTTAGTGCTTAGGCTCCCGTAATACAGAGAACAGTCATTGAAAGTCATTGATGAAAAAAAAAAAAGCGTGGGGGTCCCCCCAAATTCAATTACCAGGCCCTTCAGGTCTGGTATGGATATTAAGGGGAACCCCGGTTCAAATTAAAAAAAAAAATTACGTGGGGTTCCCCCTAAATATCCATACCAGATCCTTCAGGTCTGGCATGGATTTTAAGGGGAACTCCATGCCAAATTTAAAAAAAAAAAAATCCATACCAGACCCTTATCCGAGCACGCAACCTGGCAGGCCGCAGGAAAAGAGGGGGGGATGAGAGAGCGCCCCCCCCCTCCTGAACCGTACCAGGCCCCATGCCCTCAACATTGGGAGGATGCTTTGGGGGTCTGTGACCCCTCAAATCACCATGTCCCCATGTTGATGAGGAGAAGGGTCTCTTCCCCACAACCCTTGCCGGTGGTTGGGGGGGGCTTATCAGAATCTGGAAGCCCCCTTTAACAAGGGGACCCCCAGATCCCGCCCCCCCCTGTTTGAAATGGTAAGAGGGTACAAAAGTACCCCTACCATTTCACAAAGAAAGTGTAAAAAATAGTTAAAAAACACACAGACACTGTTGGCAAAAGTCCTTTATTAAAACTAAAAAAAATAAAAAAAAGATTCCAGCGGTGGTAATCCACTCTTGCTATCCAGCGACGGGTGGTCTCTTCTCCGGGGTCCAGCGATGGCTGATCTCTTCCGACGTCCAGCGCTGCACGTCCTGTCTCCACGGAGATACTGAAGGAATTCCGTCTGCAGAGGAGGACCGGGCCACTTCGTCACCTGACCCTGCCCCCCTCTGACGCAACACAAGGGGAAAGCTGGTATTCCCCTGTGACATACGGGTGACCCCGCCCCCTATGATGTAACGGGAACCTGCGTTACATCAGAGGGGGCGGGGTCACCCATACGTCACTGGGGAAACCCAGGCTTCCCCAGTGATGTAAGGGGGACCCCGCCCCCTCTGATGTAACACAGGTTTATTTAGCGCTGCACATTTATATATAATAAAGTCTTGCCATATACTACTTGGTAAAAGCAAATAGTGATCCCAATTCTGACCAATGCTTATGCTGGTTTGTCCTTTTGGAAATGCTAGTTGCCTGACTGTTATATCCACTTTCCTTGCTGCACCATCCTGGCTGTCAACACACCTCAAGCAGCCTCTGAACACAGAAAACTTGCAGCAGTTGTATTTTGTATGGATCAGTTATGACATGGTCAGGAGGAAGAATGGCCTTGCAGAGTATTGTCTGTGGTCTCCTTGCAGCTGATATTGTCCCATTACTGACTCATTAAACCTTGTTCTGCACTGTGTTTCTTTGTGAAGGAGGCCATATTGGAAGAAGAGCAGGGATTTGCTTCCTCATGTTAAAGCTGCCCCTCTGATCACTGGTCATCTGATGATGGTTGAGGAAATTCTCAAGAAGCAGCAGCAGGAGGGGTGTAGGAAGCACAGATCCACGGAATGAATGAAACAGAAGCAGGGAGATCCTTGTACTGTAGGTCCTCAAGTACAACTTCCAATGCAGCAAGGAGAACAGTGAGCAGCACAGTAGTGGCATCTCCAAATCTCACTCCAGATCTGATGAGTTCACAGCAGCATGGATTGCATGTATATGTCACAAGCAAACTGTTGGCTTTCAGATGAAAATTGCACCCAATCATCTTCAGGAACCTGTTCACACTGGAGTGAGAGCAATAACTCTAGGCCCATTATTCACGATTAGTTATAAACTGATGACCTGTAGCTGCTTTTAAAGCGTCACTTGTGAAAAATTAAGGGGTCAGTAGTTTGGCGCCATTTCATGGGAACACACAATTTTTGGCTTGACATGTTCGGTATCTATTTACTTTGCGCATCACCAAAAATTTGGTAATATATATTGTGTTTGTGTGTCCTAAAATTAACTTTTGTTTATTTTTTATTGAAAAGTTGTGCTTGATAAACTATTGTGCTAGTATTGTGTGACAAATGGAACTACCCCTATCGTATTTTCCAGGGTTTCTGCTGTAGCAGTCACACTTCAACAAGTGTGCGCTATAAGTGGAAATTTATTTTTTCCTCAGAACTGTAATGGAGTTCTGGGGGTTAATTTTGCAGGAATTACTTTGGTATCAGTCTGGCTGGGCTGGGCTAAGGTTCCGCCTGGTCATAGGTGCAGTGAGGCACCTGTGACAGGCTGAGAACCAGGCCTGGTTGGACGTCTTATGTACCAATCTTTCCCGGAGCCAATCAGTGGGCGCGTCTGGCCCTGCTGTGTAGTCTGGGAATGGGGTACTTAAGGTGCTGAAGTCACGTTTTTAGGGTTTGGCCGTAGCTTTTGGTTCCTGGTTCTGGTCCGGGGCAGCCCCATGAGGGGTCCCGGGCCTAGGAGCGCTTGCCGTCTCGCAAGCATGGTCAATCCGTCCAACCCTTATGGTCTGGGGCAGGGATCCGTCTGTTCCCGAGTCTCGGAACTGGCTAGTCCGAGGCCCAGTAACTGAAGGAGGATTCAAAGGCTTCCCGGTGTGCTCTCGGTATTGTATATAATACAATATAATATGTATATAATATAAGTGACCAGGGGAGGACTCTTCGGAGGAGGGCCAACAAGCTGGCTGCTCAGTAAGAGCCTGGAAGCTGAGTTGTATGGACACTAAAGAATCCACACTTCCACAGTGCTGCCAAGGAGACAGAGAAAGTTCCAGGTACTGTGAGAAGGGTTCCTATTCATCTTCAGTTACAATTTAGTCTGTGGCAGAGACTTTTGCAAAGTTTCCGGATCACATGTTGGCTGCTAGATCTCTGGCTAGAGGTTTATCCGGCAGTGAAGCACCCAGCTGCGAGTGGCTACTCTCTGGGTTGATAGAGGGATTCAGTGGATGTCAGCAGTTCAAAGAGCCTGAGTTTATCACCCATGCCCTCTATTCCCACCAGAGACTGTGTTATTGTTGGATGTTACCACTGCAAAATAAAAACCTTGAAAAGGACTTTTATGTGTCAGCATCCGAAGTCGTTGGGTACTAACCCTGGGAACCCCTAGACAGTCATCGTCAAGCTGTGAGGAGGTAACTGGTAAGCCCAAGAAATCAAGGCCGCTACACTGCTTTCAGAAAATGTATAATATTTTTTGGGGGTTGTAACTAATCTTCAGGCCTAAACTGATGTTCGCAAAAACAAGGAACAGAGGGTGCATCAATCTAGCGCATTATCTTTGTGATAGCTTTATTACTGTTAAAAGAACAGATGTATACTCACAAATAACATCAGCAATAAGGCACATCAAAGACCACAATGTGCTTTAAATGGCCGGGTCATCTAGACAAGTGCGAGAAGACCTTTCAAAAACTGATGCGCTTCAAGGGGAGATCCCCTCTTCCTCAAAGCCTCGATCTCCCTTCGAAATGCATCAGCCTTTTGGAAGGTCTTCTAGCGCTTGGGACTTATCTAGATGACCAGGCTGTTTCAAGCACATTGTGGACTTATTGCTGACAGTGTTGGTCATCTTACTTTAAAAAAGTAATTAGTTAAGTTACAAATTACTTCTCCCAAAAAGTAATTGCGTTAGTAACTCAGTTACTACATTGGAAAAGTAATTAGTTATGCAGCAAAGTAACTGTGACTTTTTTTTTAAATATTCTATACGTGTAACTAAGGGGCGGGTCTAGTATCACTGTAACCAAGGGGGGCATTTATTATTATTGTTATATATCGTGTAACCAAGGGGCCGCTCTATTGTTACTCTAACCAAGGGGCAGGTCTGTTGTAGCGTGTAAGCAAGTGGCGGGTCTATTATTATTATATTGTGTAAGTGGCGGATGGCTACAGAAGAGGGCGAATGTTAAATTAATGGGCAGAGCTCAATATATAACAATAATAATAAATGCGCCCCTTGGTTACAGTAATACTAGACCTGCACCTTACTTACAAGATAGACGCCCCTTGCAGAGTAGCACGAGCATCAGGAGCGTGCGGCATCGCCTCGTACAATTACATGTTAACTGCACCTGCGCGGTGTAGAGTTCACTCAGAGCTGTTTAGGTTCGGCAATTTTCGGAAGCTCTGTAGTCCTTCGTACTGCGCAAGCCCTGCGCCTGCGCAGTTCAGGGGGGTCCTTATCCAGCGGGGGAACTTTTTTGGCAGGACACCGGAATTACACTACTGCCATCTAGTGGCGGTAGATGTAATTGGGGTAACTAAGCCAAAGTAATGGGAACTGAGTTACCATGAGGGGAAAAGTAATCAGTTAGATTACTCGTTACCCTCTAAAGTAACTGCGTTAGGTAACTCAGTTTATTTTAACTCAGTTACTTACATCCCTGATTGCTGATGTTATTTGTGAGTTTACATCTGTTAAATAAAATTCTAATAAAGCTATCATAAAGGTGATGCGCTAGGTTGGTGTGCTCTCTGTTCCATGTTTTTGCTGTATTTCTCCTGGGTTTCCCTGGCCTGTTGAGGGCAGCAAAGCCGGGGCAAATATTGGATTAGCCGCAGATGTTTGACTTTTTCCAGTGCACTTCTCTCGCGCTCACAAGATTATTTCTTTTTGTGTAAATTAATGTTTGTACAGTAAAAATATGATATATTATGTGAACATTTTATACACATGTACAAGCATATTAAGTAAAACATCGTAAAGGGAAATAATGATGTGCATTAAACCAAAGCTACCAATCAGCATTGATCTTATGCAATTCTTCTTAATATAAGACATATTTTGCCTGCTACCGGTAAATGCATTTTGCCTTTTGTCTGTGCGAATTTATGGCATTTCTTCCTTAAAAAATAAATTGATAACTCAGTATTCACTTCATTAGTATGTTTTGCCATAGAGCGCAATTAATATAAACACATACAATCGCTAACAGTGCTGTGGCATGCTCAGGGAGCGTCAAAGTAGGTTTTAGCAGATCAGAAACAAAAATTGCATAAGTGGCATATAAAGCTGCCTTATGCATACAAAGTTACCTTCAGGGTTCTAATAAATTCATAAAAAATTTTTTTTTTTCCCTTGTATGAAAAAAAAAAAAGTATCATCTCCTGGCAGGCAATCACTTTAATTAAGAGGATCACCTAGAGCAACACATGTCCTTCAAAAACTTACATTATTTTTTTTTACTTTTTGAATTTCAAAGTTTTGGTGGTAAGAGTGGAATAGCTGAGTCGCTGAACCTCAAAAGAATTTGTAAGCTTTCATGACAGTGACAAAATCACCGTGGTGCCTTCTTCATAAGAGAAGAATCTTAACTCAGCCGAAGAAGAAGGGGATTTAATACACATAGCCGGGAGCAAGTGTTTCCTCCAAAGGTCAGGAAACTTTATTTAGTGTGAAAAAAGGAACGTTTGGAATATTAGAGAAACTGTGATTTACAAGGCTCGTTAGGGGCTGCTAAAAACCATGAATTAAACATGTGATTAGCTTTTAATTAATAATGGATATCATTCATGAAGCGGTTGGATATAAGAGGTATTACAAAAAAATACTCCTTTTTAAGGAATTGTTCTTGAGTCGTCTACATAAAAAGAAGTTATAGAGGCAATGAAATATGTTCACAATGAGAAGGAACTCAGCTTACAAATTTTGTTTAATATCTAGAAATAGGTTTCAGAAAAACATACCATTAAAAGGAAGGGGATAATGTGTGAATATGGTGTATTGTTTTGTATTTTGAAAAATTAAATAAAGAATTAAAAAAAAAAAAAAAAAAAAGGAGGGGGAATTAATGGTATGATCCATTAAACATATCAGATATCTCATAATGATTGTTTATTTTATTATTATTATTATTATTATTATTATTTATTTATTATTATTATTATTATTATTTATTATTTAATTTAAAAAAATCTGTAATGGACAGATGAATAAAAGCACCGGATATTAATTTTATTATACTTCGTATGAAAAGTCCAATCATTTTTTTCCTTATACAAAAGTATATTAGCATAAACTGCATATGCTGGTTCTGGTCTTGGAGCAACAGCCAATTCTTCAAAAAAAAACGTATGGAAATATGAGAATCGTTTCACGGTCATAGGTGTCTTCCTCTCAGTGAACAAAGTTATCAACCTATGAAAAAGATCAGTCTGGTAATACAGATCATCCAGTGCAGAGCGGTGAAGAGCCAAAAAAACAAAAACCCAATACACACCACTAAAAGGACTACAACGGATTAAAAAATGTAACCAAAAGAAGCCATAGAACTTAAAAGCAGAACTTTGCCCAAAGGGGAAATTCCGCTTTTTCACCTCCTCCCCTCCCACTTTTGGCCATTTTTTTTGGGGGGGGGGGGGTACCTAGTTTTGATAGGTACCTGCTCCCACTTCCACTTGGATCGCCTAATAACACAGCTGGGTTCCCAAAGTAAATATGCCGGCGCCGGGGACCTGAAAACCATTAAAGAACCGGCCAGGTTAAAGACAGCGCTGGCTTCCCAGAGTAAAAGCAACACACATAGTATAGTAAAACACAGGCTAGGCACACAGTTAACCCTTTGATCGCCTTAGATGTTTAACCCTATCCCAGCCAGTGTCATTAGTACAGTGACAGTGCATATTTTTAAAACTGATGACTCTATCAGTGTCACTGGTTCCCACAAAGTGTCAAAAGTGTCAGTTACTGTCCAACTGTCCGCTGCAATATCGCAGTCCCCCTATAAGTCGCTGATCACCGCCATTACTAGTATAAGAAAATCGAATAGATAAAAATTCCAATATATATATATATATATATATACATATATATATATATATATATATATATATATATATATACACATTTCATTTCTCTTGAGTGCAGATTGATCTTTTTCAGTTACCCCAGCAGCTGTGATCTTCCGGGGCTGCAGGGGTTCATACAAGCCACTGGATCTGTCACAGGCACTTGTTAAAGGGGCACACTCTTTTTTTCCCCCTCCTTCATTCATAGAAGCTGTACTATCAGTTCCTGCAATGAAAAGTGATCTATGAATGGAGGAAGGGTAGATGAATGAAAAGTCCATATCCTCCATTCATAGAGCGCCTTTCATTGCAGGAAGCTATAGTATAGCCTTTATGAATGAAGGAGGGGTCAGAAAAGATGGGCACAATCGCCACCTTTGATGAGCACCGGCTCGTGTTACCCCCACAGCACAGGATGATTACAGCTGCAGGGGTATCCAGGGGGGCAAAGGAATGAAGGTTTCAAGGATCATAACAGCCACTATTACAAGGGACACTTTTCATTCATTGTAAGTACTGTCCCTGGTGCTGGTTAAAAAATTTGAATATTTCTCCACACTTTTGATACCTGGGGATCAAAATGCCAGGCAGGCAACTCTCAAATCAGCAAGGGCAGCACTCATGATTGTCTCAGGAAAAATTTCCTTAAAAGCTAAACTGTGTCACTAAACCCACATAATAATAAAAACTATCAATAAATGGTGTATTACATGCTGTTCATACTCACTCAGTCACTTTGAGAATCGTTTTCTCTATTCTGCAAATAACCTGGTTTATCCTGCTTCTCTCTATCTCCCCCTTCTGTCCAGGTCCCCAATTCAGCTAGGGATTTTGCAGCTGTGGTGGCATCTCTGCACATGCTCAGTTTTCAGTGAGTTTTCATGATGAGCATTTTCTCCCTATCACATTTGAGCAGCCCATGTGACTATAGAGTCACACATGTGGGCATATACACAGTTGTAAATGACAGCCCGCTCCCTCCCTCCTCCTCCATGACCACTAACCAACTAAACACAATGGGGGCGGGATATTCCATGTAGATTAATAGAGGCTTCACCTCCCTGTTATTCTAAGACACAGGCTAAGGGGCGTGACACAGCCTGTGACTGGCAGAACTCTGCCCACGCCATGTTATTGCCAAAATAAAAATAAAGGTTTGATGTGAAATTTATTTTTGTATGACAATGTAAAACATTTTATCAATCTTATTTAATTTTACTATGTATTCCAAAGGTTTTTTTATATTTTGAACATGTGACCAGCATCAGAGGGCTAGAAGATCCTCCTGCTTATGTTTCCCTGCAGACAGGCTGGGAAAGAGCTGGGTCACGTGACAGCTGTATATTAAATAGTAAAGAGGTACTTAGTTTTTTTAATTAAAATAATTACAGTGCCATCATCCACATACTTGACCATGTCAAGTAAACAGAGTGTGTTTAGTATCACTTTAACCACATGCTGATCAGCGCACGACGATATACGTTGGCACAATGGCACGGCTGGGCAAATAGGCGTACAGGTATGTCCCCACGTGCCCGCGATCGTGTCACGGAGCGGAAGAATGGGGAGATGCCTTTGTAAACAAGGCATTTTCCCTGTTCTGCCTAGTGACATGACAGGGATCACTGCTCCCTGTCATCGGGAGCAGTGATCGCTGTCATGTGAGTAGTAGCCCAACCCCCCCAGTTAGAATCCCTCCCTAGGACACACTTAACCCCTTGATCGCCCCTTGGTGTTTAACCCCTTCCCTGCCAGTATCATTTACACAGTAATCAGTGCATTTTTATAGCACTGATCGCTGTATAAATGACAATGGTCCCAAAATAGTGTCAAAAGTGTCCGATGTGTCCGCCATAATGTCACAGTCACGATAAAAATCGCCGATTGCCACCATGACTAATGTAGCAATACCCCCAGTTAAGAGGGCCGCAAGTTTGTTTTGGGTCCCTGAGTACAGCTCCACCAACCCCCCGGCAATTTGCTCTACCCGCTCTGGCACAGTTAGTAAAGGGGTATGTATCTAGGCACATATAAATATCACTTATACTTTAAGTGTAATGGACTCAAACTCACAAGCAGACTGCTAGCTGTAATAACTGTCTTTACTTTGGTAATATGAAAAGAAATAGTAACATGCATTTAAACATTTGACTTGCAATACACATGAACAGGTCCCTGCAGTATGTGCTATAAACATGTACACATATGTGGGCCTGGACAGCAATGGGGAACGGAACGCCCAATGTAGCGACCGTCTGCTATGCACCCCTGAGGTGCAACTAATCTAACTGCGCCTACCTAACGGACCAGGCCTGATCCCTAGCAATAGAGCTCAGTCCTTGAGAAAATACAGTATTCTTCACCGGCAAGAGAACTGTAGAGGTGGTGCACATGTAGCTTTAAATGGTGTGTTTGTAATCCACAAGAAAGAAACAATCTGCTGCTCTGAGGTAATTGTGCCTTGGCAGTTCAATAGGCATAGAGTGAAAGTAACAGTGTAGGATGAGCCTTTCAGCTCGCTCACCACTCCCGGGTACCGTCCTCAGCTCCGGGACCTCCGCCGGCGGCGTCCGGCCTCCTCCGTCACAGCCCCTGCGCTCCGGTCCTCTCTCCGACCGACCGTCCTCAGGGAAAAGTCTCCGCTCTGCTGCTGCTGACCATGAGGGGTGAGAGTCTCTCTCTGTCTGCTGCAAGGCCCAGGCTTCAGGCCTTCAGCAGTCCCGGTCCGCACAGGTGTCTCCTCACTCAGTAGTGTCTCCGTCACCAGCCCAGTCAGAAGAGGAAGAGGCGGTCTCTCCTCTTCCCTTTTATCACCTCCCCCAGCAGCCTCTCGGGCGGAAACAACCATCCTCCCGGGAGCCTGGGGAATTATGGGAACTGTAGTCTGCTCCCCTAAAAGGGGAACGACCCCGCTACACTAATAAAAAAAAAATTATATTAAAAATGCCATAAAACTATCCCCTATTTTGTAGGCGCTATAACTTTTGCACAAACCAATCAATATACGCTTATTGCTACTTTTTTTTTACCAAAAATACCAAAAATATGTAGAAGAATACATATCAGCCTAAACTGAGGAAAAAATGTGTTTTTGTATATATTTTTGGGGGATATTTATTAGAGCAAAAAGTTAAAAATATTGCTTTTTTCCAAAATTGACGCTATTTTTTTGCTTATAGCACAAAAAATAAAACCCGCAGAGGTGATCAAATACCACCAAAAGAAATCTCTATTTGTGGAAAAAAAGGACGTCAATTTTGTTTGGGTGCAACGTCGCCCGACCGCGCAATTGTCAGTTAAATCGACGCAGTGCCGAATCGCAAAAAGTGCTCTGGTTAGGAAGGGGGTAAATCCTTCCGGGGCTGAAGTGGTTAAATATGCAGTCAAACTACATCTGTCTTACTTAATCATTTTTAATTCTGTTCAGCCAGTCTTTTGACTCCAGTGCCCCTGCCAAATAGTACAACTGAGTTTGTCAGTTCACATTTCTCCACTGCAGTTAAAGAACATCAGTCATGAAAGAAATAGGGGATGCCTTGTTGCTGGGCTCCTTTTGAAAATGCTGGTTTCCTGACTATGTTTTTGTGCATTTACAGATCTAGGATAGGCTTTCTGCAAATTAAAGGCCGACTTCAGCTGCACAGTAAAAACTTGCAGCAAAAAATGCAGTGGACTGTGATTTGAGAAGTAAATTTATAGAAAGGGGTTAAAGCGGTGTTCCGGCCGAAATTATACTTTTTAAATAAAAATACCCCTATAATACACAAGCTTAATGTCATTTAGTAAAGTTAGTCTAAAAACTAAGGTCTGTTTTGTTAGTTTATAGCAGTAGTTTGTTATTTTATAAACTTACAGCAGGCCGTGGCCATCTTAAGTGTGGGCATCTGAAGCCAGACTGTATTTCTTCCTGGATCTCATCCTTGCAGATCTCGCACATGCTCAGTGCAGCACAAGCAGTGTAATAGGTTTCAGGTCAGGTTTCCATAGCAACGGCAGTGTCAGAGGAAGTTGCCCCCCCTTCCCAGGAGGCATTGCAAACAGGACATGATGCGATGGGCCACGGCCAGGGAGGAGGAAGTTAAAAATTGAATACAGCAGATATACAGTAGGTGCTGAGAAAAAAAACAAAAAAATATCCAATTCGTTTACAGTGCACAGTTTAGTGAGGCATGCTGAAGAGTTGTAAAAGTGGGTGGAACTCCACTTTAATGTCAGAACATTGGTTGTACCACATGAACTTCTTTAACACAGCTGGTTAAAAGTTCATTCATGCTTTCCTTTACAGTTCAGGTAGTTTTATGGAATATTCAGGGAAGATTTGTCATACTAGTTCCTCTTCACATGGTGTTGCCTGCCAAATCACACAAAGAATTTAGCATAAGTGTGAAGTGTATGTAGAAAAATCTGTCTGTATATTATACTCACTGCTGCCATTTACCAGATCTGCTGCAATAGGCAGCTGTACTGTGCTGAGCGCAATGCTCTGCAGAAAGCTGCCTTCCAGAGGAACGCCTAGCAACCTCGGGAGGAACCCTGGTTGAGAAAGGAGTTAAATGGTCTGTCCACTGAAAACTGATATTTTGTTCTTGTAGATGTTTAAAGTTAAAGTACAACTGTACCTTAACCTCCCTGGCGGTATGATTCTGTCTGGAATTTTGTGCTGAAAGCGGTACAATTATTTTGCATGGAAATTTGGCGTTTTTATATTGTAGGCATGCAATTCTTATGAATAACTCACTTAAATCTGTCCGAACCAGAGTCTAGTAGACATCCCGGGTATGATAAAGTTTGAAACACAAAATAATAAATTATAATATAATAAAAATATATATAAAAATGATGTAATCATTAATGTAATCAAATCAAAAACACTGAAATTTGCTCAGTTGCAGAATAGTCGCTGTCATTAAATTTATTGTTTGATGATAAATTGTGATTTTAATTTTTTATCGGTGTTTTCTAGCTGGTCTAAAACCACTTTTGACATAAAGGGACACTTTTTGGTTGCTATGGACAATCTCCAGTTTCCAGGCAGAAAAAAAATCTTTTTATTATATAAAATGACATGCAGGGCACTGGGCAGACCACTAGGGACAAAGGGGGTGTGTATTTTTTGTATACAGTACTGTAATCTGTAAGATTACAGTATTGTATGTGTGTTGTGTTTTTAAACTTTTTTAAATTTGGCGCCGATCTCCGCTCCCGTGCGTCGTAACGTCGCAGGGAACGGAGACCGGCACTGTGTGAATCGAGCGAGCAGACGGCTCGCTCACACAGCGGGGAGACATCGCAGGATCCAGGGGACAAGGTAAGTAACTTCCCCCCTGTATCCTGCACGCAAGCCCGAGTCTGGCTCGGGGTTACCGCTCCCAGCACAAAAAGCTGGACCCGAGCCAGGCTCGGGGTTACCGCTAGGGAGGTTAAGTAAAAGTTGTAATTTTAATAAATGTAGCCCACCCAATCTTCTACTCATCTTCATTTTAGGTCTAACGATATTTACCGTGCATCCCCCCCTGGGCACCACACACATAGCTCCCAAGTGTCCCTGATTACGAGGGACTGTCCCTGATTTGGAGCAATGTCCCTCTGTCCCTCTTTCCTCCTCATTTGTCCCTCATTTTGCTCTGATCCATATAGTTGTATATAAAATGCACTTTTTATCTTTCAAAAAGTGTTTCCCCGTGCTAAACCTTTCATCCAAATTCTAAATTGCTGCATTTGTGCATTTTAAAAGCCAATATAAAGGAATAGTAGTGGTTAAAAAAAAGCCCTTGTGGAGTTAATTAACCTTTTTCCTTGGGTTAATTCTCTTTTAAGGGGTGTGGCAGGGGGCGTGTCCCATGCCTACATACGTTTGCTGGTAGGTGTCCCTCATTCCCATCTCAAAATGTTGGGAGGTATGCGCACAGCCTTGCTTCTCAAACCATTCCCATCAGGTCGTCTTAAGCTGTGTGGCCTCGTTCATTTCCATAGGGAGAGCCGTACTCTGCAGGACTGCTTGAGGCCACCATGGGCACAGAGCTGGTGCAAGGATTTTTAACACCCTAGGTGAAACCTCATTTCGCTGCCACCCCCCTTTGGCTCCACCCCTGACTCCACCCCATTTGCCATGCCCATGTATACCCCACCTTTTTAATGAAGCACCCATCAAATGCAGCCTCACCAGCGTCCATCAAATGCAGCCTCACCATCGCCCATCAAATGCAGCCTCACCAGCACCCATCAATGAATGTTTGCTTGCTTCCATTCATTCGGGAGTCGGGACACAGACACAGTCCTCCGCCGCTGCTGCGCCTCTGAGACAATGTGCGAATGGAGCAGTGGCTGCCTGCTGATGCTGATACTTAGTTTCTTGCTGCAGAGAGAAAAGAGTAGGAACACCATTGGCTGGGCGTCCTAGGCAGCAGTGCGCACTAGGCGGTTGGCTAGTTTGCCTAGTGGTAGTACCGGCCCTGCATGGGCATGCCTCCCAATAGGAATGGCTAGGGCTGCACAATCTGACCATGACACCTTCTGCCTGGAGTTTGCATGTTCTCCCTGTGCTTGCGTGGGTTTCCTCCGGGTACTCCGGTTTCCTCCCACACTCCAAAGACATGCTGGTAGGTTAATTAGATCCTGTTGATAAAATTGGCCAAATATGTGTATGTTGTATGTGTATGTTGTATGTGTATGTGTTTGTAAGCGTGTCAGGACCCCACAGGGCAAGGACCGCACTATACCACAGATTGACACCAGTGGCAAAAAGCGCCCTGAGGCGATTCAGTTCGCATAGGTTGCGCTATACAAGTCATTCATTCATTCATTCAATCTTGCTTCTCAAAGCATTCCCATCAGGTCCTCTTCAACTGTGGCCCCCCAGCGTAGGCCCGTCCATTAGGGGCGCACGGGCACTGCCCCACCTGTCCATGTGTCCGGCCCCCTGATCTACATACAGGGTGCCAGACTCATGGATTCCAATGGCAGGGGTGTTTTTTTGAAGCACGTGATTAGAGCCAGAGGCTCTAATAGGCTTCAAAAAAGGGTGGGCTCAGGGTGCAGTGCTCAGTTGTGTGACAATAGTGAACGAATATTCGCTATCGCCACACTGATCCTCCACCCGGCCAATCAGGAAGCGGGTCTTGATGGGTACACATGGGTACACACACATTTTATCCCATATGTGATGATGAAAAAGTCAAGTAAAGACATTTAAAAAAAAAAAAGAAAGTTACACCCAAGCACACAAAATCCCCTGCAAACATTTTTTGAGGCCCCCAACCCCCACATATACGCATGTACGAATTGCGCTATACATGTTACATCTCGCTGCGCATGCCCGAGTGAGAGCAATAATTTTAAGACAAGACCTCCTCCGTAACACTGGAACTACCACTATTTTATTCTCCTGGGGCGTCTGCTTTCAGGAAAGACATAATGTTTGGGGGTTTTGTGTAATCTTCAAGCCTAAAATATTTTTTTTAAACATTTGTACAAACAACCCGCAAGAAAACGGCTCTGGCATCGAAAAGGGTTAATGATATATTCAGATTCAGAATGATTTTTTAATCCCAAAGGGAAATGATTAAATACAATTACAATCAACGAAGACAACACAGGATCACAATAACAAACGGAACAAGACACAATAACACAATACAATTACCGATAATAGCAAATAGAACTAAATTAAAATGATACAGTAATACCTTGTGGTTAACGAGCGTTTTCACAATACGAGCTATTATTTTTTTTTAAATCCTGACTTAGTTTGCGAGCGTTGTCTTGCAAGACGAGCAGGATTCAAGCCAATGGGGTGTGCAGTACAGCATTTGACCAGAAGTGGGGGGGGGGGGGGGGGGGCGCCAGAGACACTCAGAAACACCCGGAAACACTCCGTTCCCGAGTGTCTCTGAGTGCATCCGATCGGCCCGAGTGTTTCCAAGTGTCACCTCTGGCCACATGTGGTACTGCATACAATAGAAGTCACTGTGGAACAAATTATCTGAGTTTCCATTGATTCCTATGGAGAAACTTGCTTTGCTATACGAGTGCTTTGGATTATAAGCATTCTTCTGGAACAAATTATGCTCGTAATCCAAGGTACCACTGTACTGTAATATACTGTCCATACTATTAACTGCTTACAGACCGTCCCACCCACATATACTGCGGCAGGGTGGCCGCACTGTGCCAGATCACGTACCTAGTACGTGATCTGCCACTTCCCACTCTGGAGCGCATGCACACTCCACCGGCGACCCGCTCTGATTGGACACAGCGGGAGCCAATCAGTGGTTCCAGTGGAAGCGATGTCTGCCAGGACCCGCCGATCGTTCGGGAGACAGGCATACCTTCGTTCAGTGAGAGGGGAATGTACTGATCCTGTGTTTCTGCTAAGCAGGAACATGGATCTTTACCTTCCCTAAGTCAAAGCACCTCCACCACAGCTAGAAAGCACTCCCAGGGAACAGATTTAACCCTTTGGTCGCCCCTGGTGTTAACCCTTTCCCTGCCATTGTCATTAGTACAGTGACAGTACATATTTTTTAGCACTGATCACTGTATTAGTGTCACTGGTCCCCAAAAAGTGTCAAAAGTGTTAGTTTGGTGTCCGATTTGTCTGCCGCAATATCGCAGTCCCCCGTTAAGTCACTGATCACCACCATTACTAGTAAAAAATGTATGAAAATATCCCATAGTTTGCACAAGCTATAACTTTTGCGCAAACTAATCAATATACGCTTATTGGGATTTTTTACCAAAAATATGTAGCAGAATATATATTGGTCTAAATAGATGAATACATTTGATTTTTAATATTTTTTTCATTGGGTATGTTTTATAGCAGAAAGAATAAAAAACGCAGAGGTGATCAAATATGGTGGTATTTAAACACCTCTGCGGTTAAAATTTTTTGCGCTATAAACAGACTATTTTGAAAAAAAAAAAAAAAAAAAAAAAATATATATATATATATATATATATATATCTATATATATAGATATATATATAGATATATCTATATATATAGATATATATATATATATATATATATATATATATATATATATATATATATATATATATATATATATATATATATATATATATATATATATATTTTTTTTTTTTACTTTCTGCTATAAAACTGAAGAAATTAGATTTTTTTACATTTTTTTTTCATTGAGTATGTTTTATAGCAGAAAGTAAAAAAAAAAAAAAAAAAAAAAAAAAAATATATATATATATATTTTTTTTTTTTAATTTCAAAATAGTCTGTTTATAGCGCAAAAAATTAAAAACGCAGAGGTGTTTAAATACCACCATATTTGATCACCTCTGTGTTTTTTATTTTGAAAAAATATATATATATTTTTTTTACTTTCTGCTATAAAACATACCCAATGAAAAAAATGTTAAAAATCGAATTTCTTCAAAGTATTTAACACAAAAGAGTAAATGGTAGAACTTTAAACTGGCACATATTTTGTCGAAAACCCTCCCTATACACATCCAACAAATACCACCAAAAGAAAGCTCTATTTGTGGGAAAAAAAGGACAAACATTTTCTTTGGGTACAACTTGGCACGGCCGCGCAATTGACAGTTAAAGTAACGCAGTGATGTATCACAAAAAAATGGCCTGGTCATGAAAGGGGGTAAACCTTCTGGAGCTGAAGTGGTTAAAATACAACATAAAATAAATAACATAGATTTATCACAGATTTAAAAATAACAGAAAATGTAATTTCTAAAATCCAAATAATACACCCCTTTCTCTAGTATTACCCAAAATCATAATTAATCTAATACCAACATACTATATTGTATTGATGTATTGATGAATATTGTGTTGTATTGATATATTGATGAATACAGAGCTGCATTATTTTGTGTTTTTTCGATCTGCTTTGCGTTCAACTTTAACAACAATCATAGAGTGCGGCAGCTTTGACACTTTTGCATTGTCTAAAAAAAAAAAAAAAAAAAAAAAAACCCATCATGGTGTAGACTAGGATTTCTATTTATTATATGAACAGCTGAAAAAAAAAAAAAAAAGAAGCAAATTGCAGATTTCAGCCTTAAACCCGTGACTTGGATATAATGCAGCCGATGCAGACATTTGGTGGAGAAAACTTACTGGGAATCCGGGGCACATATTAGAGTAAGTGCAGTCTAAGTCTGATAATGGACGCACACATCTGCCGCGGGTGCTTGGCCCGAGACCACAGTATTAATTATATTGATGCACAAAGCTGCAAAGTGAGTTGACCGTTATTTATAGTGATCTTTGCTAAGTAAATCATTTTAAAAATGGCTTTCTAAATGTAACGTTTGCCTCTTAAGAAGCCCTACAGAAATGAAAAAAAAAAAAGAGAGAGGCTTTACAATGGAACATGAAACATATTGTGATAGGGGCCAGAAGCTGCCTTGATTAATGCCTGCGATTACCCGTGATGCAAATCACTTTCACTTATTAAGTCGCGTTTAATATCCTAATGAAGGCTTCCCGAGCAGATTTGGTAATTTCAGAGAAAGTGATTGTGAACCGGTGCCCTTTTAGCGTGTTCTGAGCACGCCGCGATAGAAAGAAAACCTCATTTAGCCCAATAACAATTCGCATCAAACGTGTCGGCCTCCTTCTCAGTTGCGGCGGCACAGCGGGGCGTCAATTAACCTTTTCAGGTCCAGAAGTGATCTTTCATCAATTCCAGCTGTGGGGCCAATGGACCATGCATAAATGAAGATTACCTCCAGCCCGTTCTTCTAAACAAGCATTAGACACATGTTAAGGCTGTAATGAATGCCATAGATAACAGTGTGTGCGCGGGGAGCGTACCGTATCATTGTCACAAGCTAACACTTCACGGTTTGGGTATGGTCATTTTTTCTTTAATGAGGAGAAGCAGAAGTGGGGGCTTGTTTCTAGATATTAGGTATTTAAAATATTATGTCTGGGTTCTTTCATGTAGAAACAAGGGTGCTGGTGTATGGGCAGGTCAGTCTTATTCAGCACCAATATCTACCAGGAGAAGAGAGTGGGACCCGGTGCTTTTGGCATGGATGCTTCCGGTGGTATTTAATGTTGGGGGCTACGTTGTTGTAAGAACCAAGGGTCAGGGGTTAAAGCCAAACCCAAGGCAAACATCTAAAGCTGTTTTAACTGCCAAAGGATTTGTATTTCTGTTTATGCAGTCCTGAGATTTACACAGCTCTGCCACCCAGCACATCCCTAGAAAAATGAAGCGGAGATGCTCGAACCCTGAGAATTCTTTGTGCGATCGCTTTGTATCCATGTTGTGATCTTTGAGCCCTATTCAAGCAGTTCAATCTGTTATACCTGACACAGTATTTGTATTTCTGTCCATCCAGTACTAATGCCACGTACACACGAGCGGAATTTCCGTCTGAAAAATCTTGGATTTTCCGACGGAATTCCGCTCAAGCTTGGCTTGCATACACACGGTCACACAAGAGTTTGCTGAAATTGCGACCGTCAAGAACGCAGTGACGTACAACACTACGACGAGCCGAGAAAATTAAGTTCAATGCATCCGAGCATGCGTCAAATTGTTTCCGAGCATGCTTAGGAATTTTGCACGTCAGAATTGGTACAGACGATCGGAATTTCCGTTCGGGACTTTTTCCGACCGAAAAATTGAGAACATGCTCTCAATCTTTTGCTGGCTGGAATTCCGCCAGCAAAAGTCCGATGGAGCATACACACGGTCGCATTTTCTGACCAAAAAGCTCTCGTCTGTCTTTTGCTGGCCAAATTTCCAATTTGTGTGTATGGGGCATAAGATTTACACAACTCTGCCTCCCCCCCCCCCAGACTAGGGGGTGTAGTGATATAATCCTCAAGGGCCACAGCCTCCTCAGCCCTCCATCTCCATCTTACATCTGACTGCCCTGCTGGCATGGCCAATGTCTATTTCTGAGGTGGCCTGCCCCCTTCCAGACCCTTTTTACTGGGGATTGGTTGAGGTCCTCATAAATATGCATGCCATCCCCTCCTAGCTCCCCCCCCACCTACTTGTAGAACATTCTCCAATGTTCCAGAAAACAAGAGGAAGGCACCAGAAGAGCTGTCAGGATGAGTCATCCAGCCCCTGAGTCACTAAACCCTGACCCATACCTGGCCCTCAGCCAAGCTACATTTGCCTACACTAACAACTACTTCTAGCACACACTAGAGGGTGCTACATTTGTGTGATCACTTTTATCCTTTTTTAAATGTTGTGTGATATTTATTTATTTTTCATGTTACATGTTAGCCCTGATGAAGTGGCCTGGTTATACAGCCCTTGAAACACATTGGCTTTAAAACATTTTAAAATTGGAATAAACTTGTGTTTGGACTAGAATATTATGATGTGGCGCTTCAATTTCTAATCACTCACACAGCATAGCCTTGTCTTGCAGGACAGGAGAGTAAAGTAACACTCACAGGTCTAGTATAGCCCGAAGCAAAAAAAATTAAAAGATAGCGCAGGGCTGGCATTAAAAGGATCACAGGGAAGCCGGGCAAGTCGGGGTTAATATTTTTTGTTAGGGAACTTGGGCTGTATGTCATTGGGCAGCCAGTGTGGGGGAGGGACTGCAAGAGTAGGATTGTGGGGAGGCAAGTGGAGCCAGACATCCGGGGGAGGACATGAGGAGGAGAAACATTCCTCCACGGCTCTCCCATGGCAGACTCAAGGCAGCTAGAAGAGCAGCTCCGCCCCATGGCGGATTCTATGGGGACAGATTGGCTGCAGCATCAGATCGCAGCCATGCTGGGAGCATCTGCCATGGCTCCGGCTGACACACCAGCTCGACGTGCTTGGCCGGCATGCTCCTCGGATTGTTATAGCCCTTTACCTTACCCCTAAGCTCAGCGCCACTCAGGGAGCCCAGACCTGGACCCTCCAGCCCAGCCGGCTCAGCCTCCTCTGGCTAGCTCCGGTGCGCGCGCTGGGAGGAATCCACATCACGGTCGGAGCTCTGCGGGATGGGGACAAAGCTCTGCTAGGCGGAGGACTCGGGCGCATGCGGCCGCCTCCCAGGTGGGGGTTGTGACAGGAGTGGCGGCTCAGCGTGGGAGGATTCGCCATGCGGGTCACGGCCAGTCGGTCTGACCTGCCGGAGACCCCCTCACCCCCAGATCTGGGCAGGATCAACAGAGCAAGGGAGCAGGTTGGAGCAGCAGGGCCCTTCCCACCAGTAGGGGGGAAGAGGAGCCACACAGCAATGGCCAGGCATGCAAGTCCTGCAGTGCATAGGTGCAGGAGGGACAATGAACTGCCGGGGCCTTCTCCGCCAGTCTGCGGCGCAACTTCGCCAGTCCCTAGTCCAGATGATCAACATGATTCCTCGCGCTCCAAGGTGGAGCTGTCCAGTGCGGAAGATGGTTTTGCTCCACTGAGGTCGTCAACGGTGGATTCAGGAACAGCGGCTGTGGGATCTGGTCCTGGTCGGCCTGGTAAATCCATATCTAATGTTGTCTCTTTTTTACAGCTTTCTGTGTCCCCTATGTCAGGTGTTAGGGGTGGGCAGGGCCCCGGGGTTGGTTCAGGTATCCCTACCTCTCCAGTTGGCAGGGCCTTTCCTCCCCCACGGCTGGGGTGGGGGGGGATTCCGCAGCTGTCCATGACCTTTTGGTCGGGCTGCGTTCCTTGGTGCAACGTTTTGATGCAGGTTCGTCTACTAGCTCTGCGCTGGTGTCGGCTTAGGTTCCGGACTCGCTGGGGCGGTGAGCCAGGTTCCAGCGGTTTCTGTGCCTGTGCCTGGTCTGGGGCAGGTGGCTGGAGTGATGTCGGGGGATACAGCTTCTCCGGGAACGGGTGCCACTAGCTCGCCGAGGGATGAGTAAAAATACGGACTCGGTTCACTTGACCGATTTGGCCAAATGTGAGGTGTATGTCTGTTTTGAAGGTCCTTTGGGTGTGCACCTCAAATCTGAGGTGCGGGAAAAAAATTAGTGGGGGAACTATGTGGAGATTTTTACATTGTTGCCTCTTGAAAAGTTTAACTTGGATAGGATAAAACCGGAAGAGCCCAAGAAGGAGGATGAGGAAAAGCGTTGTTACCGTCTGATTTCGTGGACATTTAGCAATTGGCTCCAGGCCTTCGCCATCTTTGCGAGCGTTATCAGGGAAAAATCCCCTGAGAATTTTTGGGTACTTTCCATGGTCGGTCAATTTGAATAGAGGGGCCGGTCAACTATGATCTTGAGCTTTTCACAGATGCTGGCAGCTCTATTGGCTATGGGGCATTCTTAGGGGGTCGGTGGAGTGCGGAGCGCTGGCCCGCCAACTGGGGGAGGCGGGCTTCCTAATGAATTTAGTGCTTCTGGAACTTTTTCCGGTCATGGTCCCCATAACACTCTGGGGGGAGTTGTTTTGTAACAAAAAGGTTTGTCTCCACTGGGGCAACTTGGGTGTGGTTCAGATTATCAACTCTCTGTCAGGGTCCTCCCCCCTATAATATGTCTTTTACAATATCTGGTTTTGTGTTGTCTTCAGCAAAATGTGTTTCTGTACGCTGTGCATATTCAAGGAGTGGAGAATACGTTGGCTGATGCTCTTTCTCGCTTTCAGTTGGACAGGTTCCGGGAGTTGGCACCGGGTGCGGAGCAACATGGAACCCCTAATCCTCTTCGACTGTGGCGGATTGCGTTGGAATTGCCTCTGGTTTGATTCTAAGCTCCTTGAGTGAGTCAACGTGCTCTTACTACACTAAGGTCTGGCGGGAGTGGGGGGAGCTTCTACAGTGGGCGGGGGTTGAGATGGTCAGTTCTGAGGTCAGACATCTCGTGATTTATTTAATTTGTCTGTGTTTTGCTGCCAGCGTGTCCATTTCTGCTATGAACCAGAAGTTGGCCGGTTTGGCCTTCCTGTTTAAATTGCCGGGCATCCCAGATTTAACCAAGATTTTTTGGTGAAGCAGGCCCTGAGAGCTAATTGAAAGGGTGCTCGCCGGCCTGTCACATTTGACATCCTACAATCCTTGTTTATGCAGACGACGGCGGTGTGTTCGTCTGGTTTTTAAGTGCTGTTATTCTGGGTTCCTGGGGCGTCTTTTATGTTATTCCTATTACGTGTGCTGTTGTGTGTTTGGCTATGGTACGTGTTATGTTTTTATGTATTTCTTTTCAGATAATGCATGCCTTGTGTGGATTTTGGGACACTCCTTTGTTCATTGGGGGGCCAAGAGGGCTGATGTCAGGCCTAATGGCCGTAAGCTGGGCTTCCCTATGTCTGAGGCTAGCATCAGGTGGATAGGTGTTCCGGGATTTTTATGGAGCAGGGTGGTCCCAGAGGTACATAGAGTTTCAAGATGGGACAGGCCCCCTGATGTTCTGATCTTGCATGCTGGAAACCTACATTAACTCAAAACCCCTCCCTACTGCCTTGCTGGCCAATCCTACCCTCACTAACAACAACCAATGACTGCACTGTTAACACAGTCATGGCAGCCCTCTGCTTACTTAATTTTTCTCATGCAGCGCCGGGATTTTCTTTCCTCAGGATCTCAGTGGCTCATCTTATCACATAATCAACATATGGCAAGTGCATTATTTCACATTAGTCAAAGCTGCACAGTTTTTTTTTTTAATCTACTTGTTCCTCTTAACCGCAGTTTTCTATCCCTTAGAAAACAGAAGTTCACTTTCTGACTTATAACTGTGCCTAGGCTTTCCCATGCTTTCCCATGCTTTCCCATGCCAACAAACTTAAAGAGGAACTGTAGTCTGCTCACATAATTTGTAATAAAAACATCTTTGCCATTATGAAGACTCCCTCCAACCACTTTGCATATTATTTTATATATACTGTTATTCTGTACTTGCCAAATATGCTGCAGAAATCTCCCTCCACTGAGTCTGACTGCAAACATTTTAACTGTGGGCAGCTGAAGTGGCTGCTTGTTCACTTCCTGGATTTACACAGACACACAGAGGCACACCTCCAGCTCTGCAGCTCTCCATGGCCCTCTTATGACTCATCCCCCTCCCTTCCTGGCACACTCTCACTAGAGTGAGTGAGAGAGAGCTGTGCATGATATCATAAGCCTAGGGTTTTTTCCAGACAAGAAACAGGAAGTGGGCTGTATAAGGTATTTACTAACAGAAAAAAAATGTTTTATTATCCAAATTTAACCACTAGGCGCCCGCGCTTTAGCCGAAAGACGGCTGCAGCGCGGACGCTCTCTGCTGGGAGGACGTCCCTGGACGTCCTCCTGTTTACTTACCTAATGCGCGCTCCTGAGAGCGTGCATTGGGGAAGTTCTGTGCTGGCCGTGTCCGTCGGACACAGCCGGTCACAGATCGCTGTAAACGGCCAATCACAGCGGCCGTTTACAGCGAGATCGGGATGTCCAATGAGAGATGATCTCATATGTTTGCAAATGCAAACATATGAGATCATCTGTCAGCGCCGCTCTGCCTCCTCACACAGACAGCGTGTGAGGAGGGAGAGAGGAACGGAACCGGTGCGCTGCAAGTAAGGAAAAAAAAAAAAAGAAAAATAAAGTGATCTGTCGGACTGTCCCCGCTGCCATGCTGCCACCTGTCCCCAGTACCACCTGTCATCAGCACCACCTGTCCCCAGTACCACCTGTCCCCAGAGGGCCATCCATGCCATCTGCCAGTGCCACCTGTCCCCAGTGCCATCTGTGCCATCTGCCAGTGCCACCTGTCCCCAGTACCACCTGTCCCCAGTGCCATCTGCCAGTGCCACCTGTCCCCAGTACCACCTGTCCCCAGTGCCATCCGTGCCATCTGCCAGTGCCACCTGTCCCCAGTGCCACCTGTCCCCAGTGCCACGTCAGTGCCATCTGTCATCAGTGCCACGTCAGTGCCATCTGTCATCAGTGCCATATCAGTGCCACGTGTCATCAGTGCCACGTCAGTGCCACGTGTCATCAGTGCCAGGTATCAGTGCCATCTGTCAAAAGTGCCACCTGTCAGTGGCACGTGCCATCTGTTATCAGTGGCACGTGTCATCAATGCCACGTATCAGTGCCATCTGTCATCAGTGTCACGTGTCATCAGTGCCACGTATCGGTGCCATCTGTCATCAGTGCCACGTATTAGTGCCATCTCTCAGTGCCACGTATTAGTGCCACATGATATCAGTGCCACGTACAAGTGCCATCTGTCAGCAGTGCCACATATTAGTGCCATCTGTCAGTGTCACCAGTGCCCCCATATTAGTGCCATCTGTCATCAGTGTCACGTGTCATCAGTGCCCGTATTAGTGCCATCTGTCATCAGTGCCACATCAGTGTCATCAGTGCCACGTCAGTGTCACGTGTCATTGTCCTGGTGCTCCAGGGCCTATAAAAGTGTAATAGGTAGTCAACAATTTAGATGTGTAATTTATGCTCCTAGAACACGTGATGGCGCTCCCTGCATGTTGGGCCTCTCTAAGTGGCCAGGCTGTGTAAAAGTCCCACATATGTGGTATCGTAATACTCAGGAGGAGTAGCAGAATTTATTTTGGGGTGTCATTTGTGGTATACACATGCCATGTGAGAGAAATAACCTATTACAATGACAATTTTGTGGAAAAAAATAAAAAAATAATTAATTTTGCAAAGAATTGTGGGAAAAAAATGACAACATCAAAAAGCTCACCATGCCTCTGACTAAATACCTTGGAATGTATACTTTCAAAAAAGGGGTCATTTGGGGGGTATTTGTACTTTCCTGGCTTGTTCAACGCCAACGGGTCACAAGAAATGAGATAGGCCACCAGTACATCAGATGTGATCAATTTTGTATAATTTGCACCACAGTTTGTAGAGTCTGTAACTTTCACAAAGACCAAATAATATCCACTAATTTGGGTTATTTTTACCAAAGATATGTAGCAGTATAAATTGTGGCCAAAATTTATGAAGAAAAATTAATAATTTGCTAAATTTTATCACAGAAACAAAGAAAAATGCGTTTTTTTTCAAAATTTTCGGTCTTTTTTCATTTATAGCGCAAAAAAAAAATAAAAAACCCAGAGGTGATCAAATACCACCAAAAGAAATCTCTATTTGTGGGAAAAAAAGGACAAAAAAATCATTTGGGTTCAGTGTTGCATGACTGAGTAATTGTCATTCAAAGTGTGAGAGCACCGAAAGCTGAAAATTGGTCTGGGCAGGAAGGGTGTTTAAGTGCCCAGTAAGCAAGTGGTTAAAGAGGGTTTGCACCTGATTTTTTTTTTTAAAAGCCAGCAGCTACAAATACTGCAGCTGCTGACTTTTAATAAATGGACACTTACCTTTCCTGGAGTCCAGCGATGTCGGCAGCAGAGGCTGATCAATCGCTCGGCTCTCTGCTGCTGCCGGCGCCATTCTCTGTGATGGAATCAGGAAGTGAAGCGTTGCGGCTTCACTTCCCGGTTCCCTACTGCGCATGTGCGAGTCGCGCAGCACAATGAGAATCGTCCGCGCTGTCTCTGGGACCCATGTGTGTCCCAGCAGACAGGACAGGAAGAGGCATAGACTCCCGTGGGAGTCTATGCCCGGAAGTGGGTGTAAATACCTGTCTTAGACAGGTATCTGCACCCCCCTCCCCCCTGAAAGATGTCAAATGTGACACCGGAGGGGGGAGGGTTCCGATGAGCGGAAGTTCCACTTTAGGGTGGAATACCACTTTAAAACAACAAGGGCAGAAGATTTAATAGATGGAAAGTTGAAAAAATGACTGAAGTTCCGCTTTAAAGCTGTACATCTGCAATGTAAGAGGCACTGTATCCTGTGAGTTTTAATCTCACAAGATTTGGAGTTAGATTTGATGATGTCATTACTGTACTGCTCACTGTTCTCCTTGCTGGAAAGGAAGCTATGCCTGTAGACCTGAGGTACAAGGATCTCCCTGCATTTGTTTAATCCATTCTGTGGATCTGTGCTTCCTCCGCCTCTCCTCCTGCTTCTTGAATATTCCTCTACCAGACATCAAATCACCAGTCATTAAGGGGAAACATCTGACATGAGGGAGCAAAGCCTTGCTCCTCTACCAAGGTGGCCACCTCCACAAGTAGACAAAATGCAAAGCAAAGTAAGTCAGTAATGGTAAAAAGATCATGTGCAGAGACACCACAGGCAGTACTTGTGACCAGTGCTGAGACAAGGTCACCTAGATCCCAGGGCAAACATGCCAATAGGCACTCCCCCCAAGATGTATGAGCATTGTGTCAGCAAAAATTCCCCCCCCCCCCCAAAAGAATTGAGCACTAATCTGCATGCTTACTCCTAAGCATGAATTCTCCTCCTCTAAGTACAACTCCACCTTCCTGCTGAAATCACTCCTCCTAGCACAAATCCTCTACCCCTTAAACATCCTCCACCCCATCCCTCCTCCTAGCACGAATAGCCCCCAATCATCCCTACTAGCACAAATCAACCCCCACCCCAAAAGTAAAAATGCCCTCCTAGCACAATTCCCCTCCCCCTCTACCATATCACCTCTTCTAGCACAAACTGACCAAATCCCCCCTCGTAACACAAATCCGTTTTCATATCCACCCTCCCAATCCAAATCACCCTAAATCAGCACTCCTAGCACACCCCCAGGTTTCCCCTCCTAGAACAATTCTTATCCCCTACTTCCCCCCCAAATTCCCCCTCTCAGCATAAATCCCCTCCCCAAAGTTAATTGTGGCACCCCCCACCTCACATGATACCACAGTGCCCAAGGCAGCCGCCTCTCCTGCCCAGCCCTTGTCCCGGCCCTGCTTGTGACTAATCCTTTGTTCTCTACTTGCCATTTTTGGGCACAGCTTTCAAAGTTCAGATCATTTTAACACTCAAGCTAACCCCCAAGACAGTGTCTTAAATCTAAAGTAAGTAATTAATGTAATTTTTTTACATTTGCACAGTAAAAATAAGTTTAATGTAGTGGCTGCTGCAACTTTTGTTATATCTTTTTTATTTATTTAGCTCACACTCCCCTATTGGTACACAACGTCCAGCGCTGAGGTTTGTAGTTCTGGCCATAGTACCGATATCACAGGAGGTTGTTCGTGGGCACCTCCCACATTCATAAAAAGCCCTGCATTCTTTTTACTTAATGAAAGGCATTCTCTAACTGGAGGAGGGTCATCGTGATGTATGTCCTCACTCCCTCCATCCAGATGTAACGCCCTCCTACAAAGGCTGTTAGGTAAATTTAGTATGGGCTTCTGCTGCAGGATTTGGAATTGTTTAGTTTGGTCTGCTCAAGGCTCCACAGGCTGGGAGTTTTAGAACCTTCCCCTGACTGTAGGGGAAGCTTCTGGAGATTAGGGCAGAAGGATTCAAATACCTGGCCGGAAGATTTAGTAGGGCTGAAGAGGTATGCCCAGATGATGGATGGGTTCCTGTTAAGTAGGCTGGAGCCCAGAGAAGAGGGTTCTTCCCCTGAGTAAGAATGGATCTGTGAGTTCCAGGGGACTTCTTGATCCTGGGCTGGATGCTAGACTGCTTTCTTGGGGCTGCATTTATGGACTGTGTCACTGTTGCCAACCTACCAGATTGAAATTTACTGGCACAGCCAAGTTTTTACTGGCAGTTCCAAAAGTTACAAAATTACAGTTTTAAGTACAAATTCCAGTATTTAGGATACAAATAAGTACAATATGCAATTAGCAATGTGATTTAGATATGTAAATGTGATAGGTAGATATTAAGGCAAAAAGCATATTTCTTATTTTATTTTTAATATAGTAAGTAGCTCAGGGACAGGACTCAGGAGGGCAATACATTAGAATGGGTGATGCACACATGAAATCGACTCTCACAGTGATACTGACAGCAGTGTGCAGCAGCACAGATCACCAACACGACATGCCCCATCCTGAGTCACAGTGATATTCTCTCTCCATGCCAAGTGGTCCCTTCCGTCCACTCCAGTCCAAACAGCACTGACAGTCCCGCTCCTGGCTTGCCTTAATCCCATCCTGCAGACCCGCACACAAGGCTCCGGCCACTCAGCTCGGCTCCCTTGCACCATGAGATCACACAACGCGCTCAGACACCGCCTCCACCTGACCCGCCCCCCGCCGGCACCGCCCAAACACACTGTAGCAGGCACTTGGATAGTCTTGGTCGGCTCCATGCAGTTTCCGAGTCAAGTGTCACAGCCATATTTTTTACTGGCAACCTTTTCCTCTTGCTGGCAATTATTGGCAGGAGAAAAGTGTGCATTTTTTACTGGCTGCCAGTAAAAATACTGAAGGTTGGCAACACTGGACTGTGTGCATTCTAGGACCCCGTGAGTAGAGCCCCTTTTCTTGTGCTGAAGTTTTCATGGTCCCCAGCCATGAAACATGGAGTACTATAGTCTCCTATTACTTGCTCTACACTTTGCTGCATGGTCCCCAGCTGTGTGCAGAGAGACTTTTCTAGCTTGCTACTACTACTTATGTGATTACTATTGCTACTACTAAGATAGAAACCTTTGTTAGAACCTGCTTCGTGCTCTACTAGCAATACATTTACCAAAAAGACACCCCTAGACTGTGTATTTTATTGTATATACCCAAGTGGATGAACTGCTGTGTGCCTGGCTGCCTCTACACTACTTTGGGAAAGAAGCAGCTGAATTATAACGGCTCCTTTGTGTGGTAGTGCTACACAAGGACGGTGGGGTGCCAACTTGAGTACCTGAGCCCAGTGTTTGACTTTAATGATCAACCCAAACTCTAAAAAAATTATATCGCAACAACTCCTGCTAAAGAATACTCATAAAAGAGAGAAGATACGTTTCTTCAGCAAATTTTATTTTCTGTAGCTGGGAGTACGAAGAGGGCAAGGCAGTCAGCATGCAAGTCTGAGTCGACTTTAAGACAGGACGCTTTATATACATTTGTGAGCAGACATTATCCAATTAACAAATATTTTAGATCACATAAATCAAAAGACTTATGTAATTTTATAGCAATTCTTTTAATTAAAAAGCACAGTTGCATTGGGCGTAAAACCACTACTATCCAAAATCTTGTCCAAACTTTGTCGTTATTGAACAATGATGAGCAGGGCCGGATTAACATAGGGGCTATTGGAGCTGCAGCTCCAGGCCCCTTTCTCAAGATAGGCCCATTTGTCCCAAAAAAAAAAAAAAAATTCTAAAAAAAAAAAAAAAAAAATCGACTTTGAGGGTTGTAGCTCAACGATCAGGAGTCACAGAGACCCCACAGTGCTGGAGTAGGTAGCTAAAGACCTACTCCAGCACTGGTTAAAATATGGGGCTGCTATCATCTATGGTTCTGGAGATATGGGGTTGCTTGCGCAGTCGATCAGAAGCTACATACAGAGTGGCCAGTATAAATACAAGCTGGAACACTCTGCCGAAGACTGAGAGGATGAACTCACAGTGCTTATAATAATTATTTGTATATTACTTATGATAATTAACCCCTTGCCACCCAGGCCAATTCTGACACTTCTCTCCTACATGTAAAAATCATAATTTTTTTGATAAAAAATTACTCAGAAGCCTCAAGCATTATATATGTTGTTTTAGCAGACACCCTATGGAATAAAATGGTGGTCTTTGCAACTTTTTATGTTACATATTTGTGCAGCAATTTTTCAAACGTTTTTTTTGGAAAGAAACTGTTTCATTCATAAAAAAAAACACTAAAGTTAGCACGATATTTTTTGTTTAGAGTTACAGAGGAGGTCTAAGGCTAGAATTATTTTTCTCACTCTAACGATCGTGGCATATGTAACCTGTGTGTATCTGGATCTGATACTAACCAGTGCCTACCCAGCCACTGACTAGTATCTCTCCCCAGCCTGTCCCCACACACCCTCTCACCTGCTGACCTGTGAATGGGGGAATCACTCCTGCAGTGTTATTGTGTTCTGCCAGTGAATACGATGATCAGTGTTGCTAACTATAGCTGGCAGCACTGATTGTTTTGGGGAAAACCTGACAGGCTGGTTGTACTCAAGTCGGTTAATAGGTTGACTTGTGTAAAACCAGGTAGCCCATACATAGATCGACTATGGCTGGTCTCTGCTTAATTGGTGCAATTTCAATCCATGTATGGCCCGCTTAACCACTACACAGTCCCTAAACAGCCTTCCACAAACTTTTACATTTTTCCTTCCCAGATTCCTTCATCCTCCTCTCCTATACATAGTGCCCACTGTCATACTCTCCACACTTCTCTCCTGTACATAGCGCCCGCTGTCATATCCTACACACTCCTCTCCTGTACATAGTGCCCGCTGTCATACACTTCTCTCCTGTACATAGTGCCCACTGTCGTACCCTCCACACTCCTCTCCTGTACATACTGCTCACTGTCATACCCTCCACACTCCTCTGCTGTGCATACTGCCCACTGTCATACTCTTCACACTCCTCTCCTGTACATAGTGCCTTCTGCCATACCCTCCGCACTCCTCTCATGTACATAGTGCCCACTGTTAGACCCTCCACATTCCTCTCCCTCACCTGCACATACTTCCCACTTTTATACCATCCATTCTCCTCCCCTATGCCTCTTACCCACAAAAACAGTTCTTTAAAATTGCCCCATTATTAGTACTTATTTAATTTTGTAATTACTATTGTGATGTATAGAGGAACATGGGTGATGTCAGCTACTCTAAATATAGCACTTGTAAAAAAGTGTCCCTGAAAATATTTTTGAAATGTTGGCAACTATGCGGGTCAGTAGAGGGCCCCATGAGAGGCTCCTGGATTCCAATGATATTAAAGCGGTAGTAAACTTTTCTAACATTACTATTTTTTAGAGGCCCTTAGGTAGGTTATGCCATAATGTACAAGTATGCACAGCATATTAGCACATTAGGGTACACTTAAATTGTCAGACTGAGCCCTCCAGTGCTGTGCTGTGATCAATCCGACCCGGGCGCTTCCATCGTCTTCCTTCCGGGTTCTGTGCCTTCGGTCACTTGCCTTGGCCGGGCTGTGTTGATGTCATTCCCACACATGCTCATGTGCATCCTCTTTCTCTCATCCCCCCTTTCTCATCCTCTTTCCCTTACCCCTCACACCTCTTTCATCCCCTTTCTCTCTATCTCTCTCTCTCTCTCTCATCCTCCCTCTCTTTTTAATTTAATTTGTTAAAACAAAAAATTGTTTGCATTTTTATTTATTAATTTATTGTTTATAAAAGGCCCCACCAAAATCCTCAGCACCAGGCCCATGATGTTCTTAATCTGGCCCTGTATAAGCCAGAGAGGTGAAGACAGGGGAAAACAGAGTGAAGTAATAAGGGAGTATTTACGGGACCTGGACTTCCCAAAGGGAGAGAAGGAGGAGATGGAGGCATTGGAGGCCCCCATGTCGAAAGAGGAAGTGGAGAGAGCAATTAAAAGTACTGCCCTGGGTGGAAGTCAGGGCCCTGATGGATACTCCATCCTGTATTACAAGAAGTTCCATAAGCAACTAGTCCCCAAATTATGCGATTATTTCAATGCAGTAGGAGCAGGCCAATTTCATTATTAAATGCAGATATAAAGATCTTTGCAAAAATAATAGCAGAAAGACTGAAAGCTTACTTCAAGAAATGGATCCACAATGATCAAGTGGGGTTTGTCCAGGGGAAGGAGGGGAGGGACAATTCGTTGAAGTCTATACTGTTGGTACAAGAAGTCATCAGGAGGGGTACCCCCACAGTACTTATGTCAATCGATGCCGAGAAGGCTTTTGACAGAGTCAATTGGGGGTTCATGTTTGAGACGCTAAGGTACTTAGGGTTTGGTGAGAGGTTGATGGGATGGATTGAGTCCCTTTACTTCCACCCGACGGCCAGAATTAGAGTTAATGGCTCCCTGTCCTGCCCCCTTGAATTATTCAATGGGACAAGACAGGGATGCCCACTCTCACCACTTCTATTTATAATCACGTTGGAGCCCCTCCTGGTGGCAATACGCAAAAACCAAGATATCCAGGGAATCCGGGTTGGAAGTAGGGAATATAAGGTGGCCGCATTTGCAGACGATTTATTATTGTACATCTCCAAACCCAGAACAACAATCCCGATAATCCTGAAGGAATTAAAACAGTATGGGAAATTAACGAATTTTAAAATAAACATGATTAAATCCGAGATTTTGAACTTAACCTTGTCCGTAGTAGAGCAGAGAGCACTTCAAGTTAATTTACTGCTCAGTCGGTGTAAAAAGGAATTGGGTTATCTAGGTATAAAACTGACAGCAAAATAGGAGATCTCTTTGAAGCCAATTATATACCTCTACTTAATAAAATTAAAGACCAACTGGGCAGGACGCAATACAAAGCACTCACATGGACTGGAAAGATCAATGCAGTTAAAATGTTTATATTGCCCATACTAATTTATACATTTCAAATGGTCCCAATCCCTCTCCCACAGACTTATTTTGGAAAAATAAAATCCATGGTGTTGAAGTTTATTTGGGCCCGTAAACGTCCCTGTATCGCTTATGATGTATTGGTGAAAGATAAAGATAGAGGGGGATTAGCAATGCCAGAGTTTAAAACATTTTATGAAGCAGTTGTGATCTCTAGAATAACAGATTGGCTACATAATAAGACGGAGAAGAGTTGGGCGGAGTTAGAAATCACATTGAGTAGAACAGACATAGGGAAAATGATATGGATACCACCCCAACACCGAGACCTAGCAGCAAACACAAATATTTTGACAAAAAACACATTAAAGATTTGGGATGGAATAAACAAGAGACACAAATGGGATTACAATTCACCACTAATGTCACTTTTAGACACAATTTTCTTTTTGCCTGGGAAGGAGGAGCGTTTATATTTTAGTAGGTGGGCTAAAAGGGAGGAAATAGCACTACAGAAAGTGATGGTAGGGAAAAGAGTATGTAGCGAAATCACGCAGGATTGGGGACACAGGCCACTTGACAAATGGAGATATACTCAAATTCAACACTTGTGTGGGGGGGAGGGGGCTGAGAGCATTCAGGTGTGGGGGGGGGGGGGCTGAGAGCATACAGGTGTGGGGGGGGGCTGAGAGCATACAGGTGTGGGGGGGGCTAAGAGCATTCAGGTGTGGGGGGGGGGGCTGAGAGCATTCAGGTGGGGGGGGGGGGGGGGCTGAGAGCATACAGGTGTGTGTGGGGGGGGGCTGAGAGCATACTGGTGTGAGGGGGGCTGAGAGCAAACAGGTGTGGGGGGGCTGAGAGCATACAGGTGTGGGGGGGGGGGCTGAGAGCATACAGGTTGTGGACAAACCTTGTGGACAACCTTATCCCAGAAGAGTTGAATAACCATATAGTTGGTTATTTATATTTACCCCTGTGTATAGAGATATTTAGGAATAAATTGCCTTTTTTTTAAACTTTACATATTAACTAAATTATACACTACACTTTTTTTTAAGGTTATTAACCGATTAATCGAAACAATAATCGGCCAACTAATCGATTATGAAAAGAATCGTTAGTTGCAGCCTTACACTCAAGCTACACCTGGGTAAATGGGTAATAGGGAAGAAAGGAATTATATATAACAATTCCTCAACCAGACAACCAAAACCGTCACCCCAATAGTAATGAATAAAGTGTGAGGCGTGTTCCTCTGAATCAGTAAACAACATATCAAAAAAAGACAGTCAACCTCCACACTCCCCACAATACCATGAACCACTGAATCTGGATGAGCTAACTCAAAAAAAATGGAGAAATTCCCAATACTGTCAGATCTGGTCGCCCAGTAGATACAGTAAGGCCCCCATGTACACTGAGGCTGGTAAACGGACATTCAGAGGCAGTTGGACATTTTTTTTTTTCAACTGCCCCTGAACTCATTCAATGTTATCCTATGTGACCATGTACACAGTTTTGTTTACAGCGTTTCTTATAAGGCAAAAAAATGAGTTCAGACGCCAAAGATTTCCAAGTTTTAGACGCAAAACCCCGCTAAACGCGGTACCGGCGTATAGCCGCGTTTATGTTTATAAGCGTTTTTAAAGGTGCACTATTTTTTTGACAGTAAATATCTCAAAAATTATGTCAAATGATGAAAAACCATTAAAAAAAAAAAAAAAAAAAAAATTGTAATTGCTTGCAATAATACATAGACTATTTATATACCCTAAAGAGCCCTTGATCCAATCCAATACACCACTAGCATTGCTGTTATCCGAAGTATCATTGGAATTTGACCCATATGTTGTTAGATTTGAACAAGCAACTTGTGGCAGGTGACGTGGCATGTGGACAATCCACAACTTGTGGCAGGTGACGTGGCAAATGACAATCCGCAACTTGTGGCAGGTGACGTGGCAAGTGGACAATCCACAACTTGTTGCAGGTGACGTGGCTAATGAAAATCCGCAACTTGTGGCAGGTGACGTGGCAAGTGACATGGCAAGTGGACAATCCACAACTTGTGGCAGGGGAAGTGGCAAGTGACATGGAAAGTGGACAATCCACAACTTGTGGCAGGCGACGTAGCAAGTGGACAATACACAACTTGTGGCAGGTGACGTGGCAAGTGACATGGCAAGTGGACAATCCACAACTTGTGGCAGGTGACGTGGCAAGTGACATGGCAAGTGGACAATCCACAACTTGTGGCAGGTGACGTGACAAGTGACATGGCAAGTGCAAAATCCACAACTTGTGGCAGGTGACGTGGCAAGTGACATGGCAAGTGGACAATCCACAACTTGTGGCAAGTGACGTGGCAAGTGGACAATCCACAACTTGTGGAAGGTGACGTGGCAAGTGGATAGAAACTCTACAGATTAGTTCAGTGTAAAATATATGAAAGTGTGATCCGGATAGTATACAGTCCCGGTATGATGATGAAAGAACACCTATGGATTTCCAATGGGGAGATGGTGGGCGGTCCTGATGATTAATGGGGGCAATGATGACAAGTGAAGCAGTCTCGGCTCGCATGGTTGGACAGTCTCTGCCCTCGATGCAAATACCACAGGAACAGAAGGAACTGTAATTGGTGTCAATGGGAAAGGTGAGTATGCATATAATCTTTGTCAGTTCCCAGCCGGGTGTAAACAGCATAAATACAGCTCACCACTCTCCTGATACCCGGGCCGTCCTAAGCCATCTAGAGCTGTAAATTTGGTGTGATCACCTTGTCCTCACAGGATAGGAGAGAAGGGAGCCTGTTCATTGGCCAGTGCATGGGCGTAGCGTGAAGGGGTGCAAGAGTCACCATAGCAACCCCGCGTTCATCTCCAGGGGGCCCCGCAGCTCCCTGCTACATCATCTTACATGCTGCATTTTACTATCACAAAATCCTGGAAATAGAATCCAGGTCCGATCCTCCCTGTGTCTCCTAGCATAGCTCTGCAATCCAGTCCGGAGCTTCTAGTTTGCCTTCTCCTCAGACCACCAGACCACACCCCTCCTCCACTCCCATTGGCTGGGGAGAAGTTGTGCCGTTACCTGAACGGAGTGGAGGACTGAGTGCCGTGGAGCCCGGGACAGGTAAGTGTGACTCCGTGCTGCTGTATGCTGGGGCATGTGTGATTACCAGGAGGAGGACTCCTATCATTACTTAGAGGTGGGGGGACATTTGTCATTACTAAGGGGGTGCATGTGGCTTACCAGGAGGGGGGCAAACCTCTGTTATTAACTTGATGAGGGAAGGAATTGAATATGTTGCAACTGGGGTGGGGGCATGTGTCATTACCAGGAGGGGGGGCACAGGATTGCCAACCACCTGTAAATTTACAGACAATTTGTAAAAATCAGCCAATGTTACTGTGCCTGTAAGCCCTGGTTCACACCGGTGCAATCAGGGAAACGCAGAAGATTCACTGCGTTTTCCCCGCATTGCACTGCATAGCAATCAGGCGACATCCATGCGATCTGCTGCGAGTGTGAATGTTAGATGAACGACACCCCAAAAACAGATTGCAAAACGCAGTGCGATTGTCAGAATCGCATTGCGGGGGTGTGAACACCCATGTGATGCGATTCAGGTGCAGGGGAAAAAAAAGGGTCCTGCACCATTTTTGTGCCGATGTGATTTGAGCCATACAAAATGTATGGCACATATCGCACCACACAGACATTGCATGTAATGTACACAAGAATGCCTTGCGATTCCTGTGCGAATCACACGCAGTATTCTGCACGCACCAGTGTGAAACCAGGCTAAATGCCTGGGAATGGCAGCCACTGCCCATAAACAAAATATGGCCACAGGTCAGCTTGCAACAGCACACGCGCAGTTCCAAAAGCAGCAAATAGGTGTTGGAGAAAAAAGCGCGAGGAGAAAAAAAAGGCGATCACCGGCGGCAGTGAGAGGGACATTAGTCCCGATCACTGCGATCAGTGACCATCAGTGCCGCCTTATCAGTTCTCCTTTTACATCAGGGTCCACAGATTTCTCCTTTTACCTCAGGGTCCATGGAAATTTGGCGTTTTTATATTGTAGGCCTGCAATTCTTATGAATAACTCACTTAAATCTGTCCGAACCAGAGTCTAGTAGACATCCCGGGTATGATAAAGTTTGAAACACAAAATTATAATATAATAAAAATATATATAAAAATGATTCAATAATGTCATCAAATCAAAAACACTGAAATTTGCTCAGTTGCAGAATAGTCTCTGCCATTAAATTTAGTGTTTGATGATAAATCGTGATTCTAATTTATTATCGCTGTTTTCTATCACTGTCTACCGCCAGCTCATCAGTGCCCACCTGTGCCCCCTACAAGTGCAACCTAGCAGTAGGCAACAGTGCCGCTGCCTACCAGTGCTCACCAGCGCCACACATCAGTGCCCACCAGCGCCACACATCAGTGCCCACAGTGTCACCTACCAGTGCCCATCAGTGCCGCCCATCAATGCCACCTATCAGTGCCCATCTATCAGTGATACCTATCAGTGCCAATCAGTGCCAGTGCCATCAGTGCAAACCATCAGGGCCCATCAGTGCCATCCTATCAGTGACCATCAGTGCCGCCTTATCAGTTCTCCTTTTACATCAGGGTCCACAGATTTCTCCTTTTACCTCAGGGTCCACAGAGTTCTCCTTTTACATCTGGGTCCACAGGGTTCTCCTATTACATCAGGGACCACAGGGTTCTCCTTTTACATCTGGGACCACAGGGTTCTCCTTTTACATCTGGGACCACAGGGTTCTCCTTTTACATCAGGGACCACAGGGTTCTCCTTTTACATCAGGGACCACAGGGTTCTCCTTTTACATCTGGGTCCACAGGGTTCTCCTTTTACATCAGGGTCCACATGGTTCTCCTTTTACATCAGGGACCACAGAGTTCTCCTTTTACATCAGGGACCACAGAGTTCTCCTTTTACATAAGGGTCCATGGAGATCCCCCTTAAACTATAAAGGGTAACCCTGCAAACTCTGATATAAGGGGGAATGCTATGGACTCTGATGTAAGGAGGGACTTTTGAAACCCTGATGTATAGAGAAATGTTTGTGACTTTGATATAAGGGGAGACTCCAATGTGAACACAGAGTTCATTCTAACTGCTGCACTCTACATGTTGTTTTGTATGTTACTTACTTCTGACCCCTGCACTCTATACATTATGTTGTGCATTACATAGTCCTGACCCAGGTGTTCATTGTCCCAATAGTTGCTGGTTTTATTGAAGTTCTTTTTTAAAGCATAACTACATGTCATCTGAGCTCCACAAAAAAAAAAACACTACTTAATTTACTTTTAATATTTAAAGCAAACACATCAATCCATCCATGTCCCCATGATTTATCACTTTGAAAAACACTTCCCTAGCATTTCTGGCCGTGGCCATTATAATCCTAATCAAGCCCATATTTTAAGCAAGAAATCTTTTGAATTACCCCCTTAACCTCCCTGGCGGTATGATTCTGTCTGGAATTTTGTGCTGAAAGCGGTACAATTATTTTGCATGGAAATTTGGCGTTTTTATATTGTAGGCCTGCAATTCTTATGAATAACTCACTTAAATCTGTCCGAACCAGAGTCTAGTAGACATCCCGGGTATGATAAAGTTTGAAACACAAAATTATAATATAATAAAAAATATATATAAAAATGATTCAATAATGTCATCAAATCAAAAACACTGAAATTTGCTCAGTTGCTGAATAGTCTCTGCCATTAAATTTAGTGTTTGATGATAAATCGTGATTCTAATTTATTATCGCTGTTTTCTAGCTGGTCTAAAACCACTTTTGACATAAAGGGACACTTTTTGGTTGCTATGGACAATCTCCAGTTTCCAGGCAGAAAAAAATCTTTTTATTATATAAAATGACATGCAGGGCACTGGACAGACCATTAGGGACAAAGGGGATGTGTATTTTTTGTATACAGTACTGTAATCTGTAATATTACAGTACTGTATGTGTATTGTGTTTTTAAACTTTTTAGAATTTGGCGCCGATCTCTGCTCCCGTGCGTCGTAACGTCGCAGGGAACGGAGATCAGCGGCACTCGGTACTGTGTGAATCGAGCGAGCAGACGGCTCGCTCACACAGCGGGGAGACATTGCAGGATCCAGGGGACAAGGTACGTAACCCCCCCCTGTGTGTTGCAACTCAAGCCCGAGTCTGGCTCAGGGTTACCGCTTTTGGTACTGAAGTTCCTGCCCCGAGCCAGACTCAGGATTACCGCCAGGGAGGTTAATATGTAAATAAATCTTTGAAATAATTCTTTAGCCACTTGGAGTATCATGGCACTTAACTGAAAAAGGTGGAAGTGGTGGGTGGTAGCGTGGGCGGGCAGGTCAACTTCTGCATCAGGGCCCACAAGCTTTAAGCTATGCCTCTGGGCCAGCGTGTACCGCCGGCATCTCACAGCTTCCGCTCACCTCCAGAGATCACTTCCACCCACCGATGTACATACGAGAGTTCATATATGTATATATATATATATATATATATATATATATATATATATATATATATATATATATAATGTATATGTATATGTGCACAGAAACAAGTTATATCATTTACAATTAATGTTTTTTTTTTTTTTTAAATGCATTATATATATATATATATATATATACACATATATATATATATATATATATACACACATATATACACACACACACACATACACACACACACACGGCTCAAAAGTTCAAGTCCTGAGCCACTAGCCCGGCCTTAAGAGTTAAGCCCCATACACACGGTCGGACTTTTTCATCAATTTGGTCCGATCGGACAAGGTTGTTGAAAAATCAGACCGTGTGTATGCACCATCGGACAGTGTTCGTCGGTTTGTCCGTCGGACAAAGTCTTATCTCCTGCTGGAAAGATTTGCCGTCAACCCGGTCCGATCACACCAAATCCGATCGTGTGTACGGTTGTCCGACCGGACAAAGTGCTACGCATGCTCAGATCACATTACAAGACCAAAGCTATTGGCTACTAGCCTCTACGTAGTCCCGTCGTAGGCAACAAACGTCACCACGTTCAGAAAGATCGGATTTTCCGACAACTTTGTCCGACCGTGTGTACGCAAAACCAACATCGGACAAAGTATGACGGACATGGTCCGACGGACCTGGTCCGCGGATTGTCCGACCGTGTGTATGGGGCTTTACTCGCAACCAGTTACCACACCCAACCACTCCCCTAAACACGCCCTCATAAATTATCTCATGAAATTACACTGTTAAATGTTTTATACAGAAATAAGGTCCAAAATAAATATTAACAACAACTATGATATTGCCCCACATTGATATTGTGGTATACACATGCCATGTGAGAGAAATAAACTATTACAATGACGATTTTGTGGAAAAGAAAAAAAAAAAAATCTTCATTTTGCAAAGAATTGTGGGAAAAAATTACAACATCAAAAACCTCACCATGCCTCTTACTAAATACCTTGGAATGTCTACTTTCAAAAAGGGGTCATTTGGGGGATATTTACTATTTACTTTCCTGGCTTGTTCGGGTCACAAGAAATGAGATAGGCCACCAGTACATCAGGTGTGATCAATTTTGTATGATTTGCACCACAGCTTCTAGACTCTCTAACTTTCACAAAGACCAAATAATATCCACAAATTTGGGTTATTTTTACCAAAGATATGTAGCAGTATAAATTATGGCCAAAATTTATGAAGAAAAATTAATAATTTGCTAAATTTTATCACAGAAACAAAAAAGAAAAAGGTGTTTTTTTTCTAAATTTACGGACGTTTTTCATTTATAGCGCAAAAATAAAAAACCCAGAGGTGATCAAATACCACCAAAAGAAAGCTCTATTTGTGGAAAAAAAAGGACAAAAAATGAACTTGGGTACAGTGTTGCATGACTGAGTAATTGCCATTCAAAGTGTGAGAGCACCGAAAGCTGAAAATTGGTCTGGGCAGGAGGGGGGTTTAAGTGGCCAGTAGGCTAAATGGAATTGTCAGTTAGACCACCCACCAGGAGATTTGAAAAAAAAAAGGTTGCCATGACAACTGTGATGTCATCTGCTGCTCTCATAAGGAACTTATGAGAGCAGCCGATGACATCACAGTTGTCATGGCAACCTTTTTTTTTTCAAATCTCCTGGTGGGTGGTCTAACTGACAATCTTTCTTAAAGGAGCCACATCCTTGTTTATTAGATTTGTATACTAAGCCTACTGGCTGAATTTCAAAACCAGGAGGAGGCTCCTTTAAGAAAAATTGTCAGTTAGACCACCCACCAGGAGATTTGAAAAAAAAAAGGTTGCCATGACAACTGTGATGTCATCGGCTGCTCTCATAAGGAACACACAGCAGGGTTCCTGCCAGTTGCTTTGTTGACACTGAACGGTTAACACGAGCTTCATTCTCTAGCGAGTTTTTTCTTGTGATCTGATCCGATTTTATCCGATTTGATTGCAAATTTAATTCTTGCCCATTTCAAGCGTGTTTCATTATTCTTTATAATGAACAGATTTAACCTTAAAAAGGTTGTTTCTCAAAATAACAAAGAGAAACCCACCATTGGAGGACCACCTATGGAAGGAGATATCAGTGTCCATCCTGCAGATATCCCACCCAAGAAGCCCAAAAGAATGAAGAGGAGTCCCGGGGCTTTTATGAGACGTTGCTTCAGAGCCGTGATTGGATGCTTTGGTGCCGGCTGTAAAGTCAATGGCCAACAGCAGAAAGAAGACCTGAATGGTAAGTACCTGTATTGTGGATATTGATAGATACAAGATAAAGGAAACCCTTTCATTGGATCCTTTTCTCCCATTAATGACGGGTCACATTCCCATAGGTACATAGGTTGTTTTTTTTTTATATCAAATCCTTTTTTATTACATTTTTTAGTTACAATCAACACAAGACATACACACAGCCCATGTACTTATTGTATAATCATAATAAACACACATTTATAAGAAATATTTAAAGTGGTTGTAAACCCACAACAAAAAAAAATTAAACCTAACGTGCCATTGCTTCAGTGCCCATGTTTGGATGACGTTGGCACATGATGATACAGGGGATATCTCCTCATCTGTGCAGGTTTAGGAGATATCCGGGGGAGCTACAGGTAAGTCTTATTATAGGCTTACTGTAGTAAAAAGTGCTCTGTAAGGGTTTACAATCACTTTAAGAAAAAAAAACAGACCTCATAACATTGTATCCTACTAATATCTTTATCTTTCATCATTCAAGTTTTTGCACTGCTATATTTAGAGGTTCATATATATCCAGCGTAATAAAAGGTCAATACATCATCACAACTATATCTGTCCTCAAACCCCTTGTGCCACTCCACCTAATTGATGGTTGTGAGTGCTGAACCCATGATAGTCACCCACATCCCCCACACCTTACCACATTATTCTGAGCAGTTCCTATTTAGATAGATTTATTTTTCTCTAAGTACCGTATCATTTATTTGCATTTTCCATTCCCCTGTCGGAGGATGTGGAGACATCCATTTTTGGGCTATACGTTAACAGGCCTGAAAGAGAGTCCTAACTATTGGGGTACATGGGTGTTTTCCTGGGGTCCTAGATTCATCTATCATACTTAAAGGGCATACCCCGGGTTCTACCATCAATTCTGACTTAAAGACAGAGTTACCAGTAGAAATAACCCCTTGCCAATACTGATGGAGTTTAGGACATCTCCATAACATATGTATTAAATTAGCCGGCCCCATATTACATCTAGGACAAAGAGGGGTATCTTTACGCTGCCATTTAAACAATTTCTCAGGGGTATGATAAGTCTTGTGTGAAATGAATAGTTGGGTTCATTTCTGTGTGGAAGATAAAGAGACCATGGGCAGTGCGGACAATGGCGCCTTCCAATCATCATCCGATATGGGACCTAGATCTCTTCCCCACTGTCTCTTTGAAGGTTTAATTTTGATTGCAACTCTGTAGTCATATGTGTCAATCTTTTGTTTTCATTTCCAACAATCCACGTGTACACACTACTGGGAGGTCCACACACATGCAGATAGATGGTTATAGATCTCTTATTAGCACTGTCTCCCCGTGGAAACCAGAATATTACTTAGCAGTGTCCAAAAGAAAACATGAAATTCCCTGCTGAATTGACAAAAAAATAATGGATTGTCTGAACTGCCTTAGGGCTCATTTAAACACGTTGTGCCCTCTGAACAGCAATCCACATTCAGGTCGCTCTTCAGAGGGCATTTGACAGGTGATAAAAAGGTGTTGTATTGCCTCCTCACCACCTGTAAACATGACAACATTATATACACATATTAGATGCCTGCATGCAGCACCTGGAAGTTACAGATGTTGCAAAAACGGCCCGTTCATGCTATATAGGCCTCATCACACTTGTAAACAAGGCCATACAGACAGACAAAACTAATACAAATAAAACTGCGCTAATTAATTATCCATGAACAATTTAATATGCACTATGCCTTTAACCTAAGTGCTGTAATTAAAAGTGTCTGTGCTCCTAAAGCCGGCGATATACAGTTCGAATCTAGGTTGGTTCAGGAGGGACCAGCTGAGATTCTAACCATGTATGGGCAGGCTAATTAGGGGCTGGGTACAACAAGCCCATATGATTTTTCATGCGATTATTGCCAGCCAGTGGGTCAGGATGAGTGGCAGGCAACCAGTATTTTATACGAAGGCCAACATTAGTCATCCTTGTGTCCCTGTCATGTCGCGTTTATTCATTGTCTCTGGCACAAGCGTTTTGAACTTTTCTCTCTATAATTTGATGTTGTACAAAGAAAAAATATATAAAATGTAGGTGAAGGTGCTAAATCTAATTCCTCTCTTTTTTTTTATTGCAGATGTACGTGGTATTGACTACACACAAGGTTCACATGGCAGGCCTGTCGACCAACACATTGAGATGCCACCAAAAAGTGACGTTCAAATTAGGACTCCACCAGAGTGCGACCTGTACATGGCCACTCCACCAGAGTGCGACCTGTACATGGCCACTCCACCAGAGTGCGACCAAGACACGGCCACTCCACCAGAGTGCGACCAAGACACGGCCACTCCACCAGAGTGCGACCAAGACACGGCCACTCCACCAGAGTGCGACCAAGACACGGCCACTCCACCAGAGTGCGACCAGGACAGGGCCACTCCACCAGAGTGCGACCTGGACACGGCCACTCCACCAGAGTGCGACCTGGACACGGCCACTCCACCAGAGTGCGACCTGGACACGGCCACTCCACCAGAGTGCGACCTGGACACGGCCACTCCACCAGAGTGCGACCTTGACACGGCCACTCCACCAGAGTGCGACCTTGACACGGCCACTCCACCAGAGTGCGACCTTGACACGGCCACTCCACCAGAGTGCGACCTGGACACGGCCACTCCACCAGAGTGCGACCTGGACACGGCCACTCCACCAGAGTGCGACCTGGACACGGCCACTCCACCAGAGTGCGACCTGGACTGGGCCACACCACCAGAGTGCGTCCTGGACTGGGCCACTTCACCAGAGTGCGACCTGGACTGGGCCACTTTACCAGACTGGGCCACTCCACCAGAGTGCAAACAAGACATGACCACTCCACCAGAGTGCGACCTGGACTGGGCCACACCACCAGAGTGCGTCCTGGACTGGGCCACTTCACCAGAGTGTGACCTGGACTGGGCCACTCTACCAGACTGGGCCACTCCACCAGAGTGCGACCTGGACATGGCCACTCCACCAGAGTGCGACCTGGACATGGCCACTCCACCAGAGTGCGACCTGGACATGGCCACTCCACCAGAGTGCGACCTGGACATGGCCACTCCACCAGAATGCGACTTCCACAAGGAGACTCCACCAGAGTGCGACATTCACATGGAAAACCCACTAGAATGTGACGTTCACGTTGATACTCCACCAAAATGCCAGGGGAACGTCTCCAGTGAAGATGGGGGCAAGGTTACAAGAAAGGATAGGCATATACTAGTGGTAGGGGATTCAGTTATTGGAAGGATACAGAGGGCAATCTGTCCCAAATACCCTTATCGCCGAACAGTATGTTGTTTACCGGGCGCTCGGGTTCGGAACATTGTTGATTGCATGGACACATTGTTGGATGGGGCTGGAGTGGACCCAGCTGTCATGGTATATATCGGTACCAATGACAAAGTTCGAGAAAGATGGAGCGCCCTACAAAATGATTTCAGGGAATTAGGAGCTATATTGAAGAAAAGGACCTCCAAGGCAGTATTTTCAGAAATATTGCCTGTACCTCGAGCCACACCGGAGAGGCAGCAGGAGCTTATGGATCTTAACAACTGGCTGAGGAACTATTGCAGAGAGGAGGGTTTTGGCTTTATGGCGAACTGGGTTGACTTTTCATTCGGTTCCTGTCTTTATAGCAGTGATGGATTGCACTTAAATGGAAGGGGTGCAGCTTTTTTGGGAGTGAAGATGGGCAAAACGTTGGAAAAAATGTTCAACTAGGAGATGAGGAGGAGGGATCAGAGGATGATTTTCTAATGAACATGACGAAGAAGATCTTCAAGTCAAGCCATCATCACTACGTCATTGCTCTCTTGAAAGATTCTCATCAGCTCAAGACAATTGGCTGTTCCTAGAAGAAGACTCAACAAAAAATCTGAGGAACCCTCCCAAGGACCAGGTACGGCTGTACCAACACAGGTCCCTACACTGGTGGCGGCTGCCACTCAAGTTACTGGAGGGTCCTCCCATCAGCCCTCCATTTTTGTTTTTGGAACTTCTGAATCACCAACTATCAATGCAGCTGGACAAACAAGACAATTGGCTGTTCCTAGAAGAAGACTCAACCAAAAGTCTGAGGAACCCTCCTAGGGTCCAGGTATGGCTGTACCAACACAGGTCCCTACACTGGTAGCGGCTGCCACTCCAGTAACCTCAGGGCCTTCCCATCAGCCCTCTATTTACCTTTCTGCAGAAGCTTTAAGGTTTGACAATACATCGCCCAAACATAATCACCTGTAAAAAAGTACCTGAGATGTTGGTGGTAAACAGCCTGCTAAGCATGGGAGGTAACCGAACCAAGTCCTCCAAAATCTGACTCATCCAAAAGTTGCCAAGAATGTAAATGTAGACATTAAGCTTTAAAGTTAATCAAAAAAATCAAATAAGGTTGGAGGAAGAAGGGGTATGAGGGTTGGGGGGAACCCCCACACCCCTTCCTTACCCTCAACCTACCCCCCCACCTCCTTTCCTCCCACTCTCCCTCTTCCATACTCCCCCTCCCCTTGTTATACCTTTCCTTTTAGAATGTGATATTTTTGATTAACCTTAAAGTCTACATTTACACTCTTGGCAACTTTTGGACTTTTGGATATGAGGTAGCCTTTGGAGGACTTGGTTTGGTTCCCCCCGGGCCTAGCAGGCTGTTTACCACCAACATTTCAGACACTTTTTTACAGGTGATTATGTTTGATCGATCTATTGACGATCGACATTAAGTAATTGATTAGGTTGTGAAGTTTGGAGGCTGGTAGGCTTTTGAGGCGCGTGTTGGACTGGCTACGAGAGAATGTTGGAGGGGGTATGTTTTTGAGGCGTGTGTTGGACCACCTATAAGGGGAGGTTTAAGGCTGGTATGTTTTTGAGGCGTGTGCTGGAGCGGCTATGAGGGGAGGGTGGAACACCTGTGCATCCCCCATTCCGAACAGAGGCCGCATATGGGCAGCACAGAGGCTTAGGAGTTAGCCTTGCAGCACTGGGGTCCATGGTTCAAATCCTGACCAGGACACTATCTGCATGGAGTTTGCATGTTCTCCCTGTGCTTGCGTGGGTTTCCTCCGGGTACTCCGGTTTCCTCCCACACTACAAACACCTTGCGTTGGTGGTGCAGTGGTAAGCATAGCTGCCTTTCAAGCAGCTGACCCGGGTTCGATTCCCGGCCAACGCCATCTCCAATAGTTGGAGTCCTCAGAGAGAAAAGCGCTATACAAGGTCAATGCGGAGTATATATTAGCGGTGGAATAAAGAATGAAACAAATGTGTGGAATGTTTGAGGAAGAAAATGTTCTCCCAGAATCTATAGAAAGTGAACCCAGCAACAGATAGAAGACACTTAGGCTGCGATGACACAAAGGCGTTCCGGATCGCGGGCGGAATTACTGCGATTCACAAATTGCCACAAAACGCATGACATGTTGCCTGTTTCCTAAAAGCAGGTGACAATTGCGGCAAAAACTCGCCTTGATTGGGGCGATAGTGAAAGTAAAGGGTTCGCAAGCGTGTGCTGCGTTTTGCAGCTATTCGGGAATCCTAAACACCTAGGTGTGAACAGAGCCTCGCCCTGTCCATCATACGATGAGAACTTTCTGCACAGACATCCCCCCAGCAGGAATATTACACCCAAACTCCCTCCTTTCCAGCAGGAATATTACATCCGATACTCCCCCCAGCAAGAATATTACACCCACACTCTCACCCAGCAGGAATATTAAACCTACACTCCCCCCGAACAGGAATATTACACCCATACTCCCCCCCCCCCCAACAGGAATATTACACCCATACCCCCCCCAGCAGGAATATTACACCCATACCCCCCCATCAGGAATATTACACCCATACCCCCCCATCAGGAATATTACACCCATACTGCCCCCATCGGGAATATTACACCCATTCCCCACCCCATCAGGAATATTACACCCATACCCCACCCCATCAGGAATATTGCACCCATACCCCCCATCTAGGAATATTACACCCAAACCCCCCCATCAGAAATATTACACCTATACACACCTCTATATCTGGGTATATACGGTGGATATAGTACATAGCGATATATAGGACAGTGGATATATAGTATATACAGAGAGTACACGTCACACCTCTATGGGTATATATGGGGGATATTGTATATAGGCGGTATATAGGACAGTGGATATATAGTATATACAGATAGCACACATGTCACACCTCTATATCTGGGTATATATGGGGGATATAGTATATAGAGATATATAGGACAGTGGATATATAGTATATACAGAGAGTACACACATCACACCGCTAGATCTGGGTATATACGGTGGGTATAGTATATAGAGATACATATATAGGACAGTGGACCCTTCCTGGCTATGTCCTGGTCGGTGATTAGTATGGACCTACCATAGGGGTCATGTGATACCTTTCCGACTATGTCCTGGTCAGAGATCACCATGAACCTACCATAGGGGCCATGTGATACCTTCCTGGCCATGTCCTGGTCGGAGATTACTATGAGCCTACCATAGGGTCCATGTGATCCCTGCATTGCTATGGCCTGGTCGGATATAACTATGAACATACCATAGGGTCCATATTACCCCTGCCTGGCTAAGTCCTGCTCATAATTCACTATAAACCTATCATAGAGGCCATGTGATCCCTTTCCTGTCTATGTCCAGATCGGAGATCACTATGAACCTACCATAGGGGCCATGTGATACCTTCCTGGCCATGTCCTGGTCGGAGATCACTATGAACCTACCATAGGGGCCATGTGATCCCTTCCTGTCTATGTTCTGGTCGGAGATCACCGTGAACCTACCATAGGGGCCATGCGAGTCCTCCCCCAAACAGGAACAAGCATTGCAAGCACCAGAGTCACACAGGATTTCAGTGGCCAATGAAACTTGTTTTTTTAAATAAAAAACATGTCATACTTACCTGCTCTGTGCAATGGTTTTGCACAGAGCAGCTCCGAGCCTCTTCTTTTCAGGTCCCTCATCAGCGCTGCTCCCCCTCGAGCCGTGCCCCTAGAGAACGCTGCTTTCCCTGGGGGCATAGCTGCATGCTCGCTCCCAAGCCTCTGCTCTATGCGTCCATAAGATACAGAGCCACAGATTGTCTCTGAACCCCCACCCCCCACTCGCTCCTCACTGGCTGTGATTGACAGCACTGGGAGCCAATGGGAGCCCGCAGCTGTCTTAGCCAGTAAGGAGAGGGAGTCCCGGGACCAGTGGCGGCTGGTGCTCAAAATTTTTGGGGGGGCGCAAACAAACAGCCTCACTGTGCCATCAAACGCTGCCACTGTGCCCATTAAACGCTGCCACTGTGCCCATCAAACGCTGCCACTGTGCCATCAAACGCTGCCACTGTGCCCCAAACGCTGCCACTGTGCCCCAAGTTCTGCCACTGTGCCCCAAGTTCTGCCACTGTGCCCCTTAAGTGCTGCCATTGTGCCCCAAGTTCTGCCATTGTGCCCCTTAAGTGCTGCCATTGTGCCCCTTAAGTGCTGCCATTGTGCCCCTTAAGTGCTGCCACTGTGCCCCTTAAGTGCTGCCATTGTGCCCCAAGTTCTGCCATTGTGCCCCTTAAGTGCTGCCATTGTGCCCCTTAAGTGCTGCCATTGTGCCCCTTAAGTGCTGCCATTGTGCCCCTTAAGTGCTGCCATTGTGCCCCAAGTTCTGCCCCAAGTTCTGCCATTGTGCCCCAAGTTCTGCCATTGTGCCCCTTAAGTGCTGCCATTGTGCCCCTTAAGTGCTGCCATTGTGCCCCTTAAGTTCTGCCACTGTGCCCCTTAAGTGCTGCCATTGTGCCCCTTAAGTGCTGCTATTGTGCCCCTTAAGTGCTGCCATTGTGCCCCTTAAGTGCTTCCATTGTGCCCCAAGTTCTGCCACTGTGCCCCTTAAGTGCTGCCACTGTGCCCCCTGCCTGCCCTCTGCACTTACCTTGTCCCGGTGTGCAGCTGGTGACGGCGTCAGGCGACGAGCGGTGTCTCCGTCGGATGTCTTCTCCCGCGCTCCTCCTGTCTTCTTCTGCTGTGATTGGACGCTAGGTGATTGGACGCCTAGCGTCCAATCACAGCGCCTGGGACTTCAGCCAATCAGGTGACAGGTAACAGACCTGGCAACCTGATTGGCTGAGAGGCGGGTCTGTGTTAGGGAAGCGATGTATTCGCTTCTCTAACACAATACTGTGTAATCAGCGAACGCACGGCCGTGCGCCCGCTGTTTACACTTAGGGAAGCCTATTAGAGCACACCGCTCTAATAGGGTCCCCTATTAGAGCTTACAGCTCTAATAGGGGCGCTTCCAGCAACACCCCCCCCCACTGTAATTCAGATGCCCGGCGCCCGATCAGGGGCCGGACACCTGAATAGGGGGCGGCAGAGGTGACCAATAGATAGATTCATGCAATGCATGAATCTATCTATTGGTGATAGAGCGGTGCATACTGCACTGTGCGCCCTTAAAGGGACATGGCGCCCTTAAAGGGACATGTTTAAATACATTTTTTTTTTATTTTTGAACTTTTTTTTTTATTTATTTATTTATTTTTTTTAACTGCAAGGAGGGGGGGGCGGCGCCCGGGCGCCCCTATGGACGGGCCGCCACTGCCCGGGACAGCCGAGTCTCTTGTGCACATTGCTGGATCAAAGTGTTTTTTTTTTACCTTCATGCATAGAATGCATGGCCTATTAGATATCATGAAGCCAACTGAAACAAAGGTGGACTTTTAGTGTCCCCAAGGAATACACACAGACATTGGGAGGGATTTACTAAAACTGGAGCATGCAAAATCTGGTGCAGATCTGCATAGAAACCAATCAGTGTTCAGGTTTTTTTGTGAAAGCTTATTTGGACAAGCTGATGTTAGAAGCCGATTGGTTACCATGCACAGCTAAACCAGATTCGGAGTGCTTCAATTTTAGTAAATCAATCCCATTATGTATTATACCTTCAAAAATTGAGGGGGTTACTACCCCGCCAAGTTAATTAATACAAAAAAATTATAAAAAAAAAAACAATAAACACATACAAGATACGGTGGATATAAAAACTCTTTCACACCCCTGTTAAAATGTCAGGTTTCTGTGATGTAAAAAAATGAGATAAAGGTCAATCATTCCAGAACTTTTTCCACCTTTAGGCAACTTTCACACTGCGGCTTGGGCGCGCTGGCGGTAAAGCGGCACTATATTTAGCGGTGCTTCACTGTCATTTTAGCTGCGCTTTTCGGGTGCTAGCGGGGCAGTTTTACCCCGCTAGCGATCGAGAAAGGGTTAAAACCGCCCGCAAAGCGCCGCAAAGCGGCACTTTGCAGGCTGGTTTGGAGCGCTGCCCCATTGTTTTCAATGGGAAGGGGCGCTTTAGGAGCAGTAAATACACCGCTCGTACATCGCTACAAAGATGCGGCTTGCAGGACATTTTTCAGCGTCCTGCAAGCCAGGGCCGGATTAACATAGGGGCTATTGGAGCTGCAGCTCCAGGCCCCTTTCTCAAGATAGGCCCATTTGTCCCCAAAAAAAAAAAAAAGTTCTAAAAAAAAAAAAAAATCGACTTCGAGGGTTGTAGCTCAACGATCAGGAGTCACAGAGACCCCACAGTGCTGGAGTAGGTAGCTAAAGACCTACTCCAGCACTGGTTAAAATATGGGGCTGCTATCATCTATGGTTCTGGAGATATGGGGTTGCATGCGCAGTCGATCAGAAGCTACATAAAGAGTGGCCAGTATAAATACAAGCTGGAACACTCTGCCGAAGACTGAGAGGATGAACTCACAGTGCTTATAATAATTATTTGTATATTACTTATGATAATTAACCCCTTGCCACCCAGGCCAATTCTGACACTTCTCTCCTACATGTAAAAATCATAATTTTTTTGATAGAAAATTACTCAGAAGCCTCAAGCATTATATATGTTGTTTTAGCAGACACCCTATGGAATAAAATGGTGGTCTTTGCAACTTTTTATGTTACATATTTGTGCAGCAATTTTTCAAACGTTTTTTTTGGAAAGAAACTGTTTCATTCATAAAAAAAAACACTAAAGTTAGCACGATATTTTTTGTTTAGAGTTACAGAGGAGGTCTAAGGCTAGAATTATTTTTCTCACTCTAACGATCGTGGCATATGTAACCTGTGTGTATCTGGATCTGATACTAACCAGTGCCTACCCAGCCACTGACTAGTATCTCTCCCCAGTCTGTCCCCACACACCCTCTCACCTGCTGACCTGTGAATGGGGGAATCACTCCTGCAGTGTTATTGTGTTCTGCCAGTGAATACGATGATCAGTGTTGCTAACTATAGCTGGCAGCACTGATTGTTTTGGGGAAAACCTGACAGGCTGGTTGTACTCAAGTCGGTTAATAGGTTGACTTGTGTAAAACCAGGTAGCCCATACATAGATCGACTATGGCTGGTCTCTGCTTAATTGGTGCAATTTCAATCCATGTATGGCCCGCTTAACCACTACACAGTCCCTAAACAGCCTTCCACAAACTTTTACATTTTTCCTTCCAGATTCCTTCATCCTCCTCTCCTATACATAGTGCCCACTGTCATACTCTCCACACTTCTCTCCTGTACATAGCGCCCGCTGTCATATCCTACACACTCCTCTCCTGTACATAGTGCCCGCTGTCATACACTTCTCTCCTGTACATAGTGCCCACTGTCGTACCCTCCACACTCCTCTCCTGTACATACTGCTCACTGTCATACCCTCCACACTCCTCTGCTGTGCATACTGCCCACTGTCATACTCTTCACACTCCTCTCCTGTACATAGTGCCTTCTGCCATACCCTCCGCACTCCTCTCATGTACATAGTGCCCACTGTTAGACCCTCCACATTCCTCTCCCTCACCTGCACATACTTCCCACTTTTATACCATCCATTCTCCTCCCCTATGCCTCTTACCCACAAAAACAGTTCTTTAAAATTGCCCCATTATTAGTACTTATTTAATTTTGTAATTACTATTGTGATGTATAGAGGAACATGGGTGATGTCAGCTACTCTAAATATAGCACTTGTAAAAAAGTGTCCCTGAAAATATTTTTGAAATGTTGGCAACTATGCGGGTCAGTAGAGGGCCCCATGAGAGGCTCCTGGATTCCAATGATATTAAAGCGGTAGTAAACTTTTCTAACATTACTATTTTTTAGAGGCCCTTAGGTAGGTTATGCCATAATGTACAAGTATGCACAGCATATTAGCACATTAGGGTACACTTAAATTGTCAGACTGAGCCCTCCAGTGCTGTGCTGTGATCAATCCGCCCCGGGCGCTTCCATCGTCTTCCTTCCGGGTTCTGTGCCTTCGGTCACTTGCCTTGGCCGGGCTGTGTTGATGTCATTCCCACACATGCTCATGTGCATCCTCTTTCTCTCATCCCCCCTTTCTCATCCTCTTTCCCTTACCCTCACACCTCTTTCATCCCCTTTCTCTCTCTCTCTCTCTCTCTCTCTCTCTCTCATCCTCCCTCTCTTTTTAATTTAATTTGTTAAAACAAAAAATTGTTTGCATTTTTATTTATTAATTTATTGTTTATAAAAGGCCCCACCAAAATCCTCAGCACCAGGCCCATGATGTTCTTAATCTGGCCCTGATGATGAGCGTGTGGAACAATAATGAGTGAAACTACCTTGAACTACCATGTTATTGCCTTATTGGCATTCCAAAAAATAATATATATCTCTTGACATCTGCCTTGGCACAGGGTTGAATGACCTTCTGGTCTCATTTTTTATTAGAACTTCAGGGCCACAGCATCTTATGAAACTGATAAGGGAGGAAGGGGTAGGTGTCTTAATGTCAAATGGTGACTGTTCATTGGCTAACTTTCCCTTATGATGAGTCAGTTCGAGGCACAGACGTGTATATATGCGTACAAGCTAATTATTTTAGATTCTTCTTAGCTCTTGTTCAAGGACAGTAGATAACATAAAACAAGGCAAGGATATTTGTGAAGCTGATAAAAAAACGTTTTGCTTAAAGATTTTGTTGTATTACTCTGCAGGAACTCAAGTAATATTTATTATTAAAAGATTAGAAATTAAATAAATACATATTTATGCATTATATTTAACCACTTCACCGCCAGAAGATTTAACCCCCTTCCTGACCTGGCCACTTTTTGCGATACGGCACTGCATTAATTTAACTGCCAATTGCACGGCATAATACCCAAATAAAATGTATGTCCTTTTTTTCCCACAAATAGAGCTTTCTTTTGGTTGTATTTGATTACCTCTGCGGTTTTAATTTTTTGCGCTATAAACAATTTTGAAAAAAAATATTTTTTTTTCCACTTTCTGCTCTAAAACATATCCAATAAATTAAAAAAAAAAATCTAATTTCTTCATCAATTTAGGCCAATATGTGTTCTGCTACATATTTTGGATAAAAGAATATCTCAATAAGCTTATATTGATTGTTTTGCCAAAAGTTATAGCGTCTACAAACTATGGGATATTTTTATGGAATTTTTATTTCTTTATTTTTACTAGTAACGGCAGCGATCAGCGACTTATAGAGGGACTCAGAGCCCGGATTTCCCACAAGGCCACCAAGGCCAGGTCTCGGGGCGGCAGTGGTGCAGGGGCGGGCACAACATATTTTCAGCGCCTCTGTGTCCAACTTTCTTCTCTCCTGCCCTGCGCCTACCACCCCCCTCCTTCCCACATTATCTACTTTGAAGTCATTGGCAGCTATGACCAGTGTCTTAGCAACCAATGACGCTTGTAGGGAGTTTCTTACTGCTATAATCTTTAAAAGGCATTTTCTGCATTACAGAGTATTTTCAGAATGTACAATTAAAGCCAGTTATTTTCAGTGTTCTCGTGTGTGGAGATATGTTTTTAATTGATCTATTGTAGCAGTCATCGATAAAGGACGAGAATGGTGGTGTGTGTGTGTGGGGGGGGGGGGGGCGGCATTGAAGGACCTGGCCTTGGGGCGGCAAAGGTAGTAATGTATGCTTCACCAGTGGCATTCTTTCTTTGTCAAGTATACTTCATGAATGGCTTGTTTCCTGTACCATGTGTGCATTACCAGTGGCATACTTGTTTTATCATATACACTATATTACCAAAAGTATTGGGACACCTGCCTTTACATGCACATGAACTTTAATGGCATCCCAGTCTTAGTCAGTAGGGTTCAATATTGAGTTGGCCTGCCCTTTGCAGCTATAACAGATTCAACTCTTCTAGGAAGGCTGTCCAAAAGGTTTAGGAGTGTCTATGGGAATGTTTGACCATTCTTCCAGAAGCACATTTGTGAGGTCAGGCACTGATGTTGGACAAATAGGCCTGGCTCACAGTCTCTGCTCTTATTCATCCCAAAGGTGTTCTCTCGGGTTGAGGTCAGGACTCTCTGGATGCAAGTCAAGATCCTCCACCCCAAACTCGCTCATCCATGTCTTTATGGACCATGCTTTGTGCACTGGTCCAACTCATTTGGTGGAGAGGGATATGCTGTAGACTTTACCTTACACATTAGCCGTGTGTGGGGAACTGTGTCAAATGCTTTTGCAAGATCTAAGTATACCATGTCCACTTTACTTCACGTGGACTACATTTCCCAGCAGTTCCCTTTCTTCTTTCAAAGGCAACTCTGGGCAAAAAGGCATGGCTGCATCTCAGGCAACAAGCATCCAAGTTATGGTGCAAGGGACCATACTTCGGGACACAGGTCCCCTTGCAAAGACATCTCCAGTCTGTTCAATGACAGCTGAAGACAAAGACATTCTCTTCATTATTTGCAAACACAGTCTGCTGGAAGTCACAGATCATTCTTCAGGGTGGAACACCCCAACAACTTCAGTTCTAGCCAACTTTGCTCAAGGTATCACTCACTGTATCTGCCGGCAACATTCGGTCCTGCAAAGTACTGGCGATACAGCTTTCTGAGGTGTTCCCCATTAACAAAGAACTTTGTGCAAAGAATAGTGTAACTTCAGCAAAGCATCTTTTTACTCCACGACTGCACATTTGTAATCCACAGAGATGATATTGCTATTTTCCTACAACGGTTACCAGTAATACCCAGGATCAACCAGGATCACGGTTTCTCCCTTGGTGTTCACCATCATGACAAAACGTTTATTGTCTCTTTTATCCGGTTTGGGAATAACCACACTATCCAAGTCGATCTTCCAGCCGTAGCCCCAGGTATTTACTACAGAGTTGTATTTTACAGCCATTTTAGGTGACAACTTCCGTACCCAGGTAGAACGCGTGCATCTGGGGCAAGCAGGACTGAACACCAAGCAACCATCTCTGGCTTACGATCCATTTTGGAACTCGGCATGGGCGTGATAGGCAGAGCTATGGGAACCCATTGATTCCCTTGATCCTCCTCACAGGACCTTGCAATACTAATCAGTGGTGCTGCACTGGCTGACAGTATAATCTGTACACTTGCAGTAGTGGTAGCAGGAACTTTATCCTCATGCACATTGCTAGTTAACTCATCATCACTTTCTCCCCATTTTAGGACCCCAGTAAGATAGGGTGTCCATGAAGAGCTCTGACCGAACTGCCTGTCCGAATCTGAGATGGTTGAGCACTCTTTGGCCGGCATGTAGTTGCGCTTGGCTTTCACCTTGGCTGGCGCCCCCCACGATATCCCTTCTCACGGCCACTGGTATCACTTCCCCCACAGGCACTCCACTCTCACATCTCACTGGCTTACCCTGCCCCAGTATTTTTCTCTTGGGTGGCTCAGACATGAGTACGAGTAGTTGGGCCCAACCTCGGTCTTTAGTAACGATCGGTGCACTGAGTCCTAGAGTAGTCGCTGGGGCATGGGTAACAGTTTCCCGCATGACTTGGGTGGCAACCGACGGTTTTGAGGCATCACTCTCCGAAGGGACAGCAACATTCTTGTCCCAATCCACTTGTAGGATCCGTAGGGGTAGGGTTGGAAGGACAACCTCGAACAGATGCTCCCCACAACATATCCAACACCTCAAATGCGTAGTCAGGCCAAAACATTTTCCATAAATCAGTCCTAGGGACTCTTAGCCCCAGCCATATACAAGGTAAGCTGGCCATTTGGTGCGTACCGCACTCTAGTATCCATCAGGACAGTTTTTCTTCCGCTCGGGCCAAAGCAGACACCCGGAGCGTACTTTCCCTAATCCGCCATCTCACTTACGAACTGTGCCATCTCCTTCACTAACCCACAATCAGACACATGTGGCAGCACTTCCTTATCCTCCTCTGCAGAGCGGGAATTCCTCCCCCTGCCAACGGATTGGTGCGAAAGTCCTTTGGAAACTGTGATGCCCACCTTCTTCCGGCTGTGGCATGCCAAAACAGTAATGGAGTCCATTTTGGAGTCAGTGTTAACCCCCACAGCGCTGTTGAAAAGTATCAAAAGACCAGGCTGATCCTCTCAACGAGCAATGAGACTTGGTGGTTCTTCCCCACATTGATTGTACAGAGAGTATAGAGAGTATAGGAAAGTAATGGTACTTGCCACCTTCCCATGGAGCCTGACGAAATCCCAATATAGGTGAAGTCGCTTGCTATGGGCGACTGCTGCAAGGATTAGGCCTTAGCCCCACGTTGGGCACCAAATGTAGCAAGGTCTCTGGCCTTGTCCAGTCTAATGAGGACCTCCAAGGCCAAAGATAGCTGACATCCTTTAATATGTAGTGGGTTGTGAGGCATAGTGGGTGCAAAGATGGTGAAAGTCATTGGGCGCCTGACACTTCTTGGATGTAAAAGAGGTTTTATTTCTTTTGACAGTCCTTTTTGTATTTTTGGGGGAAAGAGGGTTAGGGCCAGGACACCCTTAAGTAGTTATAGATTCAATTGGCAGACTTCGAGACTTCAATAGGAGGACAGCCATGCAGGGAAAGGCCCCAGCAAGGCGCCACTTCTACACATGCAGGAATGCTGTCTCTTATGGCAACATTCCTTTAACAGTTCCTAACTGAACATAACAGTTCTTTCAGCCCCACTACAACTGCCTCTTGTAGTTCTTCAACACTGAGCTCCTGGTCTCTCACTAGACCCACTGATTCACTGACTCTGAATCCCTTGAGTTCCTCCAAGTTTGGCAGTGGTATCTCCCTCAAGCATCACCCACGCTTCCCTGCTGGGTCAATAGCTTGGCACTCCAGACACTTTTCAAGCTTCATCCCTGCTAACCGGCAAGGTCCCTGACTTGACTAACAAGGCTGCCCTGCAAGCATCTCCTCCGCAGGTTGGGTCCCTGACTTGATCACCACCTGAAGTTTCCAGATTCTCCACCGTGACCGTTCAGTGAAAATGTAGTTCTGGTACTTTATTCAGTTACGCACTGTGGTCCCTGGTAAAGGTGGTTGATCCCTTTGTGGCAATAGCTTCCCTTCTACCTCCGACCACTGACAGGTCCCTGGCCAACAGAATTGTCACATTTGGTTGGACTGCAAGCCGCAGTCCCAACCCTGTGCTGCCCTCTTACTTTTGGATAGGCCCTCACACAGCCTGGCAGCCATATGCCTAGCAGCCCGGGCCGTATGACACACGTCCACCCAGACAGCCGTCCAGGTGGCACAAAACAGCGATCACCTGACCCCAAATATATAGGTTTTCCCAGCAGGCCAAGGGATTTAAGAAAACCCCTCCTTATTGGCTGAGATAACCCATATACCCATAACCTGACTTTGGGTTGCCCTTCTCCTATCTAGTACCACCAAGTTCCCGTCCACCTAGTGTTAGAAGAGAAAAGTGCAACAAGGCCAAACTTAGGGAGAAATCAATAGATCTCTATCAATCGACCAAGATAACTACTCTTGGCAAGTAAATTTGTGAGGAGCTCCCTGACTAAACCCCAGGGTGCTACATACTATTATTATATTTGAAGGATTTTTGGGGGTTTGTCCTACTATATTTTGCAATCTGACATTCGTTTTGAATTTTTGCATCCTTCCTTTTTACATATTCTGTTAATATGGTTCTTTTAACTCCAATTAGAAAATTTTAATTGAATCCAAGAGTTCAAGTAAACCGAATCATGATGCTTAAATCATACCTATCAAGTAACTTTCATCTAATGCCTAAGGAAACCTTTACCCCAGTCTAACAAAATGTCATTAACCAACTTTGACTGAGACGGCCTCTCTAATTTGTCTTAACACAGAACCTGCATTGAGAGACACACAACAATGCCTTCTGATGAAAAACATGTTCATTTCTTATCTTGATTATCCTCAGCTTGCTTGTGTAGCACAAGATTTACCGGTGGATTTGTTTAAAAGCAAGTAATCTCCCGGGAAGAATAGATATTGAAAGGAGGTAAAAGAAACAGTTAGGAGTGAGATAAAAGTCTCTCATTTTTCTTGTGTTAAAGAATAAAAAAGCCATTCTTTAAAGACTCCCCCTGCTCCTCTTTAATTGGAAGCATCTCGACATGACGCGGGACTTTGTGAAAGCAGTACATAATATTATTCTCTTGCATATCACAAGTGTGAAGATGAAAGGAATGGTATAGAAGATCCGTGACAATTGAATGGTGGGAAGTTTTGATGTATATCACAGAACAGACACAGAAAGCGACAGCTGACGCAGACAATTTCGAAGCCATTTGTCTCCTAATTACTGTCAGCTTGCCACCTTAAATCATCCTCGTCCGTCTTATGTAATTTTCCACAATAGCACATTTAGAGGGTCGCATAGTGCAATCTGGAATACAGCGTGGATCAAAGAGGCGGTCCACCAAAAACTGATATTTCATTAACAGGTTTAAACTGGCAAACCTAATAACCTACTATCTTCCGGTATCTGCTGGAAAGAGATGCTCTTGCCAATGTTCTAAATGTCTCCTCTTCTATGTAGTCAAACTTCTCTATTCTTTATGACCACCAAACAATGTTTTGGTAGGTGGTACATGAGTCACGCCTACCTCTAGCGTAGGTGGTTAGGCACTATAGCTGGTTTCTGTGTTCTTTGCCTATAGCATCCCCCTTTTCCATTAGGCAAGCAGGCCTACTGGTACTCGGTTGCCCCCAGGTCTTATTGAAAATGCTATAGTGCCTGGTACCACGCTGGGGGCAGGCGCGAACTGAGCAAAGCAAACAGGTACTTGCAGTTAGCAGACAGGCAGTGTGGCCAGTGAGCGTCTGGGTTCAGGGCAGGCTGAATTCTGAGCATAGTAAATATCTGATCCAAGGTTGTCAACAAGGGAATCCAAACTAGTGGGTACAGGAAAGGGGCAGACATACAGGGAGCTTGAAGCATGCGTTGCACACACTATCACAAGCAAGACAATGAGGGTTTGGCTGGCTTAAAACAGGTATGTCTTCCACCCAGAGACTGGCTACATCAATCACCTTGCAGGTAGAAAGGCAGTGTAGAAAACAGATAAAAACAGAGGGTGCACTGGCCTAGTGCATTATTCAATAACAAATTTCTTGAAGATAAAATATAACTACTTACAAACTTAGGTAGTAAAAGCGCTCATCAAGCCACTACAAGTGGCTGCAATCTCCCAGCTTTGCCAAAGCCTCTAGATCAAGGAGGAACTCACCAGGGTCCCTGATGGCTGACGCGTTTCAAAGGTATGTCCTTCTTCATTAGAGCCCACTTGTAGTGACTTGATGAGCGCTTTTACTATCTATGTTTGTGAGTAGGTATATTTTATATTTTAGTGAACCAAGGCGCTAACACATATGTGATGATTACAATGGATAAAAAACAATTCAAATATACTTAAGATCGATGCTGTTGGTAAGCGTGCATTTTGTACACTTTGTGGTGCACTTATATAAGGAGTATCTGAGGCACCTTTAAGACCAGGAACACTGTGATTTCTTCAGCAAGATTTAGGGAAGATTTTTTTGTAATATTTATTATTAATTCTTATAAATAATTATTTTTTCACCTTTGGACTCTTAAGTTTATTTGGATTGTTTTTAATCCTTTGTTCACATGTAATTTTCACATATGTGTTAGTGCCTTGCTTTTCATTGGTTTGCTTTTCAGATGTGACTTTTTTTTTAGCATATTGTCATTTTTAGTTGTCGTCAGGGTTTACTAATATTTTTCACAATATTTTATATTTTATCTTCAATAAATTTGTTGTTGGGTAATGCACTAAGCCGGTGCACCCTCTGTTTTTAATTATTTCCCACAGTGTTCTGAAGACAGCAAGGCTTTAAAGTAATATCCACTTCTGACCACAGAGTTCTTTTCTGACTTGCACTGTCACACCTATGCGCAGGAGAATATTGTTGCTGTTCAAGGTGGAAAGGCAGACGGGGAATGCAGCTTAACCAAAATCAAGAAGCTGGAATAAGACCAGCAGCTATCATGGAGCATGCTCCTGACAACATGCCAAAATAACATCCACATGAATGAACTGGGCCAAGGTTTCTCAGCAGAACATTGCCCAAATGGATCACATATTCAGCATTCCCATACTGTACCCTGGTGCCATCTCTTTCCCAGTTAAACTAATCACCCAGTCAGCCACATAATGTAAAAGAAAAGCACGATTCACCAGACCATGCCAGCATTTTTCATTGCTCCATGGTCCAGTTCTGATGCTTGCGTGCCCATTGTAGACGCTTTTAGCTGTGGACACGAGTCAGCATGGACACCCTGACAAGTCTGCAGCTACATAGCCCCATACACAACAAACTGAGATGCCCATTTTTCTGCTTTCGGGCCAACATGTTTGCTTGCTGCCTAATACATGCCGCTGACTTTCAGATGCCATTGTAACGAGATAATAAATGTTATTCACTTCACCTGTCAGTAGTCATAAAGTTATGGCTGATCGGTGTAAATGAGGAATACAGCAAGAAGAATGATATCCACTCTTTGCTTAATATAGGTATAGCTGACAAACTACGGACAGAAATCTCATCACTGATAGCCCATGTGGGAAGGAAGGGAAAAGGTCATTCAACCTGCTGACATCCAATGAAATATCAGTTTTGGGTCAATTGACATTTTACATGCCTGGTGCCCAGCCTGGGGCCTGAGGGCCACATGTGGCTCTTTGGTACTTAATGTGTGGCCCTTGAAGCCCAACATTCAGTAATGGGATCACTGGTTTGTAAAGGAGCTGTAATTAAAGAAATCCTTAACCTTTTTAAAGTGGTAGTAAACTCTGCCCCTCCAGCGCTCAATGTAGCGCAGGCGTTTTTGCCACCTAATTTGCCATGTGAATAATGTGATATTTCTTTGGACAGAGTTTTGGCTCCCTCTAGTGCCCTTTTCGTTGTATTTATGTTGTTAAGACTTTTGTTTGTTTTTTGCAATAGCCAGCTCCAATGCATTGTGGGGTATATAGTGGATGCAGAAGTGACTCATATGTAAATTACCAGTCAAGGAACTACCTACCCACAATGCTCACTTACCTACCCACAAGGCTGAGTTAAAAAACTGCATGCTGGGTAGGGAAATAAAAGACACAGCGTGTCCATGCTTCGCTCTCTTCCTCCTGGGACGCCATTGAAGACCTGCCTGCACGGAGCTGCAAGTGTATGACTGCGGCCTGTTTGGTGCGGAGCGGTGTCGGGAGGCCTCTAAAGAGTTCCGAAACACATTCGGGCTGGATCAGCATGTGTACAGAGACGAAGACCATAGATAAACCGAAGGTTCCTGCATTACAGTCACCAATCATCTGACGGAGCAGTGTGTTGTGACGGCGCCAGCTTGGAGCGGGACTGGTCTATCTGAAGCGGAACAGGACAAGCGTCTGGGCCCTGTGTGGTGAGGGGGCACTTGCCCAGATTGACATAACACTTTATTGCTACACAAACTAGTATCAGAAGGCTGGTGGAACTTTTAGTCCCACAGGAGGGTGTTCACTTAATAAAACTGTATCCAGTGAGGCCTTAGAGTTTGCTTTACTCTGCCACCAAGTGAATGCGGTGTGCATCCTTCAGTAAGGGAGAAGTTCCATCAGTGCTCTAGATAACCAAGCACCCAATTACCTATACATGCCTGCGCATACTCTAATGCCCTGTACACACGGTCGGAAATTCAGACGGGAAAGGTCCGATTGGATTATGTTGTTGGAAAATCCGATTGTGTGTGGGCTCTATCGGACTTTTTCCGTTGGAAATTCCGACGGAAAAAATTTGAGAGCAGGATCTAAAATTTTCCTACAAAAAAATCTGATCAGACTTTTTCCGATCGTTTGTAGAGGATTCCAACGGACAAAGTGCCACGCATGCTCAGATCATATTTTACGAGACCAAAGCTATTGGCTACTAGCCTCTATGTAGTTCCGTCGTGCGCAATGAACGTCACCGCGTTCCAAACGATCGGAATTTCCGACAACTTTGTTCGACCGTGTGTATGCAACACCAGTTTCGGACAAAATCTTTTGGAAAAAATCAGACGGATTTTGTGGTCGGAAATTAGCTGACTATTGACATTGGGTTTTATATACACTTCAATTATTATTATTGTCATTTTATTATGTCAGAATTACCACTGTTACCAACGTGTTTGACCAAATTCCACCAGTAAACTGTTTATGTGGTTAATCTACACCTTGTGTGAGATTTTGTCTTTTATCACAGCCGGAGGAGAGAAGGATACCCGGGTAATGGTAAATTACAGTATATTGTAATGTATTATAATTGTGTTTTTTTTTTGCTATTGTGTCTCACACAAACATTACCCCATAGTTGTGCCTAGGGGGTCGAGGTTATATTCAGGGGTTGATAGGCAGGGAGCAGACCCAAAACAATTATCAGCAGCTCCTTAGGGGGTCAGTGGTACACTTATAAATGCAGTTCAAGGTTTCTAATACATTCTGCCCAGTTGGTGACCACTTGGGATTGCTCATACTTGTGTTTGGTGCAGTTTAGAATTTGTTCCTCTCCATCCGAAGCCGGTGCCACGTTGACTACTGTCTTCTTTGTCCGCATTGCTGTGGGCTTCCGCCCTTCCTGTTTCTCTCTGTCAGAAATCTCACACATGCCCAGTGAATACAGTGTCTGTATTCAATACAGTTAATCTCCTCTCCTCCTCTCGTGGGATTACGGAGTAATGCCAGAGAGAGGACAAGATTAATGCAAGGCATGTTATCACAGAGACTAATGGCACAAGAGACGTGCCGTAAACAGAGGTCATTATGCGCATGCGCCGGTGACTTCATAAAAGTAAACAGGAACGATTTGCTAGAAAAGCAAGCAGCATAGAAGAGACCAAAAGACAGCAATTTGAGAGTTTGCTACCACTTTAAAGGAGAAGACTAGCCAAAGCTCGTTTAGCTGTACTTCTATGGATCACAGGAGTGCAGTTCAATTTCAGCAGACAGCGGGCTGAAGTACGCTCTCTGCTGACATCATGGATGTCAGACCAGGCACCGCGTCATCGCAACAAAAGTTTGGATCCGTCAGGTGCCTGGACCGACACCTGGCTCAGTCTCTCAGCTAGCTGCTGAGAGCCTGAGCCTGAGATGGCCGCTCCCGCCCCCTCCACAGCCCAGCACTCCAATGAGCGAGGAGGGGGCAGAGCAGAGAGCTGTGACTGACAGACTGTAGCTCTGAAAACCGAGTGATCGGCGGTGTTCGATTGCTCGGTTCTCAGGGCAGAGGCGCCGAGGGACAGATGCAGCATTGGACCGATGCTGCATCCACCGAGGTAAGTATGATTCTGAAAAAAATAAAATAAAATCCTTTACTTCTCTTTTAAGTTCCCAGTCTCTAACTGTGTCCTGTCAACATATCTCCAGTCTCCAACCACACCTCAATTGATGAGCTAATTCCAGCGCCTAAAATTCAATTTGCAGTGATGGCAGGTCCATCCGTCTGGTTCAGCGCTTTTTCAGGTTCAGAAGAAATGGCATGAGCTGAAACGCCCCCGGAAAAACGCACCGTAGCCCGTGGAGCCCGCCACATCCGTGACCAATTCCACATCAAAATTACTCACCGGACCCGACATCCACACCGATCTGCCATTGTATGAGGCCAGAAACTCATACCATACCTTCAAATCCTCCCGGTGTTCCCTGGTAAGTCTAATAAAATGAGTCAGGGCTTTAATCCCTGCTGTTAGCTGCCGACATCCATCAGCAAAAAACCCTCCCCATCGGTATGATCCTACAGGCGAAATTCAACTTACCCAGCAATGACTGCAAAGTCCTCAACTGTACTTTCCGCAGTCCGTGGATCTCCAGAATTTCTTTCTGTAGGTCCTCTAACTGACCTCTTGGCAGACGGCACTCCATCGCCACTGAATCTATCACAATTCCCAAAAAACTAAGTTCCGTCGTCGGGCCTTCAGTTTTCTTGGCTGCCAATGGCACTCCAAACCTGCCTGTGATGTGCTGCAACGTAGAGAGTAGAATCGCACACACACCGGGTTCGGCGGCAGGGGGGCCAATGCAAAGGAAGTTTTCCAAATAATGTATGACTGAATCCAGGCCCGATACATCCCTAACCACCCACTCCAGAAAAGAACTGAACGCCTCAAACATGCTCGCCCTTGCAAATCTTATCCCGTACTTACTGTTTTAAACGTGCTCCCAACGGACCCTCGAAACACACGTACACCTCACACTTTGCCGCATCCGCAATCCTTACCACATCGGTCCTCCCCACCATCTCCATGGCCTCTTTTTCCCTTCTCGGTGACAGCTTCTGCCCCTATCGGCCCGGAGGGTGCATCGCCGCGGCACCGGATACCCCCGCTCCCCCATCCACTGTCCCGCTTACTGGTACTGCCCATGGGGCAACTTGTGGGGGCTGCCCCTGCCCCCTTCAAATCTGCCTACCAAGGCCCGCAGGCCCTCCAACAAATCTTTCAACTGTGCCACGGACCCTGAACTGGCGGGGCTATTCTCCAACAGTTGCTGGTCCGGCGCCTCCCCTGTTGACCGCGCCAGTGGGGCGGCTGACCCTGCTGTACCCGCTTTTACAACCCCTAACAAATCATTCAATGCATCAGACAATGACAAATTGACTTACCGGCCTGACCGGGAGCTCTCCCAACAGCCGCCGCGCTGGTCTCCCTCACTGGTTCTTGCGGTTCCTCATCCTCTGACACCTCCCCTTCCGACCTCTCATATTGTTCTGTGAGAGGTGGCGTTGTTAGCCCCCCCGGGTGAAGTGGCCCCAGAGACCGTGGCACTCTGGCATTGTGGGGCATGTCTCTCCCCCGAAGCTCCACCCCATCTGCATGGCCTCGCCGTACTGAGCTGACTGATGCCTGGCCGACCTACTTGTGTCCTCCTCCACCATCTTGACTCGCTGCACAATGCTCTGAATGGCCCCGCCCACTCGCGGCGTTGCCGGCCTTTCCTATCCTGTGGCTTTGCCCGGCGCTCTGGCATGCCCACCGAGTTAGGCCGGCAGCGTGCGGACCGCCCGGGCCCTGCTGCGGCCTCTTGCTGCACCCTTTTTGCTGGAGGAGCCGATCGGTCCTCCAACGGGCTCCTGGGGAGACAAACGGTCCTAGATGGAGGCCCTGGGGAGAAGCGCGACAGAGGCCGCGATCTCCGCGCGCGAGGGGACACTTAACCTGGTCCAGACCTGCCGCTTCATCCTCGATGAGGGCCCCGACCTGGCTGTGTAGCCACTCCGGTCCCCTACTCGCCGCTGCAGCTCTCAGGCGTGCTAGGATTGCATCAATGTCGGCCATTTGTGGAGCAGCAGTGCAGCTCTCAGTCGTGCTAGGATTGCATCAACCAGCTAACATCCACCAGCTCCGTGATGTTGTCATGGAGGAGTGGAAGAGGACTTCAGTGGCAACCTGTGAAGCTCTGGTGAACTCCATGCCCAAGAGGGTTAAGGCAGTGCTGGAAAATAATGGTGGTCACACAAAATATTGACACTTTGGGCCCAATTTGGACATTATCACTTAGGGGTGTACTCACTTTTGTTTCCAGCGGTTTAGACATTAATGGCTGTGTGTTGAGTTATTTTGAGGAGACAGCCAATTTACACTGTTATACAAGCTGTACACTCACTACTTTACATTGTAGCAAAGTGTAATTTCTTCAGTGTTGTCACATGAAAAGATATAATAAAATATTTACAAAAATGTGAGGGGTGTACTCACTTTTGTGAGAAACTGTATCTAGAGTACTGTGGAGTAGAATCCTGCCAAGCAGGAGTCCTGGGATAGCTTTCTTATTAATAAAAAGCACAATTTGAGCTCCTATTATTTACTGAGGTCCATCAGCATAGGTTAGAGTACACCTGATAGAGCACAATGGTGTTCCTATATTATAATTTATATACTATATATTGTTAAATCACTTTTGTTTCCTTTATTGGCACCTCTGTAGTATAATCATTGGTATAATGCATGTTATGTATACAGTATATTGCAGTTTTATTTTTTATTATAATTGCGACAAAAGGAGAAAACCCGTTCTCACCCTTCTCCTCTCCTTCCATCCTGAAGACTGCTGGGATGTATGACATTTATCTATTTACTAATGCTAGCATCATAAGGATTTAAAATATTCAATGTTGATTGAGAGAATGAAGTTCCACTTTAAGGCTAACAGGAAACTCCACCCTGCTACACTACCCTGTTAATAAATCACAGCACGCCTTTGTGCCATATGTGGGCACCAAGCATAACCCCAAACCACTGAGTATCACACATTAACTAACAAAAAACAAATACTTAAAATTTTTACAACAGTGAAACCTCAATTAACCATTGCTATATAATCAGCTAGAAAACATAAAACTACAAACAGACATGGTATTTCTAATTTGATGTAAACTTAGTAAAGTGGGTCTGGCATCTGGACCAGCTTCCCGTTATCATGCTCAATTGGGGAGTACAAGGAGCACTGTGTCCTTCAAGATATGTTGGCCATAATTAAAGTCCTGGAAGCATCAGCCAAACATTTTATAGGCTGGATTGCATGGCTGTCAATGGTGGTACTTGAAAAAAGTGTCAGACCACTTGCCCATTTGGCATTTGTCGATCATGGTCCAGAGCATTTAACAGTGAATAAGGCACAAGCGGAAAGTCAATTCCATATTCCAGGTGGATACGTTTAGGAATCTCTGTAGTGGAGCTAGCCAGGGAAGGGACTGTCCCCACTGGCAAAATAGGGGTTCACCGGCCAGTGAATAAGAATGTTGCAAACATAAGCCATTCTACATCATTATAAGCAGTGGTCAGTCCATGGCTAGCCATCCCATGGGGCATCCCAAATTTGAGCCAGGAGTCCCAGATTCAGCACTGGTAGCCAGTCCTTGTTCTGGTTTGCCAGCTTTTGACACAGTCCCCCAACAAGGGCAAACTTTGAATAGCTCTCTAAAGGCTCAGCCCATCCACCATCCATCACCTACTCCACACATATGGCAGTAACTCCTGGCTCACAGGTAGTTCTCTCCTCTGGAAGGGGTGCTCTCCTAAGTGGAGAGAGTCTTCTGCTTCTTCTCTGTCATTGATAAGGCCCAAACATGGGGAGATTCCCCAACATGTTAGGCCTCAGCCAGGGAAACCATACCCCAGGCTTGAGGGGGAGGCATCCCAGGTCTCTGAATCTGTGGCCATAAATTCAGTACATGCTACAACTTCCTGGAAATCCCTGGGTGATGGGGCTTCATCCACTGGAGGCAATATAGAGGAACCTACTAGTTAAGGCAGCTCAAAATTCTGAGCCCTACAGTTTAATTTTCAGTGATGGTGGGTCCAAGACTCCAGTTCACAGTTTTTTCAGGATCCCACTCAACTCGGCCCTCAGACCATGTTGGGAAACACTCATTCACATACTTACAAGAGGCCTTTCTGTCCAGAATTTAGGGGGTGCCACTAAACACTTGAGGCACATGAGACATGGAAGGGTTACAGAGGAACCTTTCCTACCAAGCAAGCAGACCCTCCTCCACTAGGCCACTACTCATTCTTGAGAAGAACCAGTGTCTATACTTCCCCAGGTATTTCTGCATTGCTATTCTCTCAGAAAGAATAGAAGGCCAGCCCAGCACTTATAGCAGCAGCATGTAAATGATCACCAAGCTGAACTTTGTTAACTCATGCTGACAGTTCCCACTGAACACATCACAGAGACACAGCTCATTATTTACTGACGTTCCTTACCCTATATCTTGCTTGTTGTCCTGAGGCCCCATTTTCCTCTATTACTAAAAAAAATCCTCCCTTAGTACTTCGCTGTCTGTGCAGGGCCGACAACAGCACTGAATCCTGAGAATAGTGACCTCATCCCAATGGCATCCATCACTCTAAGGTTTTGTCAGCTCTAAAAGAATTGACATCTTCCCGCAGTGCCAACAAACACAACCTTTGGAGCTTTGAGCTCATGGGACCATTTAAAAAAAAACATATTTACATTGACATATCTTACAAACTGTATACAATAGGTATAAGAGCAGGGGGAAAGCAATGTACCGGTAACATTTTATTTTAGCCTTTCCTTCTACTATTTGGTTCAAAAAGAGCTAGCAATCTAAATGTCCTTGGGCCAGAACTCATACCCAGTGTATTCTCTGCTTATATTATGAATATTTGAATTTCGTTCTGTTAGTTTCACTGTCAGAAAAGAAATTCTATCTTCTTCTTGTATACACAACAAGCCGTACTTACTAGCAAATCAAAGGTCTAACAAGGTCTCAAGATAATTGAAGATTTCACTTTGCTGTAAAAAAGATCTGCTTGGGGATGTGTAAAGCGATAAGAGCATTATTTACACGTTTTAAAAAGATTAGATCGCTGCAGAGAATTCTCTAAAACAATGGTAATAGTTTCAAAGTCATCTGCCCCTTCTTTCACAATGGGTCCTCCTTGTCCATTAAGAAACCCTATATCTAGTTTGTCTCATAATTTATTTTGAAATAATGACAAAAAGAACCAAAACCCCCCACCATTAGACTGCAATAATGTTGTACACAATTTCCCCCAATCAAGTAATTCGACGATTGAATTTCAGCTTGGAAAAAGCTTTTAGGATACAAGGTGAAAGACAGATTCAAAAAAAATATAATATTATTGGAGCAACAATGAACTCTAGGGAACATATTATTACCCTCAAATTGAACATTGATTTCCTGCTTCTCATCACATCTGACAAATGTAATTGTGTGATTTTAATGCCCTGTTGTGCTTCAGTATATTGTGGCCGGACACAATAGGAACCGTTATCAATAGTGAGGACACGCCGTGCTGCAGAACGAATCCACGCCCCACAGCAGGTCAGGTACCTGAAGATGCAAGTCGCTTTAAGATGCGTTGGCATTTCTTAAACATCCCCCTTGCTGTTTTCATATGATGGGTCTCTGAAACAAATGTAAAAATAAAATCAAGAGCTCGTGTTTTTTTTGCACTTGCCAGGAAAAAGAGGGCCTTTTAAAGTTAAACAGTAGGTCAGGGGATGTTTAGAATTGGAGACGTTGGCCTTTTGTGTGCAATGCTCTTTGAATTCTTATATGTGTCCACAGCGTAGGGGCTTGCTCTGTCCATTCTGTTGGGGGGCCATCAAAGCCTTCTCTTCTTTAATTGGTGAACCTGTTGAACGGTAAGTGCAGGAAAATGGCCTTAAGAAGCCGGCATGGTCATCTCCATCTCCAGGAGACCTTTCACATATGTTCAGCCACACGTGGCTACCAAAATCCTTTAACCTTTCAGAATGTGGCCTTTGCAACCAAGCTCATAAGATGTACAAAGAACAAGAGTCTTTTTAAGAACAGAAGAGTTTTGGGTTTGATCATTGACGTCTTTTACTAAACGTAATATTTACAAAAGAAGATCAAGTATAAAGACTTCTATATCTTAATACAAAAAAGTTTAGAGGAGGTGAGCTTTTTTCATAATAACTATTATGTCATCTAATTATTGACACCTACATAAGGTACGACTCAGCTGTTAATGCTTGTTTGATAATTGCAGCGTGCTGCTTTGTTGAATGGAGGTAATGGACTTGACGGAAAGCTGTGGCTTTTATAACCAACTGATGTTCTGAACCCAATTACTGATCGAAAGGAGTAAAACATGAAGCTTTTCTTCTTCTAACTGCATGCATCATTGTGTATTAAAGAGTAACTCCAGGCAAAAAGTTAAACCAATTATCAATGTTGTCTAGAGAAATATTAAAGATGTATAAAGTTCCCTCAGTCTACCTGAAATTTCAGTTTGAGGTTAGTGATTCTAGTTCACACTTCTGTGCAGAAGGGGGGGGGGGGCAGGAAGAAAGCAGCGATATGGAGGTCAGAGAACAAGACATATGGGGAGGAATTGCAGTAATCGACTTTTTGAAGGAGACTGGAGTCCACGCAATTGGGAATATTAAATGTATAAACTGGTTTACTGGAAAGTCTCTTTCACAATCATCAAACTATTCTTGAAACGTCACCATTTAGGTTTACACAATCATAATAGGTAGCAAAAGCAAGGGCATTCTCTCTTTGGACTATTAACTCAGTAGATGATAAGAATTGTATTTCTTCCATGTCACAATTGCATAGAGGTTGAAAACTCAAATACCCGGCTAATGATACTACACACCTTCCTGGTGGGAGACACTGAACACTGTGTACAAGGCAATTTCTCAGCAGAAGCAAAAAGACACCCCTTCACCCCTCCAATCACTGCCACTCTACCCATGTTGGTTTACTTTGTTATAACGGTGAAAACCCCATCAATCACAGCGGGGAACTCCTTAAAGGAATTTAATGAGATCTCTTTAAAGTAGACCTAAAAAAAAAAATATATGATTTGTTATTGTAGCAAGGTCCTGGGTTCCCTTTGGTCTATAGAGAACCTCCAGCGTTAAGTACAGCTGACATCCTTCTGTGTAGAGTGGGTTACAAGGCATGGTGGGTGTAATGCAAGGTAGATTCATGGGCACAAGACACTTCTTGAATGTAAAGAGATTTATTTTCTCTTGAACAGAACCGTGGGAGAGAAGGTTTAGGACTAGGACACCCTTGAGTAGTTGCAATGTTAATTAGCAGACTCCGAGACTTCTATAGGTAGGTAGACAGGCATGCAGGGAAAAGCATCCGGCAAGACACAACATCTGTATGTGTAGGATCGCTGTCTCTTATGGCATAGTCTTATAACATTTTCTAACACAAGTTGTAACAAACTTCTGTACTTCCTCTACTTATTGTAGATCTTCACTCCACTGAGCTTCCCGTCTCTCACTAGACTTGCTGATTCACTGCCACTGGATCCCCCGAGCTCTTCCAACCTTTTTACCAAATATCTTCCTTAAGCCTCACCCCTGCTTCCCTGCTGGGTCCCTAGCTTGGCACTCACAGATACTCCTCAAGCATCACCCCACTGGCCTGCTCAATCCCTGGCTTGGCACACAAGGCTGTTCTGCAAGCGTCACCTCCGCTGGCTGGGTCCCTGGCTTGACACATGCTGAAGTTTCCCAATTCTTCACTGTCCCTGGGTTGGTGAGAATACTGCTCTGGTACTTGCCTCAGCTATTCACTGTGGTCCCTGTTAATAAGGTGGTTGGTCTCTTAGTGGGGACAGCTGCACTGAGACCACAGACAGGACTACAATATTAAAAATGTTTATGCAGGTGTAGCGCTACCCCAATAGGAGCTGCTGGTATTGTGCCCAAGTCTTCCCCACTTTTGCCCTGCAGCTAGGCACAAGGTAGATTCACACTGCCAGGTGCACACACTTAACTCGTTGTCTTCAATGATCAGTCTAGGGTTTTTTTTTTGTTGTTTTATTTTTGGAGAACTTGGATAGGGAAGGGGATTGGAGTGGGATACTCCAAGAAATAGGACTATTCACAACTGAGGACATCTAAAGCAGATAGAAGACTTACTATGTAACTATGTAACTTCTCCTTGACTGTAGCAACAACGTAGATTCAAGATTGAGCAAAGTTCCTTAGCAGTAGTAGTAACTGGACAAAGCTCTTCAGAACACAAGCCAGTGTTCCCTTGTCTGGACCCTTAGCTGACTATATAGCACACCAGAAGGGGTTAGGAGCATAAGTCTCTACATCCTTTAGTTTGTCTGTACTCACAAAATGTCCAGGGACAGCTGGTTGCCTTCCATGTTCAGAGCAACAGATACCAGACCAGATCTTCAATAGACAGCCCCCTCAGTAGAACCAGGATCACTCTCTCTGACTTCAGGCCCTCAGGTCACTTCATATGGCCGCATGGCCTCAGACAGGAACTCTCCTTTCCAGGGAAGACCTCATGCTCACTGGGTCCAAAGAATAAATACCCTCTCCCAGCATCCCTCAGGGCCACCCTCCCTGCGATTGGATCGAGTGACATCAATATTTATGGTGTGTTTTTCATAATATGCACCTATTCATCCAGAACATTCCTAGGTTGCTTGGATACAGGGGGGGCCAGAGGCAGAACCAAATAGCAGCTGAGGAAACTGAGCAGGCTACACTAGTTAATCACAGCTCTCTGTTAAGAAAAGAGCTAAGTACATTCCCTAGCAGTTCTCCTGTTAAGCAGGGGAACAAAACAATATTTCACTAATCCCAGCACCTACCTAGAAGGGTGCTACACAGGAATGATATTGACGCCACCTTTCCCTAAGTGCTTTGCTACAGGTTTATATATGCATCATGTCAGCTAGTGGCAGGGGGCCACCCTAAACAATCGATATTGCTGTGCTATTTAGTTGAAGGTACCACTTTAAACATATCCTTTTAGTTTTTAGTCAGTTAAATATAAAATATTGCACATGCACATTATGTGTTCTATTAAGCCACCCGCAGATGCAATTTTGAAAAAAAAGGCAAAAAATTTACCCCAAACCATTATAGTTTGGGGTTATTTTAATTGTACTTGTTAGAGCTATGCTTCCCTCCCAATATTTGCATTTTTCACTTTTTCATGTCTCCATACCACCTCCAGTAATATGTCTGTTTTTTACAGCGCTCAATAGCTAAAGCTGAATGTTTACACACATAGGTTAGCCATAAAAGTGATTGCCTCTATATCCCATGGCTCTCTCTGAGGTTTCTATCAGCCAGAGCCTCAAAACAAGCCTCAATACAGGTGAGCACTGCTGTGCTGTCTTTTTAGATAACCCATATCACTGTGGAAATCCTTTATCAAATGTCTTCTGTAATATGAAGATATAAACTATAGAATACTATATAGCAGGGGTCTCCAAACTTCCTAAACATGGGTCCAGTTTACTGTTCTTCAGACTTAAGGGGTTGGACTGTGTCCATTGGGAGTAGAAAAGGTCCCGACATCTTTGGTGTCAGTGGGAGGAATTGTGCCCCCTTGATGTCATTGGGCCCAATTGTTGGTGTCATTGGGTCATTGGGAGGATTCGTGCCCCTTCAATGGTGTTAGTGGAAGGGGAAATCATGCTTCATTGTTAGTATCAGCTGATGAAATGTTGCCCCAAGGGCTGGATAAAAGCAAGCAAAGGGCCGCAGTTTGGAGACCACTGCTATATAGCATACAACAACTATATACTGTAGAGACTATATAGTGAAGAAACAAATATAAAACAGTTTACATAAACTTAAGCAAATTAAAAATAGCATGGACCCAAAACCATTATAATTTCCTTTTAAATCATGGAAACTATATGTAGCGCCGGTACTCCTGATGAGTACGCGCTATGTCTTTAAATTTAGTTTTTGCCCAAAACTGTAGTTGAGTTTTGGGGTTAATTGCTCTAAATTATGCTTTGGCATCAGTTTGGCTGGGCTGTATTGAGGTTCTGCCTGGTCATAGGGGGGGTTTGCACCTGTGAGAGGCCTTAGAACGCAGTCTGGTTGGACGCATTGGGTACCAATCTCTTCTCTGAGCCAATCAGTGGGCACGTTTGTCTCGCTGTGTATTCTGGGAGAGGGTATTTAAGGTGCTGAAGTCACGTGGTTCGAAGTTGTTCCGGTCCAGAAGTTGTTGCTGACTCCGTGGTCCTGGTCCTCCTGACCAGCCCCCAGAGGCCCTCATGGCCTGGGGTGCGGATCCATCCATTTCCAAGCCTTGGAACTGGCTAGTTCGAGGCTCATTAACTGGAAGGAGGATTCTAAGGTGTTCCGATGCCGTCTCTGGTTTGGAGAGGCCCAGCAACTCTACTTGCAACCAGGGTAGGACTCTTCAGTAAGAGAGCCACGCACGAGGCTGGCGGCTTGGTAAGAGCCTGGAAGCTGAGCTGCCATGGACATTGATTTAAACCACAATTTCTTACGGTATCGCCGGACCGGCTGAAAGATTTTGGTACAGTAAGAAAAGTTCCTACCTTTACCTTCCGGTTACAACTAAGTTTTCAACCAAGTCTGTGTGAGAGACTTTGCAAAGCTAGAATTACTTGTTGGCTGCTAGATCCAAGCTCAAGGATGTATCCAGCAATTAAAGAATCCAGTTGCGAGTGGCTATTTCCTGGATTATATACAGAGAGAGACTTTTATTGAAGTCAGCAGTTCCAAGCACCTGAACTAAACTTTATCCTTATACCCTCTATTCCCAACTTAGAGACTGAGTTTGCTCAACTGTTTTAAGCAAAATAAAAACCCTAAAATGGAATTCAGGTGTCGGTCTCTACAGTTACTGGGTCATCAACCCTGGGAACCCCTAGACAAGGACAACGAGTTACAAACTGGTGGAGCTAATCGGTAAGTCCAGAAAAATTCGGGGGTCAGTGCTACATATATACTGCATACTATATAGTAAAAAAAACAGATATAAAACAGTTTAAAAACATAGACTTAAAATTTTTTAAATAACATTGTCCCAAAAACAATAAAATGTCCCTTTTAACCACGGTAACAGTTTATTTAGGTGATATTTAACATCTGTTTTGCATGATACGTTATACATACTTCAATAGTAGAGTTAAGATAAGTCAGCTTGTGATTCATTGAACCACAGTTGCCAATTTTCCAATTTCTACGGATGTGAAAGCATATATATAATTTGATTTTCCAGTGAAAAAAAAAATGTAACTCAAAAAATAATCAGAATTGGTCCTGCTACTGGACACAAATGACTTTCACCCATTGTGTGGTTATGGTGAGAGCGCTATAGATGTGATCTAGATTCAGATGCTTTTTATTGAGAGAGGAAGTGAGAATTCTGTGCTATAAGATGACTTCTAGTTCATGACATTTATTGATCCCAAGATTTTATCTCAGTCAAATTTCATTATTGCTGTATGGGCAGGCAATGTGCCTTGGGTTATCAATGCAACCAAATACTCATAATCTTATAGCTGTGTTAAAAACAAAAAGACACATTTTTGTACGGCTCTTTTTTGCTTACTATTTTATGATTTGTATGTGAAAACGGCTTAACCACTTCAGCCCCGGAAGGATTTGCCCCCTTCCTGACCAGGCCATTTTTTGCGATACGGCACTGCATCGCTTTAACTGACAATTGTGCGGTCGTGCGATGTTGTACCCAAACAAATTGTATGTCCTTTTTTCCCCATAAATAGAGCTTTATTTTGGTGGTATTTGATCACCTCTGCGGTTTTTATTTTTTGCGCTATAGACAAAAAAAGAGTGACAATTTTGAAAAAAACACAATATTTTGTACTTTTTGCTATAATAAATATCCACCAAAAAATAAAAAATAAACTATTTTCTTCATCAGTTTAGGCTGTTATGTATTCTTCTACATATTTTTGGTAAAAAAAAATCACAATAAGTGTATATTGATTGGTTTGCGCAAAAGTTATAGCGTCTACAAAATAGGGGATAGATTTATGGCATTTTTAAATTATTTTTATTTTTTTACTAGTAATGGAGGTGATCTGCAACATTGCGACAAACACATCGGACACTTTTGATACTTTCTTGGGAGACCAGTGACATTTATACAGCGATTAGAGTTAAAAATAGCCTCTGATTACTGTATAAATATCACTGGCAGGGAAGGGGTTAACACTAGGGGGCGATCAAGGGGTCAACTGTGTTCCCTATGTGTGTTTCTAACTGTGAGGGGGAATGTGGATGACTAGAGGAGGAGACCGATAGTTGTTCCTACTAAGTAGGAACACTTGATCTGTCTCCTCTCCCCTGACAGAAATGGGATTTGTGTGTGCTTGTGTCAGTGCTGGGCTCAGCCCTTCCTTCTCTGAGATGGCCGCTCACCTGTCGGCTAATTGGCAGCTCCTATATCGCCACAGTGACTCACCTGTTGATGATATTCTGCTCGTCAGTCCTGCCTACTTAAGCTGTCCAGCCAAAATTATTTCCGCCTTTGCCTTGGTCACATCTCTAGAAACACTCTCCTGTGTCCCTGTTAAAGACTTGCTTGGCTGACATTCCTTCTGGCTCCAGATCCTGCTTGCTGTTCTAATACGCTCACCTCTGGCTCCCTGACGTTTTGGCTTGTCTGACTATCTGTTTCCGGTTCCTGAACTCTGGCTATGTTTTGACTACGTTTACTCTGTTTACCTTTTTTATTATTATTAAACAAGTGAAATTTAACTGTACTTCTGTCTCAGTCTGATTCATGGTTTCTGACAGTAGGCAAAGGCCATGAATTCAGAAGCTGCAGTCAATCCACTTGTTGGTAATATTTTTTCCAGATTGGATGAGCAGGATCACTGCATGGATCAGTTTGCCATGGCGTTACAAACGCCCCGTTGATTACGGAGTCGCACGGCTACCCTGGAATCTCCCACTGTGGCTGCTCCAGGAAAACCTGCATTGCAGGCCGTCCCTGCTGCTGCTCCAGTCTCTGTGCAGGCACCCACCTCGAGTATTAACTCTATAAGAGGTATGTCTGGTTCCGCTCCGCTTCCCCAGCGTTTCTCAACCAGATTGAGATATACTTTGAGATGCTGCCCCAGGTGTTTCGCACGGACAGAAGCAAAGTAGATTTCGTGATATCTTTGCTTTCTGAGCGAGCCTTGGCCTGGGCAAAGCCTCTTTCGGAGATTCAAAAACCTGTTGTCTTGAGTTACCCTGAGTTTGTGGCTTCCTTTAAAAGGGTATTTGATGCTCCCGTATGCTCCGCTTCTGCTGCCAAGTGCCTCATGTCCATCAAACAGAGTATGAGATCTGTTGCCGATTACGCCATTGAATTCTGTACTCTGGCAGCAGAGGTTGCTTGGAACAATGAGGCCCTCATGGTCTCTCGGATACCATCAAGGATGAGACAGCAGCCCAAGATATACCCACTGAGCTGTAGAATTTGATCACGTTTGCCATCCTCATTGACTCCAGATTCAGAGAAAGACTCTCTTTAAAGGAGCACTTGCAGAAGCCTCCTGTATATTTATCCCTGAGCTTTGCAGTCCCACCCTTGCCTCCCTCACCTCCCATGCCTCCTGGTACCGAGTCGGTCAGTGAAGATGAACCCGTGCACTTGGGCTTCTCGCGTCTCTCTGCGGATGAGAGAACCCTTAAGAGGAGGGAGAGATTGTGCCTTTATTGTGGCCAGGCAGGTCACTTTTTAAAGTCTTGCCCTACCTGTCCAGGGAACGCCCAAACCTTGAGCTCTTGTCATGGACAGACCTTAGGTAGCGTTGTTTCGTCCCCAGTTATCCAGAAGAATAAGACCCTAGTTTCTTGGGCTGAGTCGTCCATTGAAATATAGGCTCTAATTGACTCTAGGCCAAAGTCAATTTACCGTCAGGCCTCGCCTAAAAACTCCTGCCCGCAGCACCTCAGGCCCGGCGCGGTGTCAACGCCGGTCCTCATAAAATTTTTTTTTTAAAAATCGATTTGCCTAAATTTTGAATCGATTTGACCTCTCAACTCGATTCAAGATTTAAATCAATTTTTTCCCCAGCCCTAACCATGAGATAATCCAATTCCAAGTTATTTCCTCACCTAAGTTTCCGCTAGTTATTGGTTATCCATGGTTACAGAGGCACAACCCCTCATTTGATTGGCTCCGTGCTGAGGTTCTCTCCTGGTCACCACAATGCAGTAAGACATGCTTCCAGAAGGTAGCCAATAGGGATGAGCCGAACACCCCCGGGTTCGGTTCGCACCAGAACCTTCGAACCGACCGAAAGTTCGCGCAAATTTTCGAACCCTATACGTTATAATGGACGCGAACGTTCGAAATCAAAAGTGCTAATTACAACGGCCAATATGCATGTTAATGTCATAAAACAGGTTTGGGGACCCGGGTCCTGCCCCAGGGGACATATATCAATGCAAAAAGAACTTTTAAAAACTAACGTTTTTTCGGGAGCAGTCATTTTAATGATGCATAAAGTGAAAAAAAAAAAGTGAAATTTTCCTTTAAATATGGTACCTGGGGGGTGTCTAAAGTATGCCTGTGAAGTGGCATGTTTTTTCCGTGTTTAGAACTGTCCTTGCACAAAATGACATTTTTAAAGGAAAAAAAGAAGCCATTTAAAACCACTTGCGGCTTTAGGTTTGTTCTTAAGTAGAATCTGAACAGGTACATTATGAAGTGTAGCTCCATCCCAAAAAAATCTATTTTTAAGCTTTTTGGAGAACATAGGGAGGGGTTATCACCCCTGTAACATTTGCTGTCTTTGCACATCTGTTCAGAACATGTCACCTCGCTTTCCGTCCCAATGACAAATGTTTTTGGAAAAAGTGGGGTTTTAATTGAAACAAGGATTGGTGATAAAGTATCAGTAGAGAGGAGATACCTTTTTCCCAAATTAAATCTAACAGGATAGAATTTCCCTTCCTAGGGGTAGATTTCCTCTCACTTCCTGTTTTCTCTTTCCATTTGCAAGTAGGAGTCGTTTGTAAGTTGGATGTATGAAAGTAGGGGCCTGGCGTATATACTCTGCAGAAATTTGCCCTATTAGATGTTGGTGTAGCCACAAGACTGGTGGGCACAGGAATGGGCCCTGCTGTGAGTTAATAGATCAAGATTTGTAATTGCATGCACCTGTTGAACAGGGCAGAAAAATTGGGGGTGGTGGTGGTGGTGGTGGACGGTGTTGCCACAAGACTGTAAGCTCTCACAGTTACTCTTGGTGGGCGCAGGAATGGGCCCTGCTGTGAGTTATTAGATCAAGATTTGTAATTGCAAGCACCTGATGAACAGGGCAGAAAAATTGGGCCTTTGGCGGTGGTGGTGGACGGTGTTGCCACAAGACTGTAGGCCCTCATAGTTACTCTTGGTGGGCGCAGGAATGGGCCCTGCTGTGAACTATTAGATCAAGATTTGTAATTACCCGCCCCTGTTAAACAGGGGCTGAAAAATTGTGCCTTAGGCACTGGTGCTGGTGCCACAACACTGCAACCCCTCACAGATACTGTACTTGGAGCACAGCAGTCACACGTGTTGCGAAGCATTTTTTTTAAAAATTGTAAGTACACGCCCCTGTTAAACAGGGGCTGAAAAATTGTGCCTTAGGCACTGGTGCTGGTGCCACAACACTGCAACCCCTCACAGATACTGTACTTGGAGCACATTGTTGCGAAGCATTTTTTTATAAAAATTGTATGTACACGCCCCTGTTAAACAGGGGCTGAAAAATTGTGCCTTAGGCACTGGTGCTGGTGCCACAACACTGCAACCCCTCACAGATACTGTACTTGGAGCACAGTGTTGCAAAGCATTTTTTTATAAAAATTGTATGTACACGCCCCTGTTAAACAGGGGCTGAAAAATTGTGCCTTAGGCACTGGTGCTGGTGCCACAACACTGCAACCCCTCACAGATACTGTACTTGGAGCACAGCAGTCACACGTGTTGCGAAGCATTTTTTTTAAAAAATTGTAAGTACACGCCCCTGTTAAACAGGGGCTGAAAAATTGTGCCTTAGGCACTGGTGCTGGTGCCACAACACTGCAACCCCTCACAGATACTGTACTTGGAGCACAGTGTTGCGAAGCATTTTTTTATAAAAATTGTATGTACACGCCCCTGTTAAACAGGGGCTGAAAAATTGTGCCTTAGGCACTGGTGTGGTGGCATGGATCATTGAGGAGGAGGAAGAGGATAGTCAGTGAACATAAGAGGACAGTCACTCAGCATCAGCATAGGCAGTCTTGAAGGGATGTGATATTAAAAATTATTCGGTTATATCCGCCTCAGGTGCCTGGTAGCTGGTGGTGATCCAAGACTGATTCATTTTGATGAAGGTCAGTCGATCAACCGAGGCGGTGGACAGGCGCACCCTATGATCAGTCACAAATCCTCCAGCAGCACTGAATGTGCGTTCGGACAGAACGCTGGAGGCAGGACAGGCCAGTAGCTCAATTGCATACTGTGCAAGCTCTGGCCAGTGATCCATCCTCAGGACCCAGTAAGCCAGAGGATTTTCGGTGGGAAAGGTGTCCAAGTCTGACCTTGCCCCAAGGTATTCCTGCACCATGTATATCAGACGCTGGCGATGGTTGCTGGAACCGATCATACCTTGGGGCTGCGGACTAAAAAATTGTCTGAACGCATCGGTCAGACGTCCACCTTCCCCACCGCTCCTTCTGCTACTGACCGAAGCCTCAGCTACTCGTCGCCCAGGACCAGGAGTTTGTAGCCTCCCAGTTTCTGGGAACGCGTTGCACAGACCTTTCTGCAAGGCCTCCCTGAGATGTCTCATCCTCTGCTCCCTCTGCGACGGCAAGATAAGGTCCGCAACCTTACCCTTGTACCGCGGATCAAGGAGAGTGGCCAGCCAGTAATGGTCCCTCTCCTTGATCTGAAGAACACGAGGATCCTTCCGCAGGCTTTGCAGGATCAGGGAGGCCATGCAGCGTAGGTTAGCTGAGGCATTCGGTCTGGAGTCTTCTGGGTCACTGAGGATGACATGATCGCCAGCCACCTCCTCCCAGCCACGTACAAGTCCACTGGTTTGTTGGGACTGTACATCATCCCTAAAAGACTGCTGCTGCTGATGCTGAGTGCCAGGCTCCACCTCCATGCTCACACAATCCTCCTCCTCCTCCTCCTCCTCCTCCTCATCCTCTTCCTGTGTGATGGGTGGGACAGGAGGAACACTGTCCGGATAAAGGGGGCCTTGAGAGGCAAGGAAGTCCTCCTCTTCCTGCCTCTGTTCTGCCTCAAGTGCCCTGTCCATTATCCCACGCAGCGTATGCTCCAACAGGTGGACAAGAGGGACAGTGTCACTGATGCATGCACTGTCACTGCTCACCATCCTCGTGGCCTCCTCAAATGGTGAGAGGACAGTGCATGCATCCCTGATCATGCTCCACTGACGTGGGGAAAAAAAACCAAGCTCCCCTGACCCTGTCCTGGTGCCATAGTCGCAAAGGTTCTCATTGATGGCCCTCTGCTGCGTGTGCAGTCGCTGCAGCATGGCCAACGTTGAGTTCCACCTGGTGGGCATGTCACATATTAGGCGGTTCTTGGGCAGGTTCAGCTCCTTTTGCAGCTCAGTCAGCCGAGCACTGGCATTATAAGATCGGCGCAAATGCACACAGACTTTCCTGGCCTGCCTCAGGACATCCTGTAAGCCTGGGAACCTGCCCAAGAACCGCTGCACCACCAGGTTGAGGACGTGAGCCATGCAGGGCACATGGGTGAGCTGCCCCTGTCGCAGGGCGGAGAGGAGGTTGGTGCCATTGTCAGAAACGACCATTCCTGGCTTAAGCTGACGTGGCGTCAACCACCTCTCGGCCTGCCCCTGCAGAGCTGCCAGAACCTCTGGCCCAGTGTGGCTCCTGTCCCCCAAACACACCAGCGCAAGCACGGCATGGCATCTTTTTGCCTGCGTACTTGCGTAGCCCCTTGTACGCCTACGGAGCACCGCTGGTTCCAAGGACAGAGCACTGGAGGAAGAAGAAGAGGAGGGGGTGGAGGAGAGAGGTGTGTCACAACCAGTAGCAGTAGTAGCGTTTTGGAGGCGTGGTGGCGGAACAACCTCCAACACTACTGCACCTTGTCCTGCATCCCTCCCAGCTGCCAATAGAGTGACCCAATGGGCCGTGAAAGAAAGGTACCGTCCCTGTCCATGCCTGCTGGACCATGAGTCAGCGGTAATATGCACCTTACCGCTGACCGCCCTGTCCAGCGAGGCATGGACATTGCCCTCCACATGCCGGTAGAGAGACGGAATCGCCTTCCGTGAGAAAAAGTGGCGTTTGGGAACCTGCCACTGAGGAACCGCACATTGAACAAACTCACGGAAGGGGGCCGAGTCTACCAACTGAAAAGGCAGCAGTTGAAGTGCTAGCAATTTAGCCAGGCTAGCATTCAACCGCTGGGCATGTGGATGGCTGGGAGTGTACTTCTTTCTACGGTCCAGCAGCTGGGGCAGGGAAATTTGCCTGCTGCAATCGGACGTCGGTGTACTGCAAGTACTTGGTTGTGACACACCTAATTCTACACCTTCAGTCCTCTCAGAGCAGCTTTCAGAGAGGACTGAAGGTGTAGTGGGGATGGAGATCCCAGCTGAGGAGGAGCAAGGAGAGGTCCGCTTAGTTCTTTGGTGTGGGTCTTTTATGTGTGCCTGCCAACGAGCTGCATGGCAGGTCGCCATATGTCTGGTCATGCTTGTGGTGCCCAAGCGGCTGATGTTTTGGCCACGCGAGATACGCTTGAGACAAATATTGCAAATAGCAGTGGTGCGATCTGCTGCACTCGTCTCAAAAAAGGCCCACACCAAAGAACTTTTCTGATAACGTGCAGAGGCAGCGCCCTGCACAGGCGGAGCTCTGCGGTGTTGTACAGTTGCTGTGCTGGCCTCTACCTGGCCTCCAGGGGGCACCCTGCCTCGTTGGACATGTGACGCCGCATCCTCCTCCTCCTCGTCCTCCTCCTCATCCTCTCTCCCTTCAGGCACCCACGTGGAGTCAGTGACCTCATCATCCCCTCCCTCTTCACCACTAGATCAAACCTGGCAGTAAGCTGCAGCTGGTGGAACAGTACTGCCAGATTCCTCAAGCTGGGTATCATCATCCGAGCCTTCGAATCGTTGGGCATCCTCCTGGAGCATGTACCCAACACTGTGCTCAAAGAGTTCGGGGGACTCCTCAGGAGGACATGGTGGGTCTAGGGAAGGGGTGGCTGATGATGCTCTGCCAGTACCCTGAGCCTGGGTGAGAGAGGATGAGGAGGATGAGGAGGGCTTGGTCATCCATTCTACCAAGCCTTCAGCATGATGCGGCTCCACATGTCCAGCTGCCGAAAACAAAGACGCGCGTGTCCCATGGCCACGTGCTGATGACGATGCACGACCATGTCCACGGCCACGTCCACTAGAAACAGAGCCTGCCTGCCCTGTGTTCTTGGCTCTGCACGCTCTGCCTCCCCTTGGCGGTCTTCCAGCCATTGTAGTCGGTAGTCCTGTGGGTGCTGCTGAGAAGAATATATAGGAGCTCTGTGTGATGCCACTAACACACTAGAAGTCCTGTGGGTGCTGCTGAGAAGAAAATATAGGAGCTCTGTGTGATGCCACTAACACACTAGAAGTCCTATGGGTGCTTCTGCAAAGAAAAAAGAGGAGCTCTGTGTGATGCCACTAACACACTAGAAGTCCTATGGGTGCTTCTGCAAAGAAAAAAGAGGAGCTCTGTGTGATGCCACTAACACACTAGAAGTCCTGTGGGTGCTGCTGAGAAGAAAAGAAAATAGAGGAGCTCTGTGTGATGCCACTAACACACTAGAAGTCCTGTGGGTGCTGCTGAGAAGAAAATAGAGGAGCTCTGTGTGATGCCACTAACACACTAGAAGTCCTGTGGGTGCTGCTGAGAAGAAAATAGAGGAGCTCTGTGTGATGCCACTAACACACTAGAAGTCCTATGGGTGCTTCTGCAAAGAAAAAAGAGGAGCTCTGTGTGATGCCACTAACACACTAGAAGTCCTATGGGTGCTTCTGCAAAGAAAAAAGAGGAGCTCTGTGTGATGCCACTAACACACTAGAAGTCCTATGGGTGCTTCTGCAAAGAAAATAGAGGAGCTCTGTGTGATGCCACTAACACACTAGAAGTCCTGTGGGTGCTGCTGAGAAGAAAATAGAGGAGCTCTGTGTGATGCCACTAACACACTAGAAGTCCTGTGGGTGCTGCTGAGAAGAAAATAGAGGAGCTCTGTGTGATGCCACTAACACACTAGAAGTCCTGTGGGTGCTGCTGAGAAGAAAATATAGGAGCTCTGTGTGATGCCACTAACACACTAGAAGTCCTATGGGTGCTTCTGCAAAGAAAAAAGAGGAGCTCTGTGTGATGCCACTAACACACTAGAAGTCCTATGGGTGCTTCTGCAAAGAAAATAGAGGAGCTCTGTGTGATGCCACTAACACACTAGAAGTCCTGTGGGTGCTGCTGAGAAGAAAATATAGGAGCTCTGTGTGATGCCACTAACACACTAGAAGTCCTATGGGTGCTTCTGCAAAGAAAATAGAGGAGCTCTGTGTGATGCCACTAACACACTAGAAGTCCTGTGGGTGCTGCTGAGAAGAAAATATAGGAGCTCTGTGTGATGCCACTAACACACTAGAAGTCCTATGGGTGCTTCTGCAAAGAAAAAAGAGGAGCTCTGTGTGATGCCACTAACACACTAGAAGTCCTATGGGTGCTTCTGCAAAGAAAAAAGAGGAGCTCTGTGTGATGCCACTAACACACTAGAAGTCCTATGGGTGCTTCTGCAAAGAAAATAGAGGAGCTCTGTGTGATGCCACTAACACACTAGAAGTCCTGTGGGTGCTGCTGAGAAGAAAATAGAGGAGCTCTGTGTGATGCCACTAACACACTAGAAGTCCTGTGGGTGCTGCTGAGAAGAAAATAGAGGAGCTCTGTGTGATGCCACTAACACACTAGAAGTCCTATGGGTGCTTCTGCAAAGAAAATAGAGGAGCTCTGTGTGATGCCACTAACACACTAGAAGTCCTGTGGGTGCTGCTGAGAAGAAAATATAGGAGCTCTGTGTGATGCCACTAACACACTAGAAGTCCTATGGGTGCTTCTGCAAAGAAAAAAGAGGAGCTCTGTGTGACGCCACTAACACACTAGAAGTCCTGTGGGTGCTGCTGAGAAGAAAATATAGGAGCTCTGTGTGATGGGACTAACACACTTCAAGTCCTATAGGTGCTTCTGGGAACAAAATATATGATCTCTGTGTGATGGGACTAACACACTTCAAGTCCTATAGGTGCTTCTGGGAACAAAATATATGATCTCTGTGTGATGGGACTAACACACTTCAAGTCCTATAGGTGCCTCTGGGAAGAAAATATAGGTCTGTGTGATGGGACTAACACACTTCAAGTCCTATAGGTGCTTCTGGGAACAAAATATATGATCTCTGTGTGATGGGACTAACACACTTCAAGTCCTATAGGTGCTTCTGGGAACAAAATATATGATCTCTGTGTGATTGGACTAACACACTTCAAGTCCTATAGGTGCCTCTGGGAAGAAAATATAGGTCTGTGTGATGGGACTAACACACTTCAAGTCCTATAGGTGCTTCTGGGAACAAAATATATGATCTCTGTGTGATTGGACTAACACACTTCAAGTCCTATAGGTGCCTCTGGGAAGAAAATATAGGTCTGTGTGATGGGACTAACACACTTCAAGTCCTATAGGTGCTTCTGGGAACAAAAATATATGATCTCTGTGTGATGGGACTAACACACTTCAAGTCCTATAGGTGCCTCTGGGAAGAAAATATAGGTCTGTGTGATGGGACTAACACACTTCAAGTCCTATAGGTGCTTCTGGGAACAAAATATATGATCTCTGTGTGATTGGACTAACACACTTCAAGTCCTATAGGTGCTTCTGGGAAGAAAATATATGATCTCTGTGTGATGGGACTAACACACTTCAAGTCCTATAGGTGCTTCTGGGAACAAAATATATGATCTCTGTGTGATGGGACTAACACACTTCAAGTCCTATAGGTGCCTCTGGGAAGAAAATATAGGTCTGTGTGATGGGACTAACACACTTCAAGTCCTATAGGTGCTTCTGGGAACAAAATATATGATCTCTGTGTGATTGGACTAACACACTTCAAGTCCTATAGGTGCTTCTGGGAACAAAATATATGATCTCTGTGTGATGGGACTAACACACTTCAAGTCCTATAGGTGCTTCTGGGAACAAAATATATGATCTCTGTGTGATGGGACTAACACACTTCAAGTCCTATAGGTGCTTCTGGGAACAAAATATATGATCTCTGTGTGATTGGACTAACACACTTCAAGTCCTATAGGTGCTTCTGGGAAGAAAATATATGATCTCTGTGTGATGGGACTAACACACTTCAAGTCCTATAGGTGCTTCTGGGAACAAAATATATGATCTCTGTGTGATTGGACTAACACACTTCAAGTCCTATAGGTGCTTCTGGGAACAAAATATATGATCTCTGTGTGATTGGACTAACACACTTCAAGTCCTATAGGTGCTTCTGGGAACAAAATATATGATCTCTGTGTGATGGGACTAACACACTTCAAGTCCTATAGGTGCTTCTGGGAACAAAATATAGGAGCTCTGCCTGCCTGCCAGGAACACACTACAAGTCCTATAGGTGCTTCTGGGAACAAAATATAGGAGCTCTGCCTGCCTGCCAGGAACACACTACAAGTCCTATAGGTGCTTCTGGGAACAAAATATAGGAGCTCTGCCTGCCTGCCACGAACACACTACAAGTCCTATAGGTGCTTCTGGGAACAAAATATAGGAGCTCTGCCTGCCTGCCAGGAACACACTACAAGTCCTATAGGTGCTTCTGGGAACAAAATATAGGAGCTCTGCCTGCCTGCCACGAACACACTACAAGTCCTATAGGTGCTTCTGGGAACAAAATATAGGAGCTCTGCCTGCCTGCCACGAACACACTAAAAGTCCTATAGGTGCTTCTGTGAACAAAATATAGGAGCTCTGCCTGCCTGCCACGAACACACTACAAGTCCTATAGGTGCTTCTGGGAACAAAATATAGGAGCTCTGCCTGCCTGCCACGAACACACTACAAGCCCCTCTTTCTAAATCAATCTAAATGAATGAATCTATCTAACTCAATCTCTCTAAGTAAATCTCTCTAACTAACTAAATCCAGCAGAGTGTCACAGATCTAGCCTGCTCTATCTGCGCCGGAACAGCATGTGACCGGCGCAGACGGCGTGGCGGCCTTTTATAGGGGGGGGCGTGTACTACAGCCCCTGAGCTGTAATTGGCTACAGGCGTCCTGCCTGTAGCCAATTATGGCTCTTCGAGTTTCCGGGGCTGTGATTGGCCAAGCATGCGGGGTCACAGTGCATGCTTGGCCAATCAGCAGCCAGCAATGCACTGCGCCGGCCGCGCCGGCCGCAATGCATTGCGGGGCCGCTCGCATCACACGAACGTGATGCGAGCGGCCAAAATAGTTCTGGGCTCGCCGAGCGAGCGAACGCCCGGTGCTCGATGCGAACGTGGGTTCGCATCGAGCACCGGGCCCATCCCTAGTAGCCAAGGTTATGTGCACCTCTTCACTCTCCTCCCTGCCGGAGGAGTACCGCGATTTTAGTGACATCTTTGACAAAGGTCAAGCCGGTAGTTTGACTCCACACCGGTTGTATGATTGCGCATTTGACCTTCACCCTGGTGCCATACCCCCTCGTGGCTGGGTTTACCCTTTGTCGGTCTTGGAGGATAAGGCCATGAAGGAGTATGCTGCAGACGCACTTTCGAGGTTTCATCCGCAAATCCTCGTCTCCTGCTGGTGCTGGTTTCTTCTTTGTGAAGAGAAAGAGTGGTGAACTGAGACCTTGTATTGATTATAGGGATCTCAATTGTTTCACGGTTGCGAATGCCTATCCATTTCCATTGATTACGGAGTTATTTGACAGCCTCAAGGGAGCAACGTTTTTCACGAAGCTTGATTTGAAAGGGGCATACAATCTTGTAAGGATTAAGGAGGGCGATGAGTAGAAAACTGTGTTTAATACCAGAACAGGCCATTATGAGTACCTTGTAATGCCTTTTGGCCTTTGTAACTCCCTGGCAGTTTTCCAGGAATTTATTAACGATGTCCTCCTGATGTGGTGGTTTATCTCAACGATATCCTCATATTTTCCAAGTCCCTGGAGAGCCACCACACAGATGTCTGTTGTGTGCTTCAGAAACTAAGAGAGAACTAAGAGAGAGCAGTCTCTATTGTAAATTGGAGAAGTGCGAATTCTATCGTGAACAGGTTAAATTCCTGGGTTATGTCATTTCTACTGCTGGTTTTTCAATGGACCAAGAGAAACTTTCAGCAGTCGTACAGTGGCCCCGACCCATGGGTTTACATCTTCTGAAGCGTTTTCTTGGCTTTGTCAACTATTATTGGAAGTTTATTCATAACTTCTCTTCTCTGGTCAAGCCCCTGACTGATATGACCAGAAAGAACGGTAACCCACAGAGTTGGTCTCCGGAGTCCATTAAGGCCTTTGAGAGTCTCAAGGCTGCCTTTGTTCCTGCTCCTGTGTTGGCACAACCTGATCCTACGTTACCTTTTATCCTTGAGGTTGATGCTTCTGAGACTGGAGTTGGCGCCCTTCTGTCTCAACGTCCTACCTCTGAGAGCGTTATGCATCCTTGTGGCTACTTTTCCAAGAAATTGGCACCTGCGGGGTGCAATTACGAGATTGGTGACAGAGAGCTGTTAGTGATCATTTTAGCCCTGGAAGAATGGAGACATCTCCTCGAAGGTACCACTGTGCCGGTTCTCATTCTTACTGACCATAAGAATCTCACATTCTTGACTGAGGCTAAATGCCTCTCTCCCAGAAGGGCACAATGGGCTCTTTTCTTGTCTAGTTTCAATTACATTGTCTCATTCTTACCTGGTACTAAGAATGTAAGGGCTGACACTTTGTCACGACAATTTTCCTCCACTTCCAAGGTGGAGTCGGTTCCAGTCTCACTTCTCCTTTGGGTGACAACATTCTTGCTGCTCAGGCCCATGCTCCTCCTGAGAAACCTTCTGACTGCTGCTTTGTCCCAGAGAGTCTTCATACTGCCGTGCTCCAGACTTACCATTCTCCCAAGGCTGCTGGCCACTCTGGGGAGAATCCACTCTTTTGGGCCATTTCCCAACAATTCTGGTGGACTAGTCTACGTGCTGATGTAACCACCTTCGTAGCTGCCTGTTCCGTTTGTGCTCAGAGTAAGACTCCACGACACCTTGAAGTGGGCCTCCTGCAACCCATACCCAATGGAGAGAGGCCCTGGACCCACCTGTCTATGGATTTCATTGTGGAGTTATCCAACTCCAATGCCAACACAGTTATCCTTATTGTGGTTGACCGATTCTCGAAAATGCCCCATTGTATTCCACTGAAGTTGCCCACTTCTAAGGAACTGGCTTCCATTTTTGCTCAGGAGATCTTTCGCTTACATGGGCTACCCAAGGTGATTATCTAGGACAGGGGTAGCTAGTTTGTGTCCCGGTTCTGGCGAGCCTTTTGTGCACAGTTGGGAATTCAGCTTGCTTTCTCCACTGCGTATCACCCGCAGTCTAATGGGGCCACAGAACGAGCCAATCAGTCCTTGGAGAAATTCCTACATTGCTATATTTCTGACCATCATAACAACTGGTCAGACCTTTTACCGTGGGTGGAGTTTGCTCACAATAGTGCCTTGAATTCTGCTTCCCGATTGTCCCCGTTTATGGGGAACTATGGTTTCCAACCTTCCATGTTGCCTGACTCATTTGTTCCCGCAGAGTATTCCTGCGTTAGAGGATCATCTCCGTGGTCTTCGTTCCACTTAGGCACAAGTCCAGGAAGCTTTGCGACAGGCTAATGATAGGTACATACTCCATGCTGACCGCAGATGCCTGCCTGCGCCTTCCTACCAGGTTGGGGACAGGGTCTGGCTGTAATTTCGCAACCTCCAACTTTGTGTTCCCTCTCTGAAGTTCACACCTTGGTTTATTGGGCCTTTCTGTATTCTTCGCAGGATTAACCCAGTGGCTTATGCATTAGACCTTCCTTCTAATATGTGTATTTCAAATGTATTTCATGTCTCCTTATTAAAACCTTTGGTCTGCAATTGCTTTACCACCTCGGTGCCTCGTCCTCACCCTGTACAGGTTGAGAACCACGTGGAGTATGAAGTACAGTCCATTGTTGATGCCCGTAGGTTCCATGGGCGCATACAGTACCTGGTGCATTGGAAAGGGTATGGTCCGGAGGAACGCTCTTGGGTCTCATCCTCGGACGTACATGCCCCTGTCCTTCTCCGTGATTTTCATAGACATTTTCCCCCCAAGCCTGGTCCTCCGAGGGGAGGGGTCATTGAGGAGGGGGTACTGTCAGGGCTGGGCTCAGTCCTTCTTTCTCAAAGCTGTCCTCTAAGCTGTTGGCTAAATGCCAGCTCCTATCTCTCCACAGTGGCTCTCCTGTTGATGATATCCTGCTCATCAGTCCTGCCTACTTAAGCCAGTCATGATGATCTCTGCCTTCACCTTAGTCACATCGCTAGAGACGCTCTCCTGTGTTCCTGTTAAAGACTTGCTTGGCTCTTCTTGTTAAAAAAAAAAGACTTGCTTGGCTGAAATTCCTTCTGGCTCCAGATCCTGCTTGCTGTTCTACTACGTTCATCTTTGGCTCCCTGACGTTTTGGCTTGTCTGACTATCCGTTCTGGTCCTTGAACTCTGGCTATGTTTTGACTCTGTTTAATTTTTTTTTTATTATTATTAAACAAGTGTGATTTAACTGTACTTCTGTCTCAGTCTGATTCATGGTTTCCGACAGCTAGGCCCCTCTCATCCTGGTTGGAATGTTATACACTGCGTGGTAGGCCACAACCTCTCTCTCTCCATGCACGGAGAGGTCCGTCTTCTGTTAAGCCCAGGAGTAAGAGAGCGCAGGGCAGGGCTTCTTATATAGTTCCTCCCAGCAATCTCTCCGATGGTAGCAAAGATCCCTGGGTCATGTAGTCCAGGTACAGAGTCATGCGACGCAATTATTTATCTGAGGAACTACTCATCCCACAATCCCTTTAGCTTGGCTCACAAACATGATATAATTTGATAACACTGGGCACTAGAGGGACATGCAATGAATAGAAATACCGGAGGAACACTGTACTTTATAATTGTAGTCCACATTGTTACATTAACATGTAATAAAATCGTGTGGGCGGAGTTACATTAGAGTTACATTTGAGTGACATTCTGTTTCACTCTGTTCACACGGCTCCAATAGGAGGAGAAGGGAGGGACTGGGCTGTCATTTAGAATCTGTATACACACCCATATGTGTGATGTCATTACCATGAGACCTGAAAAACTCAACTCAACAAGGAAATGTTCTTTTCAGCATAAAAGACACAACTGAGCATGTGCAGGTTGGCTATTGCCTGTGTGTTAGCTGGCCTTCCCCAGATAGACAGTGCAGCATACCTCACAACTTTTTGAGATGGGAATGAGGGACACCTATCAGCAAAAGTATGCAGGCATAGGACACACTCCTTGCCACGCCCTCTTAAAGAAGAATTGTACAAAAAAACAAGATTGGTTAAACCCAATCTTTTTTTTACCACTACTTTTCCTTTGTATTGGCTTTTGGAATTTACAAATGCAGCAATTTAGAAATCAGATGAAAGGTTTAGCACTGGAAAACACTTTTTGATAAAAAGTGCATTTTATATACAACTATATATATCAGACCAAAATGAGGGACAGATGAGGAGGAATGAGGGACAGAGGGACATTGCTCCAAATCAAAAACATATTTGAGAAGCACACCCTAATGCGTTTAGATTCAAGATGGTGCTGCCATAAGACCAACAAACAATAGTGAACATATTACAGCGCACACATTCAAGAATGACATTTCCTGCAGGGTTAGTTAAAAACACCTGAACATATTTAAAAAATGCAGGGGTTTGGTCACACTATATGGTTATATAGTGCTAAGCCCACTTACTGTGACACTTTGTCACAGTAAGTGGGCTTAGCACTATATAACCATTTAGTGCGACCAAACCCCCTGTATTTTTTGAATATGTTCAGTTGTTTTTAACTAGTACTTTTTGTACTTAATGTGTAGCACTGACCCCCAAAGGAGCTGCTGGTTTTATTTGGGCCTGCACTCTGCTAGTAAACCCCACTAGCTTGACTCAGTCCCCTTGACACAGCTGTGGTGCAATACAATACAGTACAATATAATATAACACACTATACCTGTATTGTCCTCTCGGGATCCACTGGCTCCACCTGCTGGGAGAAAACAATACTCCACACAACGGGGTAACCAAAATATATTTTACTGTAAGTACTGGTAAACAGGTGATTACAATAATTGTGCTGTCATCCCAACGTGGAATGACAGAACAATGAATTTTAATAAAACAATTATAAACAGTATGAATACAAGGGAGCTCCCCCTTCTTTTATAGCTATTTGTGAGATCTCATTAAAAGTACTCAGTCTGTAGACTTCTTGTCTTCTGCTAGCTATGAATGTTTCTTATAATTTGTAATCCAAGAGGTAAAGTAATTAAAGCTGAGTTAAAGATGATCCTGGTGTTGCTTCCGTAACTATAATACAATGCTTGAAGCGCAATAGTAAGTAGGCCTTATGCCTGCCTAATGTCAGTTGCTATACTCCTCCTCCGTAGGACTATGAATCCCAGCGAGGTCTGTATATAAGTCTGACTAGGTGCAAAAGATTAATAAACTGTGGGCCGCAACCCGCTCACCAACTGGATCGTGAACTCTGGATGGTAATTTTGGTCCGGTGTTTGTAGCTTGCTTCTACGTCAGCCGGCTCCGTACCGTTGTCCTCCGATGCTCAAACAAATGTCTCTGGATTTCTCCAATTCGGTCACTGTGTCTCTGGCACCGTCCGGTCACTCACACAATCTATCAGGGGTTGCGCTCCGCAATGGCTGTAGGCCGCTTCTTCTGGGAGGCCTCCTCACAGGTCCTCACAGGCAGGCCACGCGTCCCGAAGAGAGCTAAGATGGCCGCTCTGGGCCCTTTTATGTCCTACCCAGCATGCAGTGTAAGAGAGGGTGTCCATGGGTAGGTCACCTGGCATCCTGGGTAAAAAAGGTCAACTCTCCAAGGTAAATAACAATCATTTCCTGTAATTAGCTCAGTGCTTTGTGAAAGAAAAAATCATTCAAGTCCACATTCAGTGTTTGGCCGCTAGATGGCGCCAAATACTAAGCCATAGAAACGTCCATAGACTTTTGTTATAACATGCTAACATACATTAATAGACAAGAATGTCAGCGCTACAAACGTAACATAACGAATATAACAAAACTAACAGAATGTATTTTATGAATGACAACGAAACTAAACAAAATTTTCCGTTGTGCACAAGTCTAACAAGCATGCTATGCTGCATATACAGACAGATTTTACTGTTGTGGGTTTAGTAACACTTTAAATGTATTTTTAAGGAGAAAACAATGTACTACAAAGTACCTATATTTGATTTGTCATTAGCCTCTGGTAGTGGTGCACCTATATGAAAGTTCTGGACCAATACCAAAAATTCAAGATGCACTTAGCCAAAAACCGAAACCGAAATGGACAGTTTAATAAAAAAATAAAAAAATTATATATAATTATATAATATTAAACTTTTTAATTAATATCATGAATTTAAATGAATATGAATTTATTTTCTGCCATTATCGGCATCTTTTTTTCTATTTTCGGCTGATAATTTTCGACACCCTTTTTTATATTGGCCAAACGCAGGTAATCCTATTTTCGGCCTATATATCAGTGCATCCTTAGCCTTAGGCAATCCTCTGAACAGCAGAGCTTATAATGCGAGAGAGAGAGGCAGCAGAAGGAGACAATCAGTTTTGCAGCAGTACAAGGGACATGTTAATATGTGGAAGTAGCAGGGAGACAGAGATGAGCTCATCAGTCTGCTGCTTCACCTTCACTGTCCAATCACAGGCTGGGGGAGGGACAAGATGAAAGAAAAAGGAAACCGCGCCACCTTGTGCTTGGCTGTACCACCAACAAGAAAAAGGTTCAATCTATAAATAAATAGCGTGCCATACAATCCAATAATATTCTTGTCCTTAAATGTGTGGATAAAGTGCTTCTGTGCTGTGCAATCCAAAATTATTATTTATTATTATTGTCCTTAGATAAATAAATAAAGTGCTTCTGTGCTGTACCCGTACAAATAAAGTGCTATACCCTACGGGAATATCTGGTTCCCATAAACAGTGGTTGTTTAAAGTGATTATAAGTGTTGTACCCCCTAATTTTTTGACATCAAACCATGTTTCTAAAATTATAAATAAACTAGACAATGCAAATGAGTCGTCCACATAAGCCAATATGTATCAATGAGAATAAAAATAAAAATAAAATAAAAATATATAAAAATGAAATAAGTAAGTGCAAATAAATGCAAATAGGCTTGCAAGTACCAATAGAAATAACAAAAGTGATAATCATAACATAAAGTCCATTTGTGACACCAAAGTGCTTGTACAAAAGTGCTTTGTTCAGGGAAGGTTCACAGTGCAAATCCTATTCCTCTCTGTGCAGCCGCCACCAATTATGTAATGGATCACTTACCAAACTTAGGCAAGTGTAGGGCATGTAGTTTAATTGAGGATAACCAGTCCTATCTGTGGTCTCCCTCCAAGGCCCAATTGCTGAGACTGGGATACGGCTTGGTCTCCAATAGTAGAACCCAGGGGTAAGATAATGGAAAAAAGGGGACTCCAATAGTGAAGTACGTTTGAGTACAAAAACTTTTATTTAAAACAAATCATAAAAGAACTCACATGGTCCGGTGCCTTTGGCCGGCACTGAGCATATCCAGCCTTGTAGGTACTGAACTGCGTGCTGTTATTTTGCGTCCTAGATCCCTTCCTGGTGTGAGCCGCCTCCCCGGAAGTGACGTAATCGCGTTATTTCCCAGCAGCCTCTACGCGTTTCGTAAGACCTTTTGCGTCAAAATAGAAAAACCTACCGAAAAAGAATTAGTAGCGCCGGTACCCCATTATTTTTCATTGGGGGAGGGACAAGACCTAGTTATATTACTTCACTGTAATAGAGAAAAGTCAGGCTTGCTGTGACAGAGCTGTCTAAATCTCAGGAATTATTTTGACAGGTACAACAGCCCCTCCAGTTAACTGTATGTATTTCATCTGTATATTAAGCTGTTTTCCTGGTTCAGCTTTAATTAATAACATTATAAGTGCATAGGAACAATCTCAGGATCAGCACACCGGCTGCATCACAACATTTATTTAAATACATTACGTTAAAGGGTTACTAAACCCACAACATTATAATCAGTCTGTATATGCAGTAAAGCATGCTTGTATACTCACTTTGGAACCTAAGGGGTTAATCCTGCTCATTGTGTGAAAGGTCTGTTTGATCCTGTCTTCTCTGATCTTCCCCTTCTTCCATCGTCCCCAATCTATCTGCTAATAGTACAGAGTCTTGGAGGCACTCTGCACATGCTTAGTTTGGTGTGTATTGTTAGAGAGATTTTTTTGTTTTTTCTTGGGAGGGTGCATGTGATCAGCACAGGGCCAATCAGCACTGTCCAGGCAGAGGGTCATGGGTCATGTAGCCTCATAGGACAGTCAGAAGAGAATGAAAACTCCACCTACAAGCTTTAACCAGACACTGATAGAAGTCACAAGACAGCTTTATACTGCTGATGAGAAAAGGCATTTATCAGTTTATATCTACCCCCCCCCCACACTTTCTACAGCCTCCCTGGTACCTCCTTTATTTTGTGCGGAGCGCAGCGTGAAGGACAGCACACAGCATTGAAAATTGTGTAATGCACAGAAAGCAGGGGACAGGAGTATGTATTGCATGGAATGCAGGGGACAGGAGTGTACTGCATAGAATTCAGGGGACAGGAGTGTGTAATGCACAAAATGCAGCGGGCAGGAGTGTGTAATATGTGTAATATACAGAAAGCAGGGGACAGGAGTGTGATGCACAGAAAGCAGGGGACATGAGTGTGTAATGCACAGAAAGCAGGGGACAGGAGTATGTAATGCACAGAATGCAGGGGACATGAGTGTGTAATGCACAGAATGCAGGGGACATTTTTAAAGCAGGAATATGTTAGGGTGGGTTGAGTGTGGGGCAGGAAGGGCTGCCCAGAGAGCATCTTTAAATGGTTATAATTTGTGATTGAATCTGCACAAACGTCAACAAATATAAGAAAGTAAATATTGATCCCTCAGACACCAGTACTGTCCTTAAAAAAAGCTCCACGAGTGTTTATCTTGTTGCCCCTCCATTGCACTCAGTGGTTGTTCCAGTCGAAGTTCACATCATGCCCTAAAAAAAAGACTAGATCCACCAAATGTTCAGATAAGGGGAACCAAAATAGACCACGAAACCCAGAAAAAGTACCTCAAATACAAATGTCTGCACCATAAAAATTGTATGAAAAAATGAATAACTACTGTATACAATACAAATATAAAAATACAAATATAACCCAAATATAGATAAACAACAGCTAAGAACATAATACAGTGCAACACCCCCCCCCCCCCCCGCCTTAAAAAAAAAAAAAGAATATTAAGACATCAATCCCTTCAATGTTATTATCCATCAGCAAAACCGTATGCATAATATGTGTTGTAATTCACCTAGTAAACACATTCAAAATAAAATGTATATGTAGATGTGTATAATACAAAGGTGCAAAAGTATGAAATCTGATAGCACAAATAACCAACAGCACCCCACCCAACAAAATAACTATATATAATGTCTTTTCAAAAATGTGAAAAAATATTTATGCCAAAAAATCCAAATACCAAAGTCAAAAAGCAAAGATTAAATCAATGAAAAAGTCAAAATTTCAAGCCTGAAAAAAGAAGAAAGGTGGTGTATCCAAGAACAGTGCTGAATCATAAAGGACAGCAATGGGAGGGTGGTAGAAATGTATATAAATATAAATGTATATAAAAATATATATGCAAAAAGTTAAAAAAATCTAATGCCACGTACACACGGTCGGAATTCTCATCGGAAAAAGCACTGATGGTTTTCCCGTCGGAATTCCAACGGAATTTCGCTCAAACTGTCTTGCCTACACACGGTCACACCAAATTCCGATGGTCAATAACACCACAGCATAAAACACGTTCGACTGCACTATAAAAGGGAACTTTAATGCTTCTAAGCATGCGTCGAATTGTTTCCGAGCATGCGTCGGAATTTTGCGTGTCGTAATTGCATACACACGATCGGAAAATCCGATAGAAAGGTTTTCCGTCCGAAAAAATAAGAACAGGTTCTCAATCCAAAGTCCGTCGGATATTCCAACAGAAAAAGACCGATGGGCATACACACGGTCGGAAAATCCGATGAAAAGCTCCCATCGGACTGTTTCCATCATAAATTCCAACCGTGTGTACGTGGCATAAGTCAAAAAGCCAAAAAATAAATAAATGAAAAATCTAAGAATACTAAGCCTGTGAAAACAGTATTGTATTCTAGATCAGGGCTGGTAACAGAGAGCTCTACATGTATCTTGGCTCCAGTTGCTTCATCAGGAGAAAAGTGACCAGCGGAAGAAACAATGAGCGCACCAGGGGAACAAAGAGATCGATACTCCCGGAAATGTTGGTGTTCTTTGGGGAATCAGTATTTACTGTCTTATTGCTCAGGTAGGTTTATTTATTTTTTTTACCCGACAGGTTAAACAATTTCCCGTTATCCACATAGACCACACATAGTGTCCCTCTTTATGAGTGAAAAACAAAAACAAATGACAGTATAACACATTATTCTGCATGTGCCAGCAGTTAATATTTCCAGGGCACTTTATCATTTGGTGCGGTTCATGTTGTTTCTTTCACCGGTAGCCCCTTAAATATTTATGTTTTATCTTTGCTAGGCTGGAGCTGTATGTGTGTGCAGGCTGTAAAAACAGTTTGAAGACAAACATACTTCCAGCTGGTTTCCTCCTGTTTTCCATCTGCTCTCTTTCTGCATCTTTGCGCTGTGATTGTTACTTAACATTGGAAGCTAATTCTCCGTATGAAGTATAACCGCTGCTAGGGTCAAGTGGGCATTTATGTGCTTTAGCCATGAAAGTGCTTGTGTGCAGTACTGTCAGTCTATGGATTCCCCAGCCACCGATGACTCTGCAAGGTACCAAAAGATGCTAATGGAACTCAGTGGTATCACTTCTTGTTAACTAGGCAGGGACTTTATAGACTGAAGCTGGGTGTAGACTCACAGCCAATGTATAGCCAAATTTTGGGGAAAGAATTTAACCCATCAGTTTTTAATTGTTCAGGAAGTAGAAGAAAGGTGTGGGGCACTGAATCTCTTAAGTAATAAATGTCAGGTTCTAAGCAGTGTAGAGGGAATAATTCTGCGGAGATAGCAACTCCATCAGTGATGGCCGAAGGCTGGGTTGAGTAGAAACTGGTGGCCAAAGGTCGGCTTTTTGAACTCCCAAACACACTGGCTCTCCATAACACAAGAATAAAAGTGAACATTAACTTTATATGCTCTGCATTTGATGCTTTATTGCTGTCTGTGTCCCCGATGTGTAGATTCGTCTTTTTACCCTGCTAACCATTATCACTGAGAAAGAATGTAATGGTAAATCCAAAGTTTTCCAGTTGACACCAAAACAGGAGATGGTGGGAAATCTCCCAATGATGACATTTCTTCTAGTGACAACTGTCTAAGCAGGGAATTCCCCCAACTTTGCAGTGATTACTCCTCATTTTCTGTTACATCTCTGCAACAAGATCTCCCACCAATAGACCATAAAACAACAAACTAAAAGGTTATGTTTAATTCTTCCATACTCTATCCAAATCTTAAAAAAAGCTTTTGGTTATATATGCACTATAAATGCACAGCCTACTCAAAAGCAGACTAACAAAAGTAATGCCGTATACACACGGTCGGACTTTCCGGCAGAAAAATCAGACGTAATCTTTTCATCGGATATTCCGATCGTGTGTGGGCCTCATCAGACTTTTTTTTTCTCGAAAATTCTGACGGACCCAGAAATAGAACATGTTTTAAATATTTCCGACGGAATCAATTCCTATCGGGAAAACCGCTCGTCTGTATGCTGTTCCGACGGACCAAAAACGACGCATGCTCTGAAGCAAGTATGAGACGGCAGCTATTGGCTACTGGCTATTGACCTTCCTTTTTCTAGTCCCGTCGTACGTGTTGTACGTCACCGCGTTCTAGACAGTAAGACAGTTTCAGCGGAACTTCGTCGGAACAGTGTCGGAAAAACCGTCAGAGTTTATTCCGACGGAAAGACCGGTCGTGTGTACACGGCATAAGTAATAAATGTTTTCAGTCAGGTTCTAAGCAGTGTAGAGGGAATAATTCTGTGGAGATAGCAACTCCAGCAGCGATGGTCGAAGGCTGGGTTTGACTCCCAAACACACTGGCTCTGCATAACACAAGAATAAAAGTGAACCTTAACTTTATATGCTCTGCATTTGGTGCTTTATTGCTGTCTGTGTCCCCGATGTGTAGATTTGTCTTATTTACCCTGCTAACCATTATCACTGAGAAAGAATGAAATGGTAAATCCAAAGTTTTCCAGTTGACACCAAAACAGGAGATGGTGGGAAATCTCCCAATGATGACATTTCTTCTAGTGACAACTGTCTAAGCAGGGAATTCCCCCAACTTTGCAGTGATTACTCCTCACTTTCTGTTACATCTCTGGAACAAGCTCTACCACCAATAGACCATAAAACATCAAACTAAAAGGTTATGTTTAATTCTTCCATACTCTATCCAAATCTTTTAAAAAGGTTTTGGTTATATATGCACTATAAATGCACAGCCTACTCAAAAGCAGACTAACAAAAGTCAGTCTTTGATTCAGGGCTCAAGTCCTGCGGGAACGCATGGGAACGGAGTTCCTGTACTTTTCCCACAACAGGAACTCAGTTCCTGTTAGCAGCCATGTCCTGCAAGACTTTGAAGTATGCGAGCCGTGTGGCAGGTGCTACACCAGCAGCTGCCGACACAGCTCGCAATAGTAAGTGCCGCACACCTGACAATTCAGGCATTGCCAGTAGGGGACCCCATGACAGCTTCCGCTTTGATCTACCTGTCAGTCACAGCTAGCTGACAGGTAGATCAGGTCCCTGCTGCTAAGAGATTGTATTTAGTCAGACCTCTCGTGATGTGCTCCTCCCCGCCGGCCCCTCCTGATTTTCTGTCTCCTCATCTCCCCACCCCAGTCTCCTGCATACTTGCTCTGTGTGTCCCGCTGAATACCCCCCTCCTCTATCTTCAGTGCCATATGATGAGAGAACCCAGGGGAGGAGCACAGCTATTCTGCTCACAGGACATTTAGGGAGAGAGGTGAGCTGAGGGAGGAACATCAGTTTGGGGTGGTAAGCTGAGCACAATAACTGGCAAAGTCATCTGTGGAAAGATGTGAAGGGTTGGAATAGCAGCGAGTGTGTGTTGGAGCCCTGCAAAGTTTGCAGCCCCCCAAGCTAACATACATCTCCTAAGCAGGAACACATCACTATCTCCCCAAGCATTCTGTCCAGATAATGTGCAGTTAATGTTTGACCTTTCCGTTTAACCCTGTGTTATCCAAACTCTGTTTAATGAAAAGTGTAAACTCCCCACATAAACACTCTATATACAAAATAAAATTCCCCAATAAAGATCAGAACATGATGTTCACATTTCCATGGAAGCACAATTGAATGAATGCTGATTATTCAGAGGATTACCGTATTTATGTTTATTGAGGATTGTTTTTTTATGTACTAACAGTTAAGCGTCATACACACAATATGAAAATTGGATGAAAAATACCACTTTTGAAGCGTTCGTGCATATGAGCGTATCATTTTTTTTTTTGGTGGGCGAGTGGATCTTGGGTGGGAGTTCCCACACTTTTTTCCCCAGGACTTGACCCCTGCTTTGATTCCTTTCATGTCTTGTAATAAACCTACAGAACTCCTCCGCTTAGCATACTTTCTGATAACATTGTTTGAAATATTGTCAAAGAGGACGCAGGGCAGCACTGGATTTCTGTCAGAATCAAAGATTTTTGGCACTTATCAAAAAGATCCAAAAGATTCAATAAAATGGTTTTATTTTTAGGGTTTACATATACAATTTAACAATTCTAATGCATTTAAAACTTACCTTAGTCAAAGCATAGTAAAGCTTCTTCAATTAGAAAAAGCAAACAAAGATACAAAAGGTATGGCAAGCAACAGCAATACGTTTATTCTTCTTCTCTGGAGGTCAGATGTCCCTGCTCTAGTTTTGGCATGGTTTCCACCAACCTTGGAGTGTTGGGGAATTTCCATCTATGTTTTTGTACTGCCATTACTCCTCTTTACTCTCAACAAAGCTACTTTGTTCTTATGAAAATGTAATATAAATGTTGCATCAAGCACAATTAGGCACCTATTTCTACCTTGAAAAAAACGAGAGAAAGGTTAGCCTAAAAAAGAAAATTGAAATATAGCAGTCGGTGGGTGATCTCTATTGAATGGTTTCCCACATCTACTTTTATTCTGCAGCAAAGCAGTTTACATGGCAATTGTCCCATGTATAGGGTATACCCATCACAAAGACAAACATGCTGTATAGTAGATTCAGCCTCTTGGCTAGCTTAATTTTCTCCATTACTGGGCTATTATGAATGAATCTCCAATGGGGGTACAATGAGGCTGCAATGTTGGGCACAATAAATCTGCAATGGGGGCATAATGAGTCTGCAATGGGGGCACAGTGAGTCTGCAATGGGGGGCATGGTGAGACTGCAATAGAGGACATGGTGCGGCTGCAATGGTGGGCATGATGCGGCTGCAATGGTGGGCGTGGTGAGACTTCAATGGTGGGCACGGTGAGGCTGCAATGGTGGGCATGGTGAGACTGCAATGGTGGGCGCGGTGAGACTGCAATGGTGGGCATGGTGAGGCTGCAATGGTGGGCACGGTGAGACTGCAATGGTGGGCATGGTGAGGCTGTAATAGCGGGCACGGTGCGGCTGCAATGGTGGGCACGATGCAGGAGGAATGGTGGGCGTGGTGAGACTTCAATGGTGGGCACAGTGAGGCTGCAATGGTGGGCATGGTGAGGCTGCAATGGTGGGCGCGGTGAGACTGCAATGGTGGGCACGGTGAGGCTGCAATGGTGGGCACGGTGAGGCTGCAATGGTGGGCACGGTGAGACTGCAATGGTGGGCGCGGTGAGGCTGCAATGGTGGGCACGGTGAGACTGCAATGGTGGGCATGGTGAGGCTGCAATGGTGGGCAGGGTGAGACTGCAATGGTGGGCACGGTGAGACTGCAATGGTGGGCACGGTGAGACTGCAATGGTGGGCACGGTGAGGCTGCAATGGTGGGCACGGTGCGGCTGCAATGGTGGGCACGGTGCAGCTGCTATGGTGGACACGGTGAGGCTGCAATGGTGGGCATGGGTCACGCTGCAATGATGGGCACAATTGAGCCTGCATTGATGGACACTGGTGAGGCTATGCTGAGGGGAACTAATAAAGTTGTTGTTAATATTTATTTTTATAAATTAATTCTGCATAAAACTTTTAGGTGTCATTTCACGAGATAATTTGTGAGGGCGTGATTAGTGGCAGAAGTAGGGGCAGGGCAGGGTAGGGGTTGGGTGGGGAAACTGCTGGCGAGTAACCATTGATGCCTGGCTAGTGGCTCAGAAATTTTGAGCCCTGATATTGCTACACTAATGCCGCGTACACACAATTGGAATTCTCGTCCGAAAAAGCTCTGATGGTTTTCCCGTCGGAATTCCGCTCAAACTGTCTTGCCTACACACGATCACACCAAATTCCGACGGTCAATAACACCGTGACATACAACACATTCAACGGCACTATAAAAGGGAAGTTTAATGCTTCCGAGCTCCTGAACCAGAAGTCAGGCTCTACTACGAGGTACCTAACATAATCTTTCTATATGGACTATAAACTTAAAGACCTATGAATAAATGGTTGTGGAACGAATCATCTGAGTTTCCATTATTTCTTGTGGGGAAATTTGCTTTGATATAAGAGTGCTTTGGATTACAAGCATGTTTACGGAACGAATTATGCTCGCAATCCAAGGTTTTACTGTACTATTTTTCTGTACAAGTATCACACATTCTGGCACCATTATCCTGCCATTCTATGCACTGTTGTAACATACATTTCTATGAGATTTTATTGCAGTGTTTTTGCACTGGTACACTCCCCTCCCTTAATCTTAAATATGTAAATCCTCCATTTATCTGGAATTACTTAGTCAAATACTGATGTGTGAGTGTGCAAGATTATCATATTCCATCACCACCTCTGATCCTCTTTACTTCCTTTTCTCCATCGCAGATAAAATAAAATATAATAATAATAATATAGATCACGTGCTGTCAGAAGATATTATTTTGAGAGTGACTTAAAACAATTGATTTTCCTTGATGAGAAATGAAAAATCTTCCTCTAACCTAAGCGGTGACTTGGTAATCCCGTCACTGGACATCAGAAAGCTTTTCTCTCTTTAGCAGAAACATGAGACTATTTCTGAGAAGGAATTAATTTTTCAGATGCGCCGAGAAGGATGGCTCAAGGACTTAGCTGGTCTGTCCTCATCCAGAACACACATCTCCTCTGATTAGAACAAGGTTGCAATACTTTTTTTTTAGGGTTAGCGAGTTTTAGATGAACTTGGGGATTTGTACTGGGTGATGAAATTGATCTTATAATTTTATGGAGTTACTTAAGCCTTAATCCTCACATTCTCTTTTCCAAATGGAATTTAAAGGTTTAATAAGAAGAACGGACTTAGTCATTTGTAAGGTTCTGGTTATATTTTTTAAGGAGGATATAAGCAATAATCAAATTATTTCACTGAAGACGCTGGGTAAATGAAGTTAAAAGAACACTTTAATTTTTAGTAAAATCTTTGTATGATGTACTCTAGGTAGATTTAAAGATTTAAAAGATGCAAATAAGTGAAGGTCTCAATTTACCAATACATCAATAAGGTATTTTTTAAAAGCAAGCAGCATATGACCTGATATAAGCCTCTTGCAGTCCCTGTACAGAATGGGATAGGAAGAAGTAGCATAAGGGGGCAATCGTTTCATATGCGGACAAGGACCATACTGATAGGAGGAGAGAGAAGAGTGACTGAGACATGGGATCATCACTATGCTACTTCTCCTGCACTCTTCACTAATGCCTAGTATACAAGGACTGAATGTCGGGAGACATAGGCCGGCTTAATAAATAACGTCTGACAATCGGCCCGTGTGTATGTCAGCCAGTCTGACATAGGCCGGCCATTTTGCCGGTTTCTGTCAGACGAATATACTGGAAAACCAGCAGCCGACCGGCTCCCTCTCAGCAGTAACGACCAGTCCATAAGGGGTGCAGGGGCGCCGCCCCCCTAATCTCTATTCGGGGCACCGGACTCATAGGTTTCTATTTTTTTTTTGAAGCACATAATTAGCTTCAAAAAGGTTGGGCTCGAGGCACCCCGAACCTACTCACTTGAGACATTAGCGAATCAATATTTGCTATTGTTTTTTGGCTTCTCCTCCCGGCCAAACAGGACAAGAGGCAAATCTTGAGACTGTATTAGCTGTGAGGAGAAGCCATGACATGGATAGGGTAAGTACGGATCTGGCGGGGGGGTTTGTTTGCCCCCCCAAAAAATAGAACACCAGCCACCACTGGCTCTCAGCCAATGGCTGAGAGCATTGACCGGAGTGTTATTGCGGGGGGCCTTCCCACTGTCAGTACACAACAGCTCAGCATGGAAGATCGCTTTACTAACGTTGGACTGTTAGTACAGCGGTTCTGACTGAAGTTGTCAGTTTTTTTTCGTTCAACCCGCTGGGTTGAATTAAAAAAAACAATTAGTGTGTACCAGGCTTAAGTCACAGGCTGGGGGATGATACATGGAAGTCTGGGCTCAGAGAAAGTTAAATCATTCAACCTTTCTTAGCCACTGCTGTTAAATTGTCCCTCCATAAGGAGTGATCAATATTGGTTCAAATATAGATCTGTGAAGTCCCTGTTTTCTCCAGGTTTTGTCCTGTGTTGGGCCCTATCCTGTTGTTCTATATTGGGCCCTGATGAAGGCTGAGTGGTGTTGCCCCCTAGACACATTGGAAGTTTTTATATGACTTTGTTACCAACAATTAAAATTATCTTGTACCCTTTTTTCCAGTTTTGGTCTGGTGCTCCTTTCTGTAATTCTATGATTCAACATTAAAGTCTGGGGACAGTGATAGAAAAGAAGTACCACAGAGGACAGCTCTGATTTGAAGGTGAGTATTATGCCGCGTACACACAATCGGAAATTACGCCAGAAAAAGTCCGATGAGAGCTTTTGGTCGGAAAATGCGACCACGTGTATGCTCCATCGGACTTTTGCTGGCGGAATTCCAGCCAACAAAAAATTGAGAGCAGGTTCTCAATTTTTTGGTCGGAAAAAGTTCACATTGGAAATTCCGATCGTCTGTACCAATTCCAGGGCGCAACATTCCTACGCATGCTCGAAAACAATTTGACGCATGCTCGGAAGCATTGAACTTCATTTTCTCGGCTCGTCTTTGTGTTGTACGTCACCGCATTCTTGACAGTCGAAAGTTCAGCGGACTTTTGTGTGACCGTGTGTATACAAGCCAAGCTTGAGCGGAATTCCCACGGAAAAACCATCCAACATTTTCCCGATGGAAAATCCGCTCGCGTGGACGCAGCATTAGACATGTGCGATTCGTTTTGTTGCGAATCCAGGTTCGGACAAAATTTTCAGTATTCGGAGATACAGATGTATCTGAATCTTCAAGTTACAATAGTAATGAATTTCAACAAATCCAAAATAAATTATAACAAAATTATTGAATTGATTCACTTATTTCATTCATGAAATTAATTCATTCACATTAATTTGTTTCATTTGGATAACATGAAGTGATAGTTTGCGCCTTTTGTTAATGCTTAAAGCATCTGAAATAACATAAAGACACAACGAATGATCCAAATTGATTTGGAGCTCTTTGTTTTTATTTTAGTGAACGCAGCGTGAATTATAAAAAATACACTACACAATACAAATAAAATGAAAACATATTGCAATAAATAGCTACAGTAAGGTATAAAACAATATGATTCCTACTTATTGTGTTTGGGTTGGATGAAGGTGGATTTATCAGAATCTCCGAGTGCCGGTTCACACCAGTGTGCTCTGCGAGATTGCATGTGATTCACACCGCACTGCAGTGCAAATCACATACGATGTCCGTGCGATGCAATTCAGCCATAAAGATAGTATGGCTGATATCGTATTCGGACCAAACTCGCACAGGACCCTTTTTTGATCTGCACCAGAATCGGATGGCATGGGTTTTCACACGCATGCGATCTGATTCATGTGTGAACTGTCAGTTCGCAGTGCAATATGTGAGCTGAAATGGGGGTGTCATTAACACTGTACACTGTATTGACACTCCCAGCAGTTCACATATGGCAGTGTGAACTGCTGTGCAAGTCGAGTGCGATGCGAGAACCCGCAGTGGATTCACAGGGTTCACGCATCTCACAAGTGTGAACCGAGCCTAAATCATAACATAACAAATTAATCTGAATCTTTGGAAATAACTTCCGAAAATACGAATCTATTCGGAACAATGAATATACAATACAAATGAGAATATACTAACTGAATTCCGAAAATGAATTATTCTAACTGACAGAAGTTTACCAGTTGGCCAAATTAGTTAATGGTAGGTTGCCCTTTTAACAACTTTGGTTTTATTACTGATTGAAATCTGGTTGCAAGTGGTTAAAATTGGCTGAGATTTGCTACATTAAAGTGGACCTTCAGTAATTTTTTCAACTTTCCATCTATTAAATCTTCTGCCTTTGTTGTTTTAACTTTGGATAGTAAAACATTTTTTTCTGCCAGTAAATACCTTCTACAGCCCACTTTCTGTTTCTTGTCTGGTAATAAGCCCTAGGCCAGTGATGGCAAACCTTGGAACCCCAGTTGTTTTGGAACTACATTTCCCATGAGGCTCAACTACACTGCAGAATGCATAAGCATCATAGGAAATGTAGTTCTAAAACATCTGGGGTGCCAAGGTCGCCATCACTGGCCTAGGCTTATGACATCATACACAGCTCTCTCTCTCACTCTTGTGAGAGTTTTCCAGGAAGGAAGGGGGGGGGGTAAGTCATATGAGGGCCAATGGGAGCTGCAGGGCTGCAGAGCTGGAGGTGTGCCTCTGTGTGTCTGTGTAAATCCAGGAAGTAAACAGGTAGCAGCTTTAGCTGCCCACAGTTAAAATTGTTGCAGACAGACTCAGTGGAGGGAGATTTCTGCAGCATATTTGGCAAGTACAGAATCACAGTATATATAAAATAATATGTGTAGCACTGACCCCCGAAGGAGCTGCTGGTTTTATTGGGCTTACCCTTACCTTCTTCACCTCGTCTCCGTCTAGGGGTTCACGTGGTAGATGGCCCAAAGAACTGTGGAAACTGACACTTTATCTTCATTTTTTGGGTTATTTATTCAAAAGGTAAAACAGTCTCTTAAATGTAGGGTAGAGGGTTAGGGTGAAAGTCCAGGTACTTTTGGAACTGCAAAGATAGGAAGTCTCTTACTATAGAAATCCAGAGAATTACCGTTTCACAGCTGGATTCCCAAGGCCATCGGATAAACCTCCTCTCACTAGACCTAGCAGCCGGTGAAGTGTTTGGTAAAGCAAAGTCTCTGCCACAGACTTGAATATAGAACACTTGAACAAAGTCTCTGCCACAGACTTGAATGTAGAACACTTGAACAAAGTCTCTGCCACAGACTGGAATGTAACTGAGGGACTTAGACAAATTTAGAGAACCATCATGCGGTACCAGTATCTCGCAGCCGGTCCGGCGATACCGTATGAGTGTAGATCCATTTAGTGTCCTTAAACTGAGCCTCCAGGCCCCTTTCTGAGAAACCAACCTTATGCTTGGCCCTCTCCCGAGGAGTCCTCCCCTGGAGGCTTCTCCAGTTGCTGGGCCTCTCGCTAGATGAGATGGCACCGGACCACTTTTGGATGATTAGGCCCCAATATCCATTCAGGCCTGTCCCTGCAGTTTTTTTCCCTCGGGCTATCCAGCCCCGAGACTCGGAACTGCATGGATCCGCACCCCAGGCCAGGAGGGCCATGGGGGCTGGTCAGGAGGACCAGGACCAAACAGACAGAAAATATCTTCAGGACTGGACCAGAACCCCGAAACACGTGATCTCAGTACCTTAAATACCTTCTCCCAGAATGCACAGAAGGATGACACTCCCACTGGGCTGGTTCCGAGAGAAAGAAGGGTATCCAATGCACCCAACCAAACTGCGTTCCCATACTTGCCGACGGTGACAGCAACACCTGCGGCCAAGTAGGACTCAGTGCAGTCCAGCCAGACTGGTACTGAAACCATAATTTGGCATAATTAGCCCTAAAACCCAACTGTGGTTTAGGAATATTAACTTTTAAAAATACATAGCACATGCTCGTCAGAAGCCAGCGCTACATATGTAAAGTGGTTGGAGGGAAGCTTCAGAATGACAAAGATGTTTTTATTACAAATTATGTTCCTCTTTAAATGCAACCTTTAACCAATAGCCTGACTCAATTATCCTTTAATAAATTTCCCTCTCCCCTTCTGGCGATCAGCCCTGATTGGGCGATCTTCTCAATGCAGCCCTGATAGGAGCTGCACAGCCTTCCCAATGAAAGTGACTGCTTTGTATTGCATACGTGCGTCGCTGCCCAATTTATTTCTATAGGAAACCTGTACTAAACGTTACCACTGGAGGGCGCCATAAATACAGTTTTCCCATAGGAGTGAATGGTTCCATGGGGCACATTCGTGGTATGAAATGGATCATTTTTCAGGAGAATGGCCACACATCCCTGGATTAGGGCTGAGGGTCAGTTTTTGACCTAGTGATAGGCAGTCAGAAGGGGGTAGAAATGCAACAAACAGACCCAGGGTGCTTAACCATAGAATGGGCTAGCAGGTTTGTCAGGTTAGCCAGAAGGGGTGAATTTAAAGGACAGCTATATAATGAGAACAGTTGTCCTTTTCCGCTAAACTCTAGGCAAACAGCTAAATACAAAGGATCAAATATGAGATATGTGAGATATTTTATCTGCAAACATTTATATTTCTGTCCATCCAGTCTTGAGATTTACACAGCTTTGCCGCAGAGCACAGGCCTGTCTGGTAGGGCAGGAGATACAACATTTCTCTGCTCCAGTTACAATAATAATTCTAGGTCTTCCCTCATATATAACCTGCAACTCTATAGAACAGCCATTCTCAGCTAGGGTTCCTCCAAAGGTTGCTAGGGGTTCCTTGAGTTGTGGCTGATTGACCTCCTATCTTAAGGTGTCTGCAAAGATCTGGGGTGAATACCACTTGGTAGAGCCAGTTGCATGAAGCCAACAATATTTTAAGCCATCCGTAGGGATTGCATTTTGACCACCACTGTAAGGGCTGCCTCATTCCACATGACCACAAATGTAAGGGGCATTTTTTTCACTGACCACCAATGAATTGGTTTTAGTAAAGGTTCCTCGAGACTAGAAAATTATTTCAAGGCTTCCTCTGGGGTAAAAAGGTTGAGAATGACTGCTATAGAAGGAGGAGAAGCAGCATACTGGTGAGCTCATCTCTGCTCTCTCCTCTTATCAGCGTGTCCATTGTTAGCACATGAGCACTGAAGCGCGTTCGACTGAGACTCCTCATCCAATGATGAGGAAATACAGTTTAACCGCTTAAGGACCGATTAACGCCGATATACGTCGGCAGAATGGCACGGCTGGGCACAACCACGTACCTGTACCTGGCCCTTTAAGAGCCCAGCCGTGGGTCGCACTCGCCGCCGGAGGCGACCAGGTCCTGAGCTCCTTGACCGCGGCTGTGGGACCAGCGGACCCGATCGCCGCTGGTGTCCCGCGATCGGGTCACAGAGCTGAAGAACGGGGAGAGGTATGTGAAAGCAAACCACTCCCCATGCTTCCTAGCGCAACTGACACTGATCGGCTATTCCCTGTTATCGGGAAAGCCGATCAGTGACGTCAGACGCAAAGCCACGCCCCCCCAACAGTAAAAAAAAAAACACACACACACACACACACTTAACTCCTCCCCGCCCCCTAGGGGTTAACACCTTCACTGCCAGTGTCATTTACACAGGAATCAGTGCATTTAAATAGCACTGATTTCTGTATAAATGACAATGGTCCCAAAAATGTGTCAAAAATGTCCGATGTGTCCGCCATAATGTCGCAGTCACAATAAAAATCGCTGATCGCCGCAATTACTAGTAAAAAAAAAATAATAATAAAAATGCTATAAAACTATCCCCAATTTTGTAAACGCTATAACTTTTGCGCAAACCAATCAATAATCACTAATTGTGATTTTTTTTACCAAAAATATGTAGCAGAATACATATTGGTCAAAATTGATGTAGAAATTAGATTTTTTAATTTTTTTTATTGGATATGTTTTATAGCAGAAAGTAAAAAATATAATTTTTTCAAAATTGTCGCTCTGTTTTTGTTTATAGCGCAAAAAATAAATACCGCAGAGGGGATCAAATGCCACCAAAAGAAAGCTCTATTTGTGGGAAATAAAAAGGACATCATTTTTTTTGCGGGTACAGCGTTGCACGACTGCACAATTGTCAGTTAAAATAATGCAGTGCCGTATCTCAAAAAATGGCCTGGTCATTAAGGGGATAAAACCTTCCGGGGCTAAAGTGGTTTAAATAGTAGTGATAAAGAGGTGCTAGGTGCTATATAATGGGGTTGTCGGGAAGATCGAGTGCATGGCTGTGCCTGAATATCTGCCCATGCGCATACTGCAGCTTGTGGTCTGGTGCATAGTTATGGCTGTGCGCACATCCGCATGGGTTTTTGCATGTGGTCAGGGCCGGGACAAGGGGTGGGCAGGAGGGCCGGCTGCCCTGGGTGCAATGGTTTACTGTAGGGATGACGGTGCCTTTCTTCTGTTACAAGGCTGACAAGAGTAGTGATAGCGGCATTGATTTTGACAAACGAGCGACTGCTGGGTGTTGGATCCCCTAAGCTTGCACATCATGATTGGGGCAGAATGCAGTTTAACATCTTTACCCTGGTCCCTAGATGACCTTGTCCTGGCACTGTGTGTGGTAATATGCATGTGACCAATATTGTGAATTAGGGAATGTGTCTGGGACCGGCTTTTGGCTCCAAGAACCCTATTTAAAGCACTAAGGAGAATTGCAGAGTGGCTGTCAGCTCCTGTGACAAGTGACCAAGCCTGCATCCTGCTTTCCTGTGTTTGACCCAACTTGAGTCCTAAATCAAAAGTATCCAGATCTCCTGTTGCTGACCTTGGCTTGTCTCCTGACTTCAATCCTCTAGCTGCTGTTTTGGTATATCTGTTGCTCCTCTAATGTCAGTTCCAGCCTAACATCTGACCCTGCTCCTGCCTTACAATTTGTTTCTTACTCTGGCTCATATTTACTGCAGCATTGCTTCCTTCACCTGTCAATTCTACCCATGCGCCACCATTCTGCACAAGTACCAGTCTAAGCATCTTAGCGGTATCCACACCATTGCTGTGTCAGGATCAACCACAGCCACCTGTGCCAATCCTTGTCCTCCTACACCATCCTTCACTAACTCAAAGGGCTATTGGATGGGGGTATAAGAGAAGCCCTTCCATCGGTTCAGCTTCTACCAGGTACATGACTGATGGTCAGGCTGGTTACAGCGTAACAATAAACCATGCTACATTAATTAGGGACAAAACAGCATAGTGCAGGGTTTCCACATACTGTAAAGCCAAAAGTTTTTGGATAGAATAGGCACTAGATAATTTTTAATGTTTTTGATAGAATAGGCACTAGTTAAAAATTCCTGCCAAGTTCTGTCACTTCTTGTCTCAAGCATACAACCAAAATATCATTCCATGTGAAGGCAATCACTTCGTACACTGTTTTCATTGAAACAATTGTCCCGAATGGAGGATTCCCCTCCAATTCCTTGTCTGGTCTGGTGATAACTAAAACATTTTAATTTTCCCATCACTTTTCGTCCTTTTTATTACCTCGCCAACCACCTTCTGGACACCTCCTTCTAGGGATTGGCTAGGACATGATATACATTCACACTTATCATTTGAATCTCCCTGACTTATACTCTGGAAACTTCTTTCAGAAGCAGGCGGGAGGAATCAATCTCTCAGCTCAGAAAAACACTGAACAGACCAAAACATTCAAACACTGCTCCACTTATTAAAGTAAAGCCAAATACTAAATGTATCTTAGCAGCTACTAGAAGAGGGAGCTACACATGGGTTTGCCATAGACAGACTCAGCGCACAGGAAAAGGTTGAATGACACTGGGCATCACTTATCTAAAAAGCGGGATATAGAAGACAATGCTGGACCATGGAAAAGGTTATTGCATGTTTAACTTATTTTTTTTACACATTGGATTGAGATGTAAAAAAAAATCAACACTGGTTGGGCTTTAATGTATGCCATATAACAGAAAAATCAAATGCATGTTTTGCATACAATATATATATATATATATATATATATATATATATATATATATATATATATATATATATATATATATATATATATATATATATTACATATGGTATAATACCATATCCCTCTGTATCCAGAAATATCTAAGTGGGTCATCTGGTTTATGCTTAAATGCCAAAAGCCTTCTAGAGTAGCTTGCCGGCTTGAACACATGTGTAAAGTTGGCACCATTCCTTATCCTGCAGATGTATTAATTTAGTATTTATCATCCAACTTCTCTGATTAAACCTGCCATTAGTTGATGAACCAAATAAATACACCGTGAGCTTCCTCTGAAATGGAATCAATAATACATTGCTAAGTAGGCAGTCTTCAAGGGGAGTATTGTGTAAAATAATATATTTATTGTATGATCATAAAAATGATTAACAAGAGGGCTCAAATGTAGTTTTGGGACTCAGTTTAAATAGATAATGGAAAGGCAAATCACACACTCTTCTGTGGAGCAATCTCCTGTGCCTGTGTTCCCAGCTCCACCCACCTCCCGTATGATCTCACTTTCACCATTGGATAAAATCATATCATTTACAGTACTGTGTATCTAGCAGGTGGAAGCAGACCCCCTTGCTTGACTTTTCCAGGTGTCGTTAGGCTGATTGTGTAATGAACTGGGACCTCCTTCCTTTCTGGTCTGATGTTGCATCTGTCCCCCGCCGACTCCAACACTGAGAATCAAGCAATCAAACACCGCTGATGGCTCAGTTCTGAGAGCTCCGTGAGCAGAGAGCTGGTAGGTCACCGCTATCTGCTTTGACAACCCCCCCCCCCGCTCACTGGAGCTCTGGGCTGTGGAGGGGGCGGGAGCGGCTGGTGCTGAACAAGGCTTCTGGGTGGATCCCGACCACATGATTGCCAGGAGCGAGCAGTCCATAAGGGCCACGGGGTTGCCGCCCCCCTAGTTTGCATGCAGTTTGCATGCGGGGTGCCGGACTCAAAGCTTGCTATGAGTTTTTTTTTTTTTGCAAGCACATGGTTAGAGCCTGAGGCTTTAATTGGCTTGAAAAAGGTTGGGCTTGGGGTGCAAAGCACTGCACCCCGAACCAACCAACTTGGGACACTAGCCTCACTAGAATCAATATTCGATCTTGGTTTCCGGCTACCCCTCCGGCCAATCAGGGCAGGAGGTGGATCTGAAGAAGACCGGTTTGACCAGTAGGAGAAGCCAGGAAAGCCGCGATGGTGGAGCTGTGAGTGTGGACCTGGGGGGGGGGGGGGTTTGTTTGCTTCCCCCCCAAAAAGTTTAGCACCAGCCGCCACTGGTGGTTGCGATCTTTCCTGAGCCCGAACCGGCTCTGTGATATCAGTCGACTGCTGAAAACAGGTCACAGGTGTGGAGAACGAATTGAATTCCTGTTATCCACAGGAGAAGTACAGCCAAAAAAGCTTTAACCCTTTCACGCCTAGGCCTATTTCTGACATTTGTTGCTTACAAGTTAAAAATCTGTATTTTTTGCTAGAAAATTACTTAGAACCCCCAAACATATATATATATATATATATATATATATATATATTGTAACGGATATATTGTAACTGATCCTATCCCACACTCCGCTGAGTGCTTCTGTCAGTAATAGCGCTTCCTCCAGTCTGACCATCAGAGAGATATATTATTATAGCTTTATTGAATACTAGCCGAAAATAGCTTGTAGAATCTTGAATGCTTTATTGGACAGAATACAGACTTTTTATACACTTTTAACACAAGGGGTTAGATAATGAGGTAAGGCTGGCTCATGGATACTCCCCCCTCCCCTCTAACAACAACTTAAAAGACAATTATATGTAGCACTTACCCCCGAAGGAGCTGCTGGTATTTGATTGGGCTTACAGTTACCTCACCGTTCCACCGTGTCCATCACAGGGGTCCCATTAAAGAGTTGCTCAAAGATTTTAGTAAAAAAAGATACTAAAGCGCTAGTATGTATAAAAAGACCATGAAACCTGATAAAATCAATTAAGATGGCTAAATGAAATGCTGCTCCCAACAAAAAGTGTTCCCACACTTAAAAAGATATAGTAAAATATACAAAGTTTGTATAGATGGTGAGCAAAATCAACCTTATTGATGTAATAGATCTAAATTATAAGTATAACGATGTTAATGCATCCAATGCATATACACTATTGCCAGCAGGTCCAAAGTGGTCAATAATATATGAAGAAAATATATATAGTCTAAGTGGATAAGTGATCCAAGTGACTGATGAATAAGATCAGTGAATAAATAAATAAAATAAATCAAACGTGCAGATATAAAATACTCCAAAAAATGACACTAGGCAGCTTAATGTCATTCATATGTGGGGTGAAAAGATGTGCTCAAAGGTGAACAAACCAGTATTAAAATATTTGATACAATAATAAATAAATTGATCAATCAATATTGGTTACTTCCTTTAAACAATAAAGGATTGGAAGTGTGTGTGTGCTCTGTGAATGAAGAGCAGCTGGTGATTAGTAACAAAAGGCACTGTTACTACCTTAAATCAATGAGTGAGTAAAAACAGCTGATGTGTAGTCTGCAGACAATCAGCTAAACATATACTTAGTAACAAAAACAAAATTGTATGTATCACATTAATGTTACTATGTATCCTCTATGCAGTTAATGCAAGCAGTGGGGGATGTTGAATTGCTGCTATACATCTAAATAAAATAAAAATAAGATCAAAGATTTTAGCTTCGACACTTAGTCCTTTTTTTAAATGCTTTATTGAACAAAAGACAATTCCAATAGAGGGATGGAGGGTTAAAGGGGAATTCAGGTACCTTGTAATTGCGGGTCAGGGGTACTTCTTGATACAGAGGACAACAGCTCCACAACTGGATCTAGAAACCACCGAGTAGGCCTCTCTCACTGACCTAGCAGCCGATCGATGCTCGGTCATAGTCTCTGCCACAGAATGGTAGAATTAGTAGAACCGTTGCACAATCCTCTGCCACAGGACTGCACAACCAGCAACTTGTTGCAATGTTAAAGAACCGTCACACAGTACCAGTTTCTTTCAGCCGAACCGGCGGTACTGTGAGGTAGATGACCCAGGATGCGTCCTCCAACTGAGTCTCCAGGCTCTTCTAGAGGTACCAGCCTTACTGCTCGGTCCTCTCTCTGAAAAGTCCTCCCCTGGATCCTTCTCCCCGCAGGCAAGACAGCACAGGACCACCTCTGGATCGGCAGGCCCCAAGACCTTTGGGCCTACCCTTCAGTAACGAAGCCTCGGGTCAGCTGGCTCGAGATAATTTAGAAGGCAGCCGCACACCTTAGGGCAGGAGGGCCGTCAGGTCCGAACACACTCTGTCATGGGGTCTGTCCCTTAAGTACCCTCTCCCAGGATGCACAGTGGGCAGACCACACCCACTGACTGTTTCTGGGCAAAAAGGCACTCAATACACCCATCTTATGCAATTTCCAACCTTGGCCAAACTATAAGGGTGCCACCTCTCGGCAGGGGGAAACCACACAACCAGCTATATATTTTAGCAGAGGCCCTAGAGCAGGGATCCTCAAACTACGGCCCTCCAGCTGTTGCAGAACTACACATCCCATGAGGCATTGTAAAACTCTGACATTCACAGACATGACTAGGCATGATGGGAATTGTAGTTCCTGAACAACTGGAGGGCCGTAGTTTGAAGACCCCTGCCCTAGAGAATAAGATGGCGATCGTTGCAATATTTTATGTAACACAGTATTTGCGAAGCGGTCTTTCAAGCGCAATTTTTTCTGAAAAATACACTTTTTTAAATAAAATAAAAAAACTAAACAGTAAAGTTAGCCAGATTTTTTTTTGTATAATGTGAAAGATGATGTTACGCCGAGTAAATAGATACCCAACATTTCATGCTTTGAAATTGTGCACACTTGAATGGCGAAAAACGACGGTACCTAAAAATCTCCATAGGCGAGGCTCTAAAAAAATGTAACAGTTACCAGATTAGAGTTACAGAGGAGGTCTATTGCTAGAATCATTGCTCTCACTTTGATGATCGCGGCGATACCTCACATGTGTGATTTAAACACCATTTACGTTTGTCGACCCCAAATCCCTCCTTTGCACTTAAAAGTATTCAGATCACCAAAATCGGCGATTCTGAATACTGTAATTTTTTTTAAATCAGCGCCATTGGCAGCCGAGTAAACCGGAAGTGATGTTGTAGTGTCGCTTCTGGGATTTTACATCGGAAACCCGACCAAAGCCAAATCCGGCGTTGTTCGGGTCTCAGCCTAGGTTGTTATCACTAAAAAGCCAACCGCTGGCTCTAAAAAAAACAGTACCAGGTGTCCCCCCCTTGTATAACCCCTTCGAGCCATGAACGCATACGGTCAGCACAAAGAGGTTAAACTATCTCTATTGTCTTAACGCAAACTCAAAGAATCCCTGTATCGTCGAGAGTGCTCCCAACTGTCCCTGATTTGGAGGGACTGTCCCTGATTTGGAACAATGTCCCTCTGTCCCTCATTCCTCCTCATTTGACCCTCATTTTGGTCTGATCTATATAGTTTTATATAAAATGCACTTTTTAGCTTTCAAAAAGTGTTTCTCAGTGCTAAACCTTTCATCTAATATCTAAATTGCTGCACTTTTTAATTTTAAAAGCCAGTATAAAGGAATAGTAGTGGTAAATAAAAAGCACTTGTGTATTTAATTAACCTTTTTTTTGGGTTATTTCCCCTTTAAGGGGGCGTGACAGGGGACGTGTCCTATGCCTACATACGTTTGCTAGTAGGTGTCCCTCATTCCCATCTCAAAATGTTGGGAGGTATGCTACTGTAGTATACAGTTCTGAATATACCTGTCTGTGGTGATAGTGTTAAAATCATAATTGTCATTGTATGGTTGATAGGCCCAATATTGTGAAAGGTTGATAGGCCCAAAGTTATCTGGTGGCAGTGTAAAGTGTTAATTGCTTAGTTGACTTAACCCAGTGACAATCGCTCCCAGCCTGCTGGCACTTAGATTGTGGTCCTCCAAGCTAGCCATTTTTTGTGCAGGGTGAGGCTGAGAGTGGCATTGTTGTGTAAGTGACAGCGAGGTGTGAGTTGACCAGTCCTTTGTCACGAGTTGGTGAAAAGGGCAGTGGCCTTATACCCCATTTGTACAAGCCCTGCATGCACCCCTTTGAATAACTTCAGACCAGGCATTAAACAGTTAACAGTAACTTTACTGAAGACTTGCCGCAGTACAGCCAGGGCTTTTTTTTCAGCGGTAACGCAGTTCTGGCACCTCCAGCACAGAATGTATGCAGTGGCAAGGGGTGCCAGGGTGTGATAAAGGGTCTACAGTACTGATGCTGGCGCAGGAGGAGATCTATTTTTGTGTGGCAATCTATTGTTGCTGGTGGAGGATCTTTTGTTACTGGGGGGTCAGTTGGTGCTGAAAGGGATCTCCTATTTAGGGAGGGGTCTACTGTTGCTGCTTGCTGGAGAGTCTATTGATGCTGGTGGTGGTGAGATGGATGGATGGATGGCTGGCTGGGGGGTGAGGGGGTGGCTGGCTGGGTGGGGCCGTGGGCCACCCCCCCTCAGGAAATTTGAGAACCAGCTGCCACTGCCTACGCGATGTAGCAGTTCTTCCTCTAAAATCCCATGTGGAAGAAAGAGAGAAGCTCTAAGCTCTCCCCTGAAGTTTATGTGGCAGCAGGGGGCAGGACTGAGAAAGCTTGGCAAAGAGTCTAGACATAGTTAACCCCTTCCCATCCTGGGCACCTGCTAACTAAAGTATGATGCACACACAACATTTGAATAACATGACTTTGCATAGAAACACAGAACTCTAGCACAAAGTTTTACAAAATTAAAAAAACACTTACATTTTGTACCACACTGTAAGCACCTGCAGGTGTCAATCTGGAGGAATGGGTGTTCTTAGACAGATTAACTTTGCCCGCAGGCCACCCTAGGTAATAAAAAACTAGAAGTGGGTGGGTATCAGTGCTAGAAACAGTATAACAAAAAAAAGGGGGTGAAATAGCAGCCAGCACAGTTCGTTGATCACCAAACTCAGTAAAATATAGTCCAAAAATGCAGCGCTTATTCAAATAAAAGTTCATTCATTGAAGATGTGAACTATAAAATAGTAAGAAGAGCCTTCCACCGCTTCCAATGTGTAAAGAAAGAAGCATACAGCACCCAGGTGTGTCAAATCTGCTTACCAGATGTCAAATAAAGGTGAGCCTCATATCAATATTTCATGGAAATACAGGTGTCACTCTCCAACAGATACAAAGAATCCACCCAAGAATCAATCAAGATAGCCGGCATTTCAAGACAGCTTCTCAGGCCAGGAGCAGGAACAGAGGAACTTTAAGCTTCAGCAATCCAGCATTTACACATGACATGCAAGGCAAGAGCAAGGCAACAAAAAATAGTGAAGCCCGTAGGATAAAAAAGCACAAATTTATTGTAGTACACTAATGCCCCGTACACACGGTCGGAAATTCCGACCACAAAATCCATCGGATTTTTTCCGACGGATTTTGTCCGACACTGGTGTTGCATACACACGGTCGGACAAAGTTGTCGGAAAATCTGATCATCCTGAACGTGGTGACGTTTGTTGCGTACGACGGGACTACGTAGAGGCTAGTAGCCAATAGCTTTGGTCTTGTAATGTGATCTGAGCATGCGTGGCACTTTGTCCGTCGGAATTCGCTACACACGATCGGAAAAAGTCCGATAGGACTTTGTTGTCGGAAAATTGAGAGCAGGAGATAAAACTTTGTCCGTCGGAAAATCCAACGGAAAAAGTCCGATGGAGCCTACACACGGTCGGAATTTCCGACAACATTGTCCGATAGGACATTTTCCGTTGGAAAATCCGACCTTGTGTATGGGGCATTACAGTTATAAAGTCACAAACGAGCATCGAGACAGATATATAAAATCCACGATCATTAGCATGCTTGCATCAGCCAGCCTGACATGTTTCATCCGAGAGGGATATCATCAGATGCCTCTGATGATATCCCTCTCGGATGAAACATGTCAGGCTGGCTGGATTCTTTGTATCTGTTGGAGAGTGACACCTGTATTTCCATGAAATATTGATATGATGCTCATCTTTATTTGACACCCTAGGTAATGCCCACATATGATGCTGGGCCTCCATGATTTAAAGAACTGAAATTCAATGGATGAAAGGGGTGGGCCAGGGACAGTCAGGCAAGGGAGGAATGGAGGGGAAATGCTGGATGTAATGCAGGCTCCATCCAATTATAATGATTTGAAGCCCCCTTTATCAATGAAGTCCAGATGATGCTAGATTTGAGGCGGGCCCTATCTGACTTGCTGTAGTAATGCTGTAATACACGCTATGAGAAGCTAACAGTGTGCGGTGAATTCAGAGTAAACAATTTCAATACAGGAGATGAACCTGTACAACTGCCAGGAATGTACTGACCATCGGGACTACCGAGAGTTTTAAGGCTCAGTGGGCCAGTCAGGTGCAGTCCTGGAGCCGCTCCTCTCTGACAGTGAGCAATCGTTCCTGTCAGGAGGAGCAGCTTCTGTCATATGCTGGAGAGAGCATTAGGCTTCCTGCTCCCTCCAGCCTGCAGAGGGAGATAGACAGCCAGCAGACTTTCCTTCCTCTCTCCCCTTATCACTTGTCACTTATCACATGACTTGAGAGAGGAAGAACAGGAGCTGCCTTCGGAACTGTGAGTACATGTGGGAGGGGCACACTTTGATGTAAGGGGCTGGTGATGGGACTCTGATGTAAGGGGGCTGCTGATTGGACTCTGATGTAAGGGGGCTGGTGATGGGACTCTGATGTAAGGGGGCTGCTGATGGGACTCTGATGTAAGGGGGCTGCTGATGGGACTCTGATGTAAGGGGCTGGTGATGGGACTCTGATATAAGGGGGCTGCTGATGGGACTCTGATGTAAGGGGGCTGCTGATGGGACATTCAAAATGTAAGATGAAGTCCAGGGCCAAATTTCTGTCCCAGTCCAGCCCTGATAACTGCGCAAGACTGAAGAGAAGGCTGGAGTCCAGCTTTAACTTCATGACATTCAGCAACTTTTCCTAACCATGTCATCTTTCTCTTTCAGCTTTACAGTTATGCGTTTCAAAAACTTAAGAGCAGAATTAAATATAATTTAAGGTTTATACTTTTGTTCGCTTCAATCTGAACTTATAATAAAAGCTTTGCGAAGACATTTTTTATATTTTCCAGCTTGGTGAGGGGAAGGTCAGCACCTGAACTTTTACAGGTCTATCCCTTTCACATGGACTTCATTCTCAGGTCAGTTCTTGATAGCATTGTGGTATGACCTGAAGATGGTGGGAAAGATAAAGTAGACTGCCTTTGATTTTCCTACTTTGCAACCAGAAATGAAAACTTCTCTCCTATGATTGATCCTGGCCTTTGCAACAAATGAAAATGTATGTGACCTTTTTTATAGTTTGCTGGGACCTTCAGTTAATTGCAAATTTGGCACTACTACAAATGATTGCAATGGACTGTGTGCCCGACCCATCTAGCATTCCTATTGAGGTTCTTGTGTCTCAAAAATAGTGACAGCATAGCAATGCTGACTTCTTGCACTGTGCAACAAAATCTGTTCTTGCAATTAAAGTGTCTGTAAGGCCCAAAACGTTTTCTTTCTTTTCAGGTTTCTAATGCTGTCGTTGTCCCCATGGTGGAGATTCTTGCTCATGTGAATGAATGAATGAATGAATGAATAACTTGTATAGCGCTACAATGCGAACTGAATCGCCTCAAGGCGCTGTATTGGCGATCGGTTTCTAGAAGCGGTAGGTCTTGAGTTTCTTCCTGAAGGCCAGATGGTTTTCTTCCATGCGAATGTCGGTTGGTAGAGCGTTCCATAGCCGTGGTCCCTGGACAGCAAAACTCCGTTCCCCCTTTGATTTGTAGCGGGATTTAGGAATGAGGAGAAGATTTTGATTAGCCGATCGAAGACTGCGATTCGGTGTGTAGTGTTTTATTTTCTCGCAAAGGTATTGCGGAGCGTTTCCATGTGTGCATTTGTGGGTGGGGCAGAGGGTCTTGAATGCGACCCGATTCTTTACGGTTAGCCAATGTAGGCTCCTCAGGGAAGGGGAGATGGATTCCCAGGGTTTTTTCCCTGTTATCAGTCTTGCCGCCGTGTTTTGGATAAGTTGTAAGCGCGCAAGTTGATATTGGGGTAATCCTATGTAAAGGGAGTTAGCGTAGTCCAGTCAAGAATTGATGACTGTTCCAACTACCACTGCTTTGTCCTCATTTGGAATGAAGGGGATGAGTCTGCGTAGCAGGCGGAGCAGATGGTGAGATCCACTGACTACTGCTCCTATTTGCGCATCCATTGACATTTCTGAGTCAAAAATGACTCCGAGACTCTTGGCCTTGGTCCTAGTGGTGATGGTCCGTCCAAAGATGGTGGGGGGTGTCCAAGGGATCTTGGTTCGGGGGTTATGATTTGCATGTAGAATAAGAAGTTCTGTTTTTGATTCATTAAGTTTGAGGGAGCTAGTAGTCATCCAGTCGTCTATCATCGTGAGGCATTTTCCTAATTGCTGATGATGGTCTTTTTGTCCGGTGATACGAAAATATAATTGAGTGTCGTCGGCGTACGAGTGGAAGCAGAGGTCTGATCTTCTAATGATGTTGAGGAGTGGGCGGATGTAGATGTTGAAGAGCACTGGCGACAAGGGTGATCCTTGAGGGACTCCACAGGAGATTGCCCGGGTTTCAGAGGTGAAAGCTCCTAGTTTCACTGTCTGAATAGAATAAATTTAACAGTAGGCCATAGTGTGCATGAAACACTGGCCAGTACCCCAACGGGATGCTTGGAGTGAAGATAGACACTTAGAAAGGTGTATGCAGGTAATAAAGTAAATATTTTATTCAAAGAAAAATATAAAGTATAAATGCTGAATGGGGTTCAGTATGTTTACATACAAAATAGGATAAGTTGATACAGTTATTAACATGTCAACAGCAAAAACATACAAAACGTTGTGACAATAATAAGAACTTGCTTGGTACATATGGTAAGGATGATGCCAACATGTTTCGGACTTTGGTCCTTTGTCAAGGCAACTAGATATCCTTTAGATTCACATCTAAATATGTGAAGAGTCATAAGGTTAGTATAGATTAAATATGACGTATTATACAGTCAAATGTACATTGCTAGACATAGTTTGATATGGTAAGTAAAATATGAAAGAGGTACTCACATGTACTGCCAATGTTTATTTTATGCCACAAGGGGAGCCACTAAGCGTGGTATCCTGGAGTATCAAAGGGAGTATGTTTAGTAAAAACAAGGAGACTTGACCACATTGATGTGGAGAGCTTGCTGAGGAACCCTCAAGGCTACAAGGTCCAAATACAGGGCTTGGGCGGAAGGCCCAGGTCCTGTGTCAGGCAAAGATAGGCCAAAACAGTGTATAACTGTAGAAATAAAATATAAGGGTGTAATGAGAGTAAGTAGTATTGGGGTACATGTACAGCCAAGCAAAGCGATGTATTTACCTGAGTGAAAGTCGTTGACAATGGAGGAACAGTCAGCTCTGAGTCGTCAGCAGCATGTGCTGAAGCCAAAAAATGGGAAGTATATATGTGGTCATAGAATGATAATCAGCTGGGTAGGGGTGTGGATACTCAGCCGAAGACCTTGTACTGATTGGCTGGTTTGTCTGAAGGAAGAGGGCGCCAAAAGCGCAAGGTGTATTTCCTGTTGTGGACCTCTGACGGGGCGGCGCCGGGCGCGGCCGCGTCATGACGGCGGGGTCACGTCCGGCGTTGTGACGTCACCGACGTGGGAAGAACCCGCCGGCAGCCTGGTGCGCTCCAAGATGGAGCGCAAACAGGAAGCGGACATGATGGAAGGTCCGGTTTAACAGCGGAGAGTTGGCGCATGCGCAGAGACAGAGCTGCGCATGCTTGCCAAGTCTTACCCGCGCCGGGTAGTACATTGAGGGGAAGCAAGCTGGGATGGTGTATAAACACCTATTAGGTAACCAGTGGCAAATAAACATGGGGTAACATGTGCAGCACTTATGTTGTGGTTATTATTCAGCATAAAGTAAAATGCTTATAATATATGGTATTGGATCAGAGGGACAGAACGCATGTTTAACAGACACACTATAAAATACATATAATGGCAGAGATTTATGTGGGTGCTTAATGTGGGAGACGAGATTATAAATCTAATTCGCAGACTCCTGTTTCGAAGCCCTCGAGATAGGGTTTGAAGTTAAAAGCCTCATTGAGGCCAGGGGGTAGGGTGGCATTTAGGTGAAAAATCCATCGAAGTTCGCTTTGTAAAAGCGCTTTGTTATAATCACCCCCTCGAGCTGGGGGTGGAATATGATCTAAGGCTTTGAATGAGATTTTTGGAGTAGTATCTGGGTGAACAGTAAAGGAGTGTCGTCCCAATGGTAGATCGGGATCTCTTTGGTTTATACTGGTGATGTGACCGTATATTCGTTTCCAAAAAGGTAATTTGGTCTTACCCACATAGAAGCACCCACATTCACATTCCAAAAGGTAGACAATGCCGATTGAACGGCAATTCACATAATGTTTGGGAAAAAAAACGTTGACCGTTGGGTAAAACATTATGTAAATTGGATTTAGATAGATATTTGCAATAATTACAGTTGCCACATGGAAATGTGCCCTTAAGTTGTCTCTGGGATTTGTTACTGCTTTTGTATTCACTAGTAATAAGTTTGTCTCGGAGAGATGGAGCACGTCGGTAAGTGATCAAAGGTTTTGGTGGGACAAAGGGGGAAAGTGTCCTGTCTGTAGAAATGATGTGCCAGTGTTTCAAAAGTATTTGAGTAATTTCATTATGTTGTTGACAATAATTTGTAATAATTCTAAGAGGAGGTTGTGTGGATGGCCCAATGATTTTTGGAGTAAGTAAAGCGGAACGTGATTTAGATTTCGCTTTTTTGTATGCGTTTTTGAGGACGCTGTTTTTATAGCCCCGTGCGCGAAGTCTACCCCTCAGCACGGAGGCCTCGTGTTCAAAGGAGGTATCCGTCGAACAATTTCGTCGGGCACGTAGATATTGGGCAAAGGGGATGGATTTCAATAGAGGCAGAGGATGGAAGCTGGAGGCAGCAAGAATGGTATTGCCAGCGGTCGGTTTGCGGAACAGCTGACTTTGTAATTGTCCGTATCTATCCTTGCTGAGCGTAAGATCAAGGAAAGAAATGGAACTGTAACTATAAGTCATTGTAAATTTTAGATTGAGGGAATTGGACGTGTTGAGGTATACAAGAAATTGTTGTAGGGTATCGATTGGGCCTTGCCACAAAATCAGGATGTCATCTATATAGCGTCGGAAGGAAGCTATGTGCTTGGTGTAGATGCTGGCAGCATCATCTCTGAATAGGTCACGTTCCCACTCCCCCAGGTACAGATTGGCGTACGCCGGTGCGCAACAAGTGCCCATGGCGACGCCCTGTACCTGGAGGTAGTGGGAACCATTGAAAGAGAAAAAATTATGGGTTAGAATAAATTTGAGTGCTCTGATGATGAATAGAGACAACTCATGAGGGTATATATTAGCGTTGGACAAAGTATGTTGGATGGCTGTAAGTCCTAAAGAGTGGGGTATAGAACTGTATAGGGCCTCGACGTCGATGGCGACCAGGACAGTGTCGGCATCGACGTGGAGGTCCGAGAGACCTTGAAGTAAGTGTGTGGTATCACGTATGTATGAAGGTAATGCCTGTACTAAAGGCTGAAGTAGTTTATCTATATAGCGGCTCAGATTATCCGTAAGGCAGCCGCGTCCGGAGACGATGGGTCTGCCTGGTGGTCTGGGAAGGTTTTTATGTACCTTGGGTAAGGCATAGAAAGTTGCTTCTTTAGGGAATTTGGTCCTAATATAATCTGTAGTGGATTTGTCAATAATGTGTTGTCTAGAGGCATCATCAACAAGAGTATATAATTCCTGTTGGAACAACCTGATTGATGTACTGGAAATTGTGGCATACCATTCACGGTTACGTAGTATATTAAGACACATCTCGAGGTAGTCTGTTTTGTCTAGGACAACAATGTTTCCACCCTTGTCCGCCGGTTTGATCACTATAGATGGATTAGTTTTCAAGTCTTGTAAGGCCAAATGTTGGTTATATGTAAAGTTTTTATTTTTGAAGTGGGTGGGGGAGGTTTTAAGGTGTCGTATTTCATTGGTCACTGACTGTAAAAAAAGTGCAGCGCGTGGATTGGTGCTGGGTGAAGGAAAAAAGCTAGATTTTTTCTTAAGGGAGATATGATGAGGAGGATGTGAAGAGTGGATGGATATGTCATCCTCAAAGTTGTTGAGGAGGTTTTCTAGATCAATTGTGTCAATCAAATCTGGTGGATTGTTTTCCTCAAGAAGCTCGATGAGCTGCTGAAGAGCAGTGGTTTCTGTGGCAGTGTGTAAAGCATTATCAGAGAACTGGTTAGGAGTGTACATGCTATGTAGAAGTAACTTGCGAATGAAAAGGTGTATATCTTTAATAGCTGTGAACTTGTCAAGCTGTGAAACTGGACAGAAAGTGAGTCCCTTTTCAAGGACTGAGTATGTGGGAAGAAAGGTTGATAATGTTGTTGGAAAGAGGTGTTAGCGTGTTGGTCGTTTGGGTTTTGGGTTTTGAGACATTTGTTGTTGGTAAGTGTGAAGTGAGGTTCGCATTTTGTCTAAAAAATCAGCATTTTGGGATGCAGAGGGTAGGGAGTGCGATCTAACTGTCTTGGCATTAGAGGGGGCCACCGGCGAGTCCCCAAGAGGGGAGGCGCCGGGGGTCCCCTCCATGTCAGACACATCGTCACTCGAAAAGTTTGGTGTGCGTCCACGTTTAGGTTTGCGTAAGCCCAAGGGAAGGTTGGGTTTGTGAGATGGGTGAGCAAGTGTGTGAGTCTTATCAGTGGTAAGACGAGAAATAGGTACCTTGGAACCAGGTCGTGTGGAAATGTTTGAACGAGTAGTGCGATTTGTATCGTTCCATTTATATGCACGTTCTTCATGAAAGGCTTTCTTGTCACGAAAGAATTTTTTTTATCCTTCTGTGCAAGAATGTCATGATTGAATTTCTCAAAACGGGTTTTAAGTTGTTCATCTAGTGAAATATAAAGAGGGTGTGTCTGGAATTGCTCGAGCTGTGTGTTAATCAGCTCGAGTTTAGTATCTAAAACAGTCATTTGGGATTGATATTCGGCAATAAGTAGTTGCATGAGTTCATTAGAACACTGTTTCAGGACATTCTCCCAGGAGACTTTGAAGTCCGGGCGGATGTCTTGAAAGGTAGGAAAGATTTGTACCCGAAGGCCAAAGGGATTGATACCATGGGCAATGTATTCTTTGAAAGATTTTATATGCCAGAAAAGAGAGGCTTTCTTTTGAACTGTGTGTGTGAGATTAAGAAAGGTATATTTGAGTTGTGACTGAACATATTCGTTAGACTCAAAATTGTGCATGGTGTTTGACATGCGTGTGTCCCATTCGTCTCCAAGATACAGAGCCATATTGGGTCAGGGGTGAAAAATATGTATGATAAAATACAATAGCAATGATAAAGGACTGTATAAAGTATGTAGGTATGCAATCCAGGAGAGTGAGATTGTAAATTAGTAAAGTCTATATGAGGGATAAGCCCTGTCAGAAGGTAATGAAAAAAAGGTAAAGTAAGACCTACACTTGCCCGGTAGGGGATTTGGATGGGGTAACCATCAAAGAAATAAGGAAAAATTTGCGTTGGGCAGGTAGGTGGAAATACAAATGGTCTATCACATCCCAATTTTTGAATAGAATAAATTTAACAGTAGGCCATAGTGTGCATGAAACACTGGCCAGTACCCCAACGGGATGCTTGGAGTGAAGATAGACACTTAGAAAGGTGTATGCAGGTAATAAAGTAAATATTTTATTCAAAGAAAAATATAAAGTATAAATGCTGAATGGGGTTCAGTATGTTTACATACAAAATAGGATAAGTTGATACAGTTATTAACATGTCAACAGCAAAAACATACAAAACGTTGTGACAATAATAAGAACTTGCTTGGTACATATGGTAAGGATGATGCCAACATGTTTTGGACTTTGGTCCTTTGTCAAGGCAACTAGATATCCTTTAGATTCACATCTAAATATGTGAAGAGTCATAAGGTTAGTATAGATTAAATATGACGTATTATACAGTCAAATATACATTGCTAGACATAGTTTGATATGGTAAGTAAAATATGAAAGAGGTACTCACATGTACTGCCAATGTTTATTTTATGCCACAAGGGGAGCCACTAAGCGTGGTATCCTGGAGTATCAAAGGGAGTATGTTTAGTAAAAACAAGGAGACTTGACCACATTGATGTGGAGAGCTTGCTGAGGAACCCTCAAGGCTACAAGGTCCAAATACAGGGCTTGGGCGGAAGGCCCAGGTCCTGTGTCAGGCAAAGATAGGCCGAAACAGTGTATAACTGTAGAAATAAAATATAAGGGTGTAATGAGAGTAAGTAGTATTGGGGTACATGTACAGCCAAGCAAAGCGATGTATTTACCTGAGTGAAAGTCGTTGACAATGGAGGAACAGTCAGCTCTGAGTCGTCAGCAGCATGTGCTGAAGCCAAAAAACAGCGTCCTCAAAAACGCATACAAAAAAGCGAAATCTAAATCACGTTCCGCTTTACTTACTCCAAAAATCATTGGGCCATCCACACAACCTCCTCTTAGAATTATTACAAATTATTGTCAACAACATAATGAAATTACTCAAATACTTTTGAAACACTGGCACATCATTTCTACAGACAGGACACTTTCCCCCTTTGTCCCACCAAAACCTTTGATCACTTACCGACGTGCTCCATCTCTCCGAGACAAACTTATTACTAGTGAATACAAAAGCAGTAACAAATCCCAGAGACAACTTAAGGGCACATTTCCATGTGGCAACTGTAATTATTGCAAATATCTATCTAAATCCAATTTACATAATGTTTTACCCAACGGTCAACGTTTTTTTCCCAAACATTATGTGAATTGCCGTTCAATCGGCATTGTCTACCTTTTGGAATGTGAATGTGGGTGCTTCTATGTGGGTAAGACCAAATTACCTTTTTGGAAACGAATATACGGTCACATCACCAGTATAAACCAAAGAGATCCCGATCTACCATTGGGACGACACTCCTTTACTGTTCACCCAGATACTACTCCAAAAATCTCATTCAAAGCCTTAGATCATATTCCACCCCCAGCTCGAGGGGGTGATTATAACAAAGCGCTTTTACAAAGCGAACTTCGATGGATTTTTCACCTAAATGCCACCCTACCCCCTGGCCTCAATGAGGCTTTTAACTTCAAACCCTATCTCGAGGGCTTCGAAACAGGAGTCTGCGAATTAGATTTATAATCTCGTCTCCCACATTAAGCACCCACATAAATCTCTGCCATTATATGTATTTTATAGTGTGTCTGTTAAACATGCGTTCTGTCCCTCTGATCCAATACCATATATTATAAGCATTTTACTTTATGCTGAATAATAACCACAACATAAGTGCTGCACATGTTACCCCATGTTTATTTGCCACTGGTTACCTAATAGGTGTTTATACACCATCCCAGCTTGCTTCCCCTCAATGTACTACCCGGCGCGGGTAAGACTTGGCAAGCATGCGCAACTCTGTCTCTGCGCATGCGCCAACTCTCCGCTGTTAAACCGGACCTTCCATCATGTCCGCTTCCTGTTTGCGCTCCATCTTGGAGCGCACCAGGCTGCCGGCGGCTTCTTCCCACATCGGTGACGTCACGACGCCGGACGTGACCCCGCCGTCATGACGCGGCCGCGCCCGGCGCCGCCCCGTCAGAGGTCCACAACAGGAAATACACCTTGGCGCTTTTGGCGCCCTCTTCCTTCAGACAAACCAGCCAATCAGTACAAGGTCTTCGGCTGAGTATCCACACCCCTACCCAGCTGATTATCATTCTATGACCACATATATACTTCCCATTTTTTGGCTTCAGCACATGCTGCTGACGACTCAGAGCTGACTGTTCCTCCATTGTCAACGACTTTCACTCAGGTAAATACATCGCTTTGCTTGGCTGTACATGTACCCCAATACTACTTACTCTCATTACACCCTTATATTTTATTTCTACAGTTATACACTGTTTTGGCCTATCTTTGCCTGACACAGGACCTGGGCCTTCCGCCCAAGCCCTGTATTTGGACCTTGTAGCCTTGAGGGTTCCTCAGCAAGCTCTCCACATCAATGTGGTCAAGTCTCCTTGTTTTTACTAAACATACTCCCTTTGATACTCCAGGATACCACGCTTAGTGGCTCCCCTTGTGGCATAAAATAAACATTGGCAGTACATGTGAGTACCTCTTTCATATTTTACTTACCATATCAAACTATGTCTAGCAATGTATATTTGACTGTATAATACGTCATATTTAATCTATACTAACCTTATGACTCTTCACATATTTAGATGTGAATCTAAAGGATATCTAGTTGCCTTGACAAAGGACCAAAGTCCGAAACATGTTGGCATCATCCTTACCATATGTACCAAGCAAGTTCTTATTATTGTCACAACGTTTTGTATGTTTTTGCTGTTGACATGTTAATAACTGTATCAACTTATCCTATTTTGTATGTAAACATACTGAACCCCATTCAGCATTTATACTTTATATTTTTCTTTGAATAAAATATTTACTTTATTACCTGCATACACCTTTCTAAGTGTCTATCTTCACTCCAAGCATCCCGTTGGGGTACTGGCCAGTGTTTCATGCACACTATGGCCTACTGTTAAATTTATTCTATTCAAAAATTGGGATGCGATAGACCATTTGTATTTCCACCTACCTGCCCAACGCAAATTTTTCACTGTCTGAGAGCGATTTCCTAAGAAGGATCCGAACCATTGTAGATCTGAGCCAGTGACTCCTGCTACTTCTGTGAGGCGGATGAGTAGAGTATTGTGGTCCACAGTATCAAAGGCTGCACTGAGGTCCAACAGTATCAGGAGACATGATTCTCCGTCATCCGCTGCTTCGAGGGCATCATCCCAAATTTTCAGGAGTGCGGTTTCTGTCCCATGGCCTGGGCGGAATCCTGATTGTAACGGATCCAGGAGTTTGTGTGTGTCCAGGTGGCGTTGTATCTGTTGTACTACCGCTTTCTCCATAATCTTGGAAATGTTGTTCAAGCTTGTTATCGGTCTGCGATGGTTAGGGTCCCGGGGGTCGAGGTTGGGTTTCTTTAGCAGGGGTTTGATAATGCCTTGTTTGAGGGCGCCTGGAACAATCCCTTCTTTGAACGATTGATTTATGAGGTGCGTTATGGTGGGAGCCAGGATGTCGGAGCATTCTTTCAGGAGTTTTGTGGGGATGATGTCAATAGAGGATGTGCTGTCTCTGAGATTTTTGATGATGTTTTTAGTGATATCCGTGGTGATTGGGATCAGAGAAAACTTTGGTGGTTGTGGGATGTTTGTGTCGATATCGACTTTTTGCTCTGGTTGCCTGCCGTCGGATGTCTTTTTCTGATCAATTGTTTTCCTAATGTTGACGATTTTATTGATGAAAAAGTCTGATAATTCATTGCAGAAATCTTGGGTTTCATTAGCGGGGGGCTCTAAGCACGCCGGGTTCATCGACTGAGCAACTATTTTAAAAAGTTCCCGTGGCCGATTTAAGGCCGCTGAGATGGTATTTGAGAAATAACATGACATGTGTCATGTTGCCACTGTCTTCAGAAACCAAGTGATAGAAAATTAAAAATGAGCTGTCATAAGAACACAAGGTGAGTGGAAATCTTCCAATGGGAGCACCTGTTCTGGTGACAACAGTCAAGTAGAGGATTTACCATCACTTTGGGGAGGTTTTCTCTCTTTTTCTGTTGTGTTGTAGGGACAGGAAGTCACTGCAATGGCTTATTCGGTTGTGTGTGTAAGTTATGTACAGTGCCTTGAAAAACTATTCATACCCCTTGAAATGTTCCACATTTTGTCAAGTTACAACCAGAAATGTTAATCTATTTTATTGGGATTTTATGTGATAGACCAACACAAAATGGCACATTATTTGAAGAAAAATGATAAATGGTTTTCAACATTTTTTACAAATAAATATGTGAAAAGTGTGGTGTACATTTGTATTCAGAGTCAATACTTTGTAGAGCCAGTCTTTTTGGGGATGTCTCTACCAGCTTTGCACATCTAGAGAGTGACATTTTTGCCCATTGGTCTTTGCAAAATAGCTCAAGCTCTGTCAGTTTGGATGGAGAGCGTCTGTGAACAGCAATTTTCAAGTCTTGCCACAGATTTTAAATTGATTTAGGTCTGGACTTTGACTTGACCATTCTAACACATGAATATGCTTTGATCTAAACTATTTCATTGTAGCTCTGGCTGTATGTTTAGGGTCATTGTCCTGCTGAAAGGTGAACCTCCACCCCAGTCTCAAGTCTTTTGCAGACTCTAACAGGTTTTCTTCTAAGATTGCCCTGTATTTGGCTCCATCCATCTTCCCATCAACTCTGACCAGTTTCCCTGTCCCTGCTGAAGAAAAGCATCCCCACAACATGATGCTGCCACCACAATGTTTCACAGTTGTGATGGTGTGTTCAGGGTGATGTGCAGTGTTAGTTTTCCGCCACACAGCAAAACGCTTTTAGGCCAGAAAGTTAAATTTTGGTCTCATCTGACCAGAGCACCTTCTTCCACATGTTTGCTGTGTCTCCCACATGGCTTCTCACAAACTGCAAATGGGACTTCTTATGGCTTTTTCAACAATGGCTTATTTTTTGCCACTCTTCCATAAAGGCCAGATTTGTGGAGTGCACTACTAATAGTTGTCCTGTGGACAGATTCTCCCACCTGAGCTGTGGATCTTCGCAGCTCCTCCAGAGTAAAGCCCCATACACACGGTCGGATTTTCCGATGGATTCTGTCCTATCGGACAATGTTGTCGGAAATTCTGACCGTGTGTAGGCACCATCGGACCGTTTCCATCGGATTGTCCTACGGACAAAGTTCTATCTCCTGCTGGATAGATTTTCCGACAACAAAGTCCGATCACACCAATTCCGATTGTGTGTATCGAATTCCGACGGACAAAGTGCCACGCATGCTCAGATCACATTACAAGACCAAAGCTATTGGCTACTAGCCTCTACGTAGTCCCGTCGTAGGCAACAAACGTCACCACGTTCAGAATGATCGGATTTTCCGACAACTTTGTCCGACCGTGTGTATGCAACACCAGTGTCGGACTAAATCCGTCGGACAAAATCCGATGGATTTTGTGGTCGGATTTTCCGACCGTGTGTATGGGGCATTACTGTGGGCCTCTTGGCTGCTATGATGAATGCTCTCCTTGCCTGGCCTGTCAGTTTAGTTGGACAGCCATGTATTGGTAGGTTTGCAGTTGTGATATACTCTTTTCATTTTCGGATGATGGATTGAACTGTGCTCCATGAGATGTTCAAAGCTTGGGATAGTTTTTATAACCTAACCCTGCTTTAAGCTTCTCAGCAACTTTATCCCTGACCTGTCTGGTGGGTTCTTTGGCCTTCATGATGCTGTTTGTTCACTAAAGTTCTCTAACAAACCTCTGAGGGCTTCACAGAACAGCTGTATTTATACTGAGATTAAATTACACACAGGTGGACTCTATTTACTAATTAAGTGACTTCTAAAGGCAATTGGTTCCACTAGATTTTAGTTAGGGGTATCAGAGTAAAGGGGATGAATACAAATGCACACTTTTCACATATTTATTTGCATGGAATTTTAAAAAACATTTACCATTTTCCTTCCACTTGACAATTATGTTCCACTTTGTGTTAGTCTATCATATAAAATCCCAATAAAATACATTTATTATTTTGGTTGTAACATGACAAAATGTGGAACATTTCAAGGGGCATGAATACTTTTTCAAGGCACTGTATAGCACCCTCCTAGTTAAGTTGCTAGTAGAATTACGGAAAATAACATTTTGGGCTCCTCTGTAGCCAGTGGAGCAAAGTTTGATTGCTTTTGGCTGTTCTGGGTTCTTCTGGTTGCAGGCTCAACTACCCCCCCGTTTTCTAGTAAGTTCTAGAATTTTGTGGGTTGGAAGAGACAAACCCTGGACAAACCCTCAGCCAATCCCTGGGATGAAGTGTCCAATAGGGTGCTGGGGTGTGTATAAATAGGCTGGGGCCTGGAATCAGATTCCTTGTCCTGGTGTAGAAGACCCAGCTTGGAGGGCAGGGACCCTTTGGATCACTTAGCTGAAGTCCGCAGGAGGCCAACAAGGTCCCAGCTCAGGGAGAGTCGAAGGACCTAATTCTAAAGTTGCTGAGATCAGTTTGGAGGAAGTTCACTGAAAATCTGGCCTAGAGGTTCACAGTACAGAATCTGTCTGAGACTGGAGGAAGGCATCCAAGTAGACAGGGCACAGTGAGTAAGAGTCAGATTAAGAGGGACCCTAGTGACTGTTCTTGCCTAACTCTTGGAGGGACTATTCCAGAGTCGCTGTCTTAGGATTGCTTATGCATTGGAGCTTTATGAACTGTGTGTTCATCTACCACTAGTCCCAAGGGATGTTTACCCCAAAGAGTTCAGTTATAACCAGAGAGGGCCCTCTGTTGTACTTTGCACTTAATTTGGAGTTTCCCAAGGCTCACCCTACACCCTAACCAAGTTTAACCAGCATTAAACTACAAGAAGACATGCACTGCCTGTTTCCTGAGCTCTTGAGTGCAGGTCAGCCGTGTACCACATAGGGAATAGAACCTGGGGCAAAACTGGAATACTGGATTGGGGTCTGCACTACATACGGATTAAGTTTTGTGGACAACAGGCTTTTTTCACAAAAAAGCAGATGCTGAACACAGCATTGGGTTGAAGTGCTGGCTTCTGTGTAGAGGAGGGACAGCCAACAATGGATGCCCTATAGTATGTCTATGGCCCCTTCCACACGGGGCAGATCCATTTAGTGGAGTCCACCAGCTCAGCAGGAGATTGCTCCGTTGATCTCCGCTGAGCCAGCGGATGACAGGTCCGTCTTTGCTTACTGACCAGGGAAGGACCTGTCAGAGCCCTGCTGATTTCTATGGGGAGATCGGACGAAAACAGACAGATGGATGGCTGAACGTATCGCCATACGTCTGATTTTAGCGAATCGGATGGCAGATGAATGTCAGCGGACACATCTCTGCTGACATCCGCCTGCCCATAGGAGTCAATGGATGCCCTGCTCGGATCCGCCTAAAAAACGGACAGGTGGATCCGAGCGTGCTTATCACGTGAAAGGGGCCTATGGTTGACGTCACCGCATAGGCTCTGAAACTGTTGTCGCTGCCTCTTCTCTACACTGAAGCTGTCGCTGGGGCCCAATCATGTGACCGGTGAAGCTTCAGAATAGGTAAATATAGACGTCTTTTCCTCTACAGGGTATATAGAATAGTCTTAGAATGGGACTGAGAATAGATTTAGGCATAGTTAGAACTTGACTGGAATTCCACTTGTATTTAGGATTTACATCTACTTGAAATGTTAGGTTACATTTAGGATTGATTGAAGTGGTGAGGCTAGGTTTTTATGGTAACATTTAAAGAAATGTGTGGTCTTTTCAAATGTTTTTATTGCTAAACATATAAAAGAGATCAGTTAAATGTATTTATTTTTTGTCTGAGAACCCCAAAGCACCTTGTCCCCATGTTGATGAGGACAAGGGCCTCATCCCCACAACCGTGCCCGGTGGTTGTGGGGGTCTGCGGGCGGGGGGCTTATCGGAATCTGGAAGCCCCCTTTAACAAGGGGACCTCCAGATCCCGGCCCCCCCCCTGTGTGAAATGGTAAGGGGGTACAAAAGTACCCCTACCATTTCACCAAAAAAGTGTCAAAAATTGTAAAAATGACAGGAGACGGTCTTTGACAATTCCTTTATTAAAATCTTCTTTCTTCATCCTTCGGTTTCTTCATCTTCTCCTTCCGTCATCTTCTTCCATCTTCTTCTTCCTCCGATCCGCTTCTTCTTGCGCTGGTCTTCTCGTCCTTCTCGTCCGGCATCTTCTTCGGTCGGCATCAGTGTCGGTGTCTCTTCTTGGGCCGCTCCACACAATGGGAGGCTCCCGCTGTGTGAGGCTCCGCTCCGTCTGACAGGTCTTTTATAACGGAGGGCACCTGGTGACCCCGCCCCCCTCTGACGTCATGGGGTAAGCCATAGGGAATTCCCCATGACGTTCCTGTGCGTCAGAGGGGGCGGGGTCACCAGGTGCCCTCCATTATAAAAGACCTGTCAGACGGAGCGGAGCCTCACACAGCGGGAGCCTCCCATTGCGCGGAGCGGCCCAAGAAGAGACACCGACACCGACGCCGACGGAAGAAGATGCCGGACGAGAAGACCAGCGCAAGAAGAAGCGGATCGGAGGAAGAAGAAGATGGAAGAAGATGGAAGAAGATGACGGACGGAGAAGATGAAGAAGATGAAGAAACCGAAGGATGAAGAAAGAAGAAAGAAGATTTTAATAAAGGAATTGTCAAAGACCGTCTCCTGTCATTTTTACAATTTTTTACACTTTTTTGGTGAAATGGTAGGGGTGGTAGGGGTACTTACCATTTCACACAGGGGGGGCGGGATCTGGGGGTCCCCTTGTTAAAGGGGGCTTCCAGATTCCGATAAGCCCCCCGCCCGCAGACCCCCACAACCACCGGGCACGGTTGTGGGGATGAGGCCCTTGTCCTCATCAACATGGGGACAAGGTGCTTTGGGGTTCTCAGACCCCCAAAGCATCCTCCCAATGTTAAGGGCATGTGGCCTGGTACGGTTCAGGCGGGAGGGGGGGCGCTCTCGTCCCCCCCTCTTTTCCTGCGACCTGCCAGGTTGCGTGCTCGGATAAGGGTCTGGTATGGATTTTGAGGGGGACCCCACGCCATTTTTTTTTGTCTGGGGTTCCCCTTAATAACCATCCCAGACCTTTTTTTTTGTTTTTTATTAATAAATGACAGTTCTCTGTGTTACAGGAGCCATCAATTCATTAGCCGCGAGTGCTTTTAAATAGCTTTTTTCCTGCAAAAATTACACTTTTTGCAGGGAAAGTTCTAAGCACAGGAAACCTGCCCCCCTTCACAGGCCACCTATAGACACCCCCCAGATGTGATACTGCAATGCTGTTCTAACAGCACGCACACTCAAATCCCCAGAAATAGAGCATATCTTGTCAGCAGTCAGCAACACACTGACACGCTGACACTGTGACTGAAACATAATATGCGAGGCCGCCGCCGCCGCGGCCTCTTATACCGTGGGGCGTGTACTAAAGCCCCTGAGCTATAATTGGCTACAGGCATCCTGCCTGTAGCCAATTATGGCTCTCCTCACTGCCGGCGCTGTGATTGGCCAAGCATGCGGGGACACTGCATGCTTGGCCAATCATCAGCCAGCATTGCACTGCGACTAGCGCAATGCATTGCGGGCCGCTCGCATCACATGAATTTGATGCGAGCGGCCCCAATAGTTCTGGGCTCGCCGAGCGAGCGAACTACCGGGGCTCGATTCGAACATGGGTTTGAATCGAACACCGGGCCCATCCCTACTCTCAGGGGACATTGCACCATATCCTAGCCATTCTCCTAGAATGCACTCTGTACTAGTTATAGTATTATTATTCATTTTGAAGTTAATGCTTATATGCACTGTTTATTGCTGACTTTTCGGATTCATACGTTAATCCCAGTCTAGTGGTACAAAACTATGCTCTAAGTTACCAAAATGTAAGGATTATACTGTCCTGCGGACTGTGTCTGAACCTTCCTTCTGTGTGCTCATTTATGCTCAAACCACCATTTATTCTGTACCAATACATTGAGCTCATTTACCACTAAAATGTCTTGTATCTATTTCCTGGTACTAATTTACAGCCGAGTTAAACACTTGTGTTCTTATAAGTGCTTGCAGTAACTTTCAATCAACCTGGTGTGTCAGAGGGGCTGGGGTTGTTCTTGGAATCGAGGTGCAGAACAGAGAACCCAAATCGCCAAACAGCCAAACAGCTCCTTCAGAGGTTGCATTGCGCATTTGTTCCAATATCAAATGTTAAAAGCAAATTAAATGTTGAAGTATTTTTGAATGTTATTCTTAAAGTCATTGAATGTCCTGAGAATTATCTTATGAATGTGTTTACATATATTAGTATGAACTTTCAATCATAAACTAGTGTATGGCCAGCTTAACACTGGTACCTTTCTAAAAATAGAAAAAAAAGATATAATACATACAAGGGGTCTTCAAAAAGTCTCTGTACTTTTATATACTAAACTTTTTGAGGAACCCTCGTACTTAAAGAGAAGTGGCCTGAAAAAAATAATTAAAAGTCAGCAGCTACAAATACTGCAGCTGCTGACTTATAGTAATCGGACACTTACCTGTTCCAGGGTCCAGCGATGCGGGGGAAGCCCCGATCGTTCCCCCCTCGACTCAGCGGCGCCGGCATTCTAACTGTGGGCCCCCGGCTGTGGCTTCACAGCTGGATCCCCACTGCGCATGCGCGAGTGGGGCCGCACGCCGTGATTGGCCGTCATCTGGGACATGTGACAGGTCCCAGATGACTGACAGGAGGAAGGGTTCAGAGCTAAGCCCTTCCTGCGCCGAGGGGAAGTGATGTCACTTAGCCCGGGCACTGAAGGAGGCAGACTACAAGGGACCCCCTAGCAACAGGCATTTAGAGGTGAGTTACATTTTTTTTTTCTAAATGTTTTTTTTTTTTTTTTTATGATTTTTAATCATCTTTTTGGGGGGGGGGAACACCACTTTAATAAAGTCTGACATTGTCTTGGTTAAAGGAGAGGTTCTCCCTTCACCCTTCTTCTCTAGTGCTGCCACCTTTACATGGGCAGACTTACCGTGAGTCCCTATCAGTTATATGCGCATGTGCAGACATGCCGTAGGGTCCCTGACAAGTACTCTGGCAGACCCCAATGGTGTGCCCGCACACGTGCGACATCTCACAAACAACTTCTGAGATGTAACACCACACAGCCCGGGAGCTAGTTTGCCAGATGTTGTGTATGCACAGATAGTACTGGCAGAGACCTCCAGCATTTCTGCACATGCAAACGGGCTGTGATGTCATCCTAGCCTGGGCCAGGATTTAGAGATTAAAAACAAAAAAATATTTAAAACAGTTTTTAATTTTTAAATCATTTTTATTTTTGCTAATGTGTAAAAAGGAAGAGTAAAGTCCTGCTTTAAGTTCAACATATCCCTTCCCTGACTTGGGAACACTACCACTAGGTGTCAGGCAGACATCTCTGCAAGCTTGTAGGACATAGAACGGAGACAATGTACAGTGATTCCCAAGCAGAACTTACTAAGTGATCGCACACACAATGCGCTGAACCCATTCCACGAATAACCCCTTCTGAGCTCAGCTGGAATTCACCCTATCATCATCATGCACTCTCTTCCAGCAGCAATTAAAGGGTGGACCACTAATGCTTGTTGAAGGTCCATTTAAAGCACCCCTTTATAATATCTCCCATTCTGCTCGCCAAGATAAATTATAATTATATGTATACAGCACTGGCTAATTCAGAAAAAACAAAGGAGATACATAAAAGCAAGGAAAATGAAGAAAAGTGAAGAGCACAACAGTGTAAAATAATGCAAAACTTGTAATGCAAGGACATTCACAACATGGTTACAAGTTACAGTTACAACAAACCTGTCCTATTTTTTTTTTTAGCTTTTTGTTTAATGTTTTAATTTATATAGCATTGATGTTTTTTTTATAGAGTATATGGAATTATTTACATCACACCTTGGTACCATCATTTAACTTTACTAGATGCTGCCATAGATGAAGTTCCAGAAGGAGCGCAAGTCCTAGGGAGGGTACATCGCTACGGGTGTGTTTATCTCTATAGGTGAGTGCAGAGGTGGGTTTTTTTGCTGCATGAGGCAGGTGCATTGTCATGCATCAGTGTGTTCCCTTTGTGCACTGACATGCGTTACAGGCTGCACCGATGAGTTTTGGAGTCGATAGAATTAACTGCCATTGACCAAGGCTTGTTAATACCTGTTGCCATGTAACATGCACTTGGATACATTGACATTTATGGGTGTACCAAAACACAGGAAAAAAAATACATTTTTTTTTCTAAAATGCACTGCACTGCAACTCTGAGATAAGAGTGGGCGCTATTTTTATCACGGGGAATTTGGATTCATGAGATTTTGATACGTGTGTTAAAATGTTGCCTTGCCTTACTCTCAATGGTGGTGGAACTACCACCAACATTGAGAATAAGCCAAGGCAGCCTCCAACGTTGAAGAGTCCTCTGAATGGACAAGGTGGAGAGCATGATGTCATCACCTCTCCACCCTGTCCACTCAGAGAGTGCTTTGCAGTCTCTGAATGGTGCCCATGCTGAGCGGCCAACCTCCTGTGTTCAGGATGCAGCAAGCCAGCCCCTCAGCACTGGACCTGGAAACAAGTGGAGATCCCTGGAGTAGTGGTGTCTACTTCTATGATTTACAGCTTCCAGAGGCATTTGCCAGGTATGGTATGTATATAGTTATATTGATCCTAGCTGGAGCAATGCCACTCTGTATAAAATATCCATATCTGGATTTCATCAGTAAACAACCACCATGGCTAGAAGACACCCATGAGGGCAAGCTGTCTGCTTTATATGCAACTGTACAAAGCACCAAACAAAAGAAAGGAGAGATGGTTTCATTTTAGAGTCTTCTGAAAGAGTGGTAAAAATAACCCTACTAGGCACCATCTATATACAACAGCCCAAATATCAATTAAAAAGCAAGAAAATATATTTTCTGGGTGAAGGGGACTAGGGGTGGTCACATGGTCCTCTTCTTGTTCCAAAGAAGAGGGCTGTGGGTGTAGACTGAAGAGGACATTACAGGTCTCAGGAGATCTTTAGTTCCCGGATTGTAGGGTGGTTGTGCAGTAGATGCTGTCAGACAAATTAGAGGGGGCGTGGCAGCTGTAATTTAACTTTGGGACTACAGGCAAGCCTTGTTTGGTCATGGTGTCCTGAAGCTCCGAAGTCAGAAGAAGACACAAAATGATCACGGACAGAACATCTTTCATCCCTAGTGTGGTTGGTAATAAACAGTACGGGATTATTTAATAGGAGGACTGTCAGGATCACTAGGTATGTTATGACTTTAGAAGAACTCATGTTACAGAAGAACCAAAGGCTACCTGCCAAGTTGGCTGAAATTTGAGCCACGGAAGCCCCTGTTGGCACTACCCGACTTGACAAAAGTCAGTTTTTCAGTCAACTCTTTTAAGAGCCAGGTGGAAAATTGACAGCCAAACAGCATCAGCATCCATACAGATGCAAGCACTGTTTGAATTTTGAAAGCCGCTTGTGTTGGCTGTCAGAATACAATAGCTGCTGTGGGGGGGATCATCCATTCATGTTATATAGTGTGGATGGAGATTTGTGAGGGTATGGCCAGCTTAAAGTGATTGTAAACGATCATCTTGTAAAACAACCCATACTGTTTAAAATAGAAATGTAAGGCAAAACTTTTTTGTATAGATATAAAAAATAACATTATAACCACTTTTTGCCCCTTTTTATAAGTGATCACATTCCCTCTGTTCTCAACTACATTAGAGCTCGGAGGAGGAGAAGCAGCAGCACACTGAGCTTGCCAGTGAATGGCTGTGCAGTGGGGTGTGTCAGGACAAATCTGATCATTGGAGGAGAGCATGTTGATGGGGACAAGGGCCTCATCCCCACAACCCTTGCCCGGTGGTTGTGGGGGTCTGCGGGCGGGAGGCTTATCGGACTCTGGAAGCCCCCTTTAACAAGGGGCCCCCAGATCCTGCCCCCCTTATGTGAATGGGTAGGGGTACATTGTACCCCTACCCATTCACCAAAAAAGTGTCAAAGTAAAAACAACAGGAGACAGTTTTTGACAATGCCTTTATTAAGAAAAAAAAAGTGTCCCGCAAAGTCCATCCTTCTTCAATCACGGCGCAGATGGACCGGAAAAATAGAAAAATATAAAACTCTGCAAAAAAGTAAAAACAACTGGAGACAGTTTTTGACAATTCCTTTCTTAAAAAAAAAGTGTCCCGCAATGTCCATCCATACAATCACGGTATCCGACAGTCCAGAGAAAAAAGACACGGAAAAACTCTGCCTCCATGGGAGCCGTCCCGTTGACTGCTGTCTTTTTGCGGTGACAGCTGTTATATAGCCAAGGTGACCCGGCCCCCTTCTGACATCATGTGACTTCAGAGGGGGACGGGATCACCCGTTTATGTGACCAGGTGGCCCCACCCTAGTCTATATAACAGCTGTCAAAGCGAAAATATGGCAGTCAGCGGGACGCCGCCCATGGAGGCAGCAAGTTTTTTCGTGACTTTTTTCTCTGGACTGTCGGATGCCATGATTGAATGGATAGACATTGCGGGACACTTTTTTTTATAAGAAAGGAATTGTCAAAAACTGTCTTCAGTTGTTTTTACTTTTTTGACACTTTTTTTTGAATGGATAGGGGTACTCAATACCCATTCACATGGAGGGGGTGGGTGCAGACCCCAGACCCCCAGAACCAATGGCCAGGGTTGTGGGGATGAGTCCCTTGTCCCCATTAACAGTTTTTTTTTTCATTTGGGCGTGGAGTTCCCCTTAATATCCATACCAGACCCGAAGGGCCTGCTATGGACCTGGTGGGGGGCAACCCACGCAGTTTTTTTTAATGATTTTTTATGTATATTGCCGGGATCCGGCAATACATTACAGCTGCAAGCAATTTTAAATTACATTTTTTCCTTTTGAAATTACATTTTGCTGCAGTACTGTTATAAACATGGGAAAGATGCGATACTTTACAGGCAGACTAAGGGGACCCCCCAGGCACGATATTTAAAGGAATATTTCATTTTTATTGTTTCACTTTAGGCATTATTAAAAGCACTGCTCCTAAAAAAAATGATTGTTTTAAAAATGTTTTTTTTGCATTGATACATGTCCCCTGGGGCAGTACCCAGGTCCCCATTCATTTTTTATGGCAATAACTTGTATATAAGCCTTTAAAATGAACACTTTTGATTTTTCACATTCGTGTTCCATAGACTTTAATGGTGTTCGCACACATTTTTGGTCAGTTTGCATGTTCTGGTGCAAAATGAACTGGGGGGGTGTTCGACTTATCCCTAATAGCCACCAACATTCTAACACCAGTATATGGTAAAAATAAAAGCACTTAAAGTGAAAGTCCATGCTAAAACTAAAATCACTGAATCTATAGCCACCAACATTCTAACACTAACCTATCTAGCCCTGTAAAGAAAAAAATCTATATACATTCCATTTCTGCAGGCGATTCAACCTGATCTCTAGCAGCGGAAGCTCTGGTGAGCACATGTCCGACAACGGCTGTGAAATGAATGGGAAGTGACGTCACCCATAGACTTACTCGGGGGCTTCCATTATCGGATGTGTCCTCTGCACCCACCTCCACAGCGAAGCCACGACTGACAGCTCAGTGTGGGTTCATAGCTTCCGCCGCTGGAGATCGGGTTGGAACGCCTGTAGCAAAGGTATGTATACTCCTTTTTTCTTTACAGGGCTAGATAGGTTAGTGTTAGAATGTTGGTGGCTATAGATTCAGTGATTTTAGTTTTAGCATGGACTTCCACTTTAAGTGTTTTTTTTTTACCATTAATCTTCCTTTATGTTGGCTTTTGACATTTACAAATGCAGCAATTTAGAAATTGGATAAAAGGTTCAGCACTTAGAAACTATTTTTTTTTTAAAGATAAATAGTGCATTTTATATACAACTATATAAATCTATCTATCAATCTATATAAATCAGACCAAAATAAGGAAAGAGGGACTTTGTTCAAAATCAGGGACAATCCCTCGAAATCAGGGACAGTTGGGAGCTATGTGGTTAGGGGAGGGTGGAAGAAGGGGAGAATCAGAGAAGACAGGATCAAACAGCCTTTTTACACAATGCAGAGAGGATTCACCCCTTGGGTTCCACAGTGAGTATAACAAGCATGCTTTACTGCATATAAAGACTGATTTTACTGTTGTGGGTTTAGTAACACTTTAAAGTGGTGTTTCCCCCCCCCCCCCAAAAAAAATGATTAAAATTCCTAAAAAAATAAAACATTTGGAAAAAAAAAAATGTAACTCACCTCTAAATGCCTGTTGTTAGGGGGTCCCTCGTAGTCTGCCTCCTTCAGTGCCTGGGCTAAGTGACATCATTTCCCCTCGGCGCAGGAAGGGCTCCCTCCCTCCTGTCAGTCATCTGGGACACGTGACAGGTCCCAGATGGCTGCGCGGCCAATCATAGCGATTGCGCATGCGCTATGAAGCCACAGCCGGGTGCCCACAGTTGCGATGCCAGCGCCGCAGAGAGGATCGGGGGACGAACGGAGCTTCAACCCCCGCATCGCTGGACCCTGGAACAGGTAAGTGTCCAATTATTAAAAGTCAGCAGCTGCAGTATTTGTAACTGCTGACTTTTAAAAAAAAAATTTATGGATACCTCTTTAATGAATAAATAACATTCGACCAGGAGAGAAAATAGCCAAGTAACATTCAATTTTGTCCTCATTCACACAGAATGAATGTAAAGGTAGTTTTGCAGGACGAATAACTCTGCATATTTGGTGTTGCCCCCAGTAATGCTGACGCCCTAGGTTATTTATAATACATCTCTGATTGAGGAAGGCATCCCCTTGTCTTACTGTGCTGCGAATGAGATCTACCCATTTAGGAACTAAAAGTATAAGGAATCAGAAGAAAATCATTGTCGCGTGGCCTGCTGTGATGCTCATATAGTTGACGACAGCTTGGGGTAAAACAATTAAAAGAAAGGCTGCACGAGAACACACTTCATTACAACCATGTACTTGTGAACCAAGGCTGTAATTGTACCGGACAAAAACTATTAGCAATAAACCTTTCCATTTTCTGTGACTGCAGTGGACCTTTTTCCTTCAGTGTTCCGTCTCTCCCCCTCTAGCACTCCAGGCGCTCCCGAGGAGGTCGCACATTACAAATATACTCACACCGCTGGGTTAATTAATGGCTCAGTTATTTGCCCTTGTGCTAATACGATCACAGCTACCTGACATTAAGAAAAGCTATCTTGAGAACTTGACCAGTTGACGGGCTTGAGAATTTAAAGGTACGATAAGGTGATAAAACCTGCTCTAAGGGAGCCAGATCTTTTCTGAAAAGTTGGTTTGGAATGCTTATTCCTGAAGTCATTTAGTAATAAGGTGATCAAGATAAATATAATAATGACAAAAACAGTGGGTCCACTTTTAGCAAATAGATTTCTGCGTATTTGGTTTTTTTTAGGCTATGTGCTTGAAATGAGTTCTAATGCCGCGTACACTCGGTCGGAATTTCCGATGGAAACAGTCCGATGGGAGCCTTTCAACGGATTTTCCGACCGTGTGTATGCCCATCAGTCTTTTTCTGTCGGAATTTCCGACAGACTTTGGATTGAGAACCTGTTCTCAATTTTTCCAACGGAAAACCTTTCTATCGGATTTTCCAATCGTGTGTATGCAATTCCGACACGCAAAATTCCGACGCATGCTTGGAAACAATTCGCTGTGTTACTGACCATCGGAATTTGGTGTGACCATGTGTAGGCAAGACAGTTTGAGCGAAATTCCGTCAGAATTCCGACGGGAAAACCGTCAGAGCTTTTTCCGACGAGATTACCGACCGTGTGTACGCGGCATAAGGAATTTTTTTTAATGTTTCTGACTTGATGCCACAATCAGAAAAAAAAAATACAATCAGGCACTACAATTATGAGGTTACTTTTATCACTTTGTCACTGTGGCCCGACTCTCCCTAACTTCATGGCCAAGCCCGGCCACTTGCCGCCCCTCCTACTTTTTAAAGTTTAATGCAGGTCTACTTTTCAGCTGAATTCCAGGTATGGATGCTTTTGCATACAGTGCATTCAGAAAGTATTCACAGCGCTTCACTTTTTCCACATTTTGTTATGTTACAGACTTTTTTCAAAATGGATTCAATTAATTATTTTCCTCAAAATTCTACAAACAATACCCCATAATGACACAGTGAAAGAAGTTTATTTAAAATCTTTGCAAATTTATAAAAAAATGAAAAAAATCACATGTACAGTATTCACAGCCTTTTCTCAATACTTTGTTGAAGCACCTTTGGCACCAATTACAGTCTCAAGCCTTTTTGAGTATGATGATACAAGATTGGCACATCTATTTTTGGGCAGTTTCTCCCATTTTTCTTCGCAGGACCTCTCAAGCTCCATTGGGTTGGATGGGGAGCATCGGTGCACTGCCATTTTCAGATCTCTCCAGAGATGTTCAATCGGTTTCAAGTCTGGGCCACTCAAGGAATTGGAATTCCATGCTAAAACTAAAATCCCTGCATCCATAGCCACTAGGGATGAGCCCACGGTAAGTTCAACTCGAACATTGGGTGTTCGTTTGTTCTAAAACAAACCGAACATATGGGGCGTTCGCAGGAAATTCAAGATCCGCGGAACACCCCATAATGCACTGCGAGATTGCATTGCTTTATGATGATTGGCCAAAGCATGCACCTGACCTGCATGCTTTGGCCAATCAAAGCACACTCTGCCGAGAGGGCCATAATTGGCCAAAGGCAGGGTGCCCTTGGCCAATCATGGCTCAGGGGCACTAAGTCCACACCCCACACTATATACACTATGAAAAAAAAAAATGGCGTGGGGGTCCTTCAATCACGGCACAGACAACCGCGAAAAATAGAAGAAAAAAAAAAAGCTTTGCCTCCATGGGAGGCATCCCGCCGACTGCTGTCTTTTCGTGGTGACAGCTGTTATATAGCCAGACCTTGCCTATATAAAAGCTGTCAAAGCGAAAAGACAGTAGTCGGCTGGACGCCTCCCATGGAGGCAGAGTTTTTCTGTTTTTTCTTTCTCTGGACCGTCGTATGCCATGATTAAAGATGGATGGACATCGCGGGACACTTTTTTTATAATAAAGGAATTGTCAAAAACCTCTGTCGTTTTTACTTTTTTGACACTTTTTTGGTGAATGGGTGGGGTACTCGATACCCATTCACATGGGGGGAGGGGTGCAGGCCCCAGACCCCCACAACCAATGGCCAGGGTTGTGGGGATGAGGCCCTTGTCCCCATTAACATTTTTCTTAAAATTTTGGCGTGGCGTTCCCCTTAATATCCATACCAGACCCGAAGGGCCTGCTATGGACCTAGCTGGGGGCAACCCACGCAGTTTTTTAAAATGAATTTTTATGTATATTGGGATCCGGCAATACATTACAGCCGCAAGCAATTTTAAATTAAATTTTTTCCTTTAGAAATTACATTTTGCTGTGGTACTGTTATAAACATGGGAAAGATGCAATAATTTACAGGCAGACTAAGGGGACCCCCAGGCAGGATATTTAAAGGAATATTTCATTTTTCGTGTTTCACTTTAAGCATTATTAAAACCAATGCTCCTGAAAAAATTAATGTTTTAAAAACGTTTTTTGCATTGATACATGTCCCCTGGGGCAGTACCCAAGTTCCCATTCACTTTTTATGGCAATAACGTCCATATAAGACCAAGTGTTGGAGCAGCCAAACCACGGGCGGACACGAGGCCAATACCTTGTTGATGACCTGTACCATCCCCAGATTGTTCCCATGAAAGCGCACTTTCAGGTCCCTAAAAGACTCTCCCCACAGCTCAACAGACAATTCCAGCAATACCAGATTATGGAGAAAACCCACCTCTTTCCATGAATCCGGCCAAGGCCCTGCACTCCAACAGCCCTGAAAGAAGGCCCCGAATCCAGTCGAGCCGGCTACATCCGTGAAAAGTTCCAGGTCAAAGTTACTAACTGGCCCTGACATCCACAAAACCTGCCCATTAAAAGTGTCCAAGAACGAGTGCCACACTCGCAAAACCTCCCTTAACAGGCGCACGAAATGAGTGGGCGAATGGACCCCTGCCGTACTTGCCGTCAGCCGTCGGCAAAATACCCTCCCCATCGGTAGGATGCGACACGCAATATTCAACTTACCCAGCAACGACCGTAGCTTCCGAAGTTAAACCTTGCGCAATCCCAACAGTCAACAAATCTCTCCCTTGAGTGCCTCCAAGCAGGCGACACTCCATGGTGTCAAAGTCCAATACAATGCCCAGGAAACGAATCACGGTAGTCAGCCCCTCCGTTTTTTCATGGGCCAAGAGGATGCCAAAACGAGCAGCGATGTGTTCCAAGGTAGCAAGTAGCACTGCGCAGATCTTAGAGGAGGCTGGGCCCACACAAAGAAAATCATCCAAGTAATCAATGATGGAGTTCACCACTGCAACGTCTCGAACTACTCACTCCACAACGGAACTGAAAGGCTCAAACAGTGCACATGAAATAGAACAGCCCATGGGCAGGCAGTGATCCACGTAGAATTCCTCCTGCCAAAAGCTATCTGGATGAACAGGAAGCAATATGAACGCAGACTCAATATCAGATTTGACCATCATAGCCCCTTGCCCGTAACATCATACCCAGAAAACAGCCGCCTCAAAGGTGGTGTAAGATACAGCGCACATCTCCGAGTCAATCTCATCATTGACAGACCCTCCCTCACCCAGGTGGTGAATTAGCCAAAATTTATTGGGCTCCTTCTTCGGCATGACCCCTAAGAGCGAGATAACCAAATCCGCTAAAGGTAATGAAGGGTACTTCCATCTGTAGTTTCTCAGAAACCACTTCTGCATGTTACGAGGCCGAGCACAGGTTCCGGGACACGGGTGGCACTTTGGCGAGGGTAGAAGGTATGCAAAATCCCTCTAAGAAAACAAAGCCTAACAACCGCGCCGCCTCCCTATCCGGGTATCTATTGAGGAAAGGCTGCATCCTTTTACCTTCACTGGTGTCATCCCTTTTGCTAATCTGAAAGCCAAACAAAGTTTGTAGGTCTGTAGCTATTGACTCTGCAGGCAGTTGGCGACTTCTACGCATTGTGCGCTTCAACATTCACTGACCCTGCTCTGTCATTTTATGTGACCTACCACTTTGTGGCTGAGTTGCTGTTGTTCCCAGTTGCTTCCACTTTGTTATAATATCACTAACAGTTGACCGTGGAATATTTAGTAGCAAAAAAAAATCTTTTTTCTTTAAATTTTTTGGGGGAAGGAAATTTTACGTATTGCACAGGTGGCAACCTATCACGGTACCACGATTGAGTTCACTGAGCAAATTCCTGAGAGCAACCCATTCTTTCACAGATGTTTGTAGAAGCAGTCTACATGCCTTGGTGCTTGATTTTATACACCTGTGGCCATGGAGGTGATTGGAGGGGTGTCCCAATACTTTTGGCAATACAGTGTGTGTGTGTGTGTGTGTATATATATGTAGCGCCCTGCTCCTAATGAGCAGACGCTATTGTTTTTTTTTAATTTAGTTGCCTGAAGCTGCAGCTCAGGCTGATTATTCTAAAATTTCTGGTTTTGGTGCCAGTTCAGCTGGTTTCCACTTGACCGTAGGTTTCGCTGTCACCACCGGTAAGTGTAGAAACACAGAAAGCTGGATGTGTTGAATGCCACCCCTTGCTCGGAAACAGCCCAGTGGGAGTGTTTTTCCTGCTGTGAATTCTGGGGGATGGTATTTTAGGTACTGACGCCATTAGAGGGGGGTTGTCTTTTTCTTGTTTTTGCTTTGATTCTGGGGTGCTCCTTGACCCCCACCTCATGGCCCTCTTGGCCTGGAGTAGGAGTCGTATGTATCCTGTGCCTCGGGGCCAACTGAAAGGGTAGGCCCGAAAAGTCTCGGGGCCTACTGATCCAGGAATGGTCCGGTGCTGTCTCGCCTGCAGAGAGAGGCCCAGAAACTGGAGGAACCAGGGGAGGACTTATCCAGGAGAGGACCAAGCGCAAGGCTGGTATCTCTGAAGGAGCCTGGAAACTCAGTTGAAGGACGCAACCCGGATCAACACATATTCAGTATCACCGGATCGGCTGCAAGAAACTGGTACTGTATGGCAGTTCTTTGAATCTCTCAAGAACTCTCAGTAATGCTTTAATTTAATTACAAAGTCTGTGGCAGAGACTTTGTAGAGCACCCCACCGGCTGCTAGGTCAAGTGAGAGGGGCCTATCCGGTAGTTGCTGGATCCAGTCAGTGGAGCTGTTGTCCTCTGGATCTGAAGAATAACTCTAACCCGCGATTATCAGGTGCCTGAACTCACCCTTTAACCCTCTGACCCTTCATTGAAATGCTTTGCCTTTATTTCAAATAAATAAGCGAAAAAAAGGACTAAGTGTTGTAATTCACATTCTTTGGGCCACTTTCCACGGGACCCCTGAGACGGAGACGTGAGGAGGTGAGGTAACAGTAAGCCCGAAACAAAACCAGCAGCTCCTTCGGGGGTTAGTGCTACATATATATATATATATATATACATACATGCATAATCGATGCAATGGACCACTTTTTTTGCTGTCACTCTTCTGTGTTTCCAGTAACGGCCTGTACCACCATCTCCAGATACTGGTTATCAGCAGAACTTCCCTTAGTGGCAAAGCCATTGAATGAACTGAGAATATTTGTACGAATTTCTAAATAAATGCTCTGCTCATACAACCGTTCGTTCGAAAATCTACTAGTGTATGGACAGCTTTAACTCTCTCTAGTTGTCTTGGTGACTGTTGTTTTGACGGGAAACCCAAAATTTCACAGTTATCACCAAAACAGTAGCTGAGGGTAAATCTGCTGACAACCTCTACAACAGGAATTCCTCTGACTTTTTAGAGCAGCTATGATCAACAAGGGTATAGTGGGACCCTAGGGTTCCTCCAGAGGTTGCTAGTAGTTTTTTTTGAGCTGCAGCGGGTGGGTTAACTTCCTATCTAATGGTGTGTGCATGATGCTGGGTACAACACCACTTGGCAAAGCCAGTGGCATGACACTAACGATCTATTAAGCTGTCTGTAAAGATGGCATTTTGAACACCACTGCAAGGAGCCTTCTTCCCGCTGATCTGTGATGAATTATTTTTTGTCAGGGGTTCCCTGAGACCCGAAATCAGAAAGTCCAGGGTCTGAAGGAGGACCAGAGGAGGACTGGAGTCAGCTGCCAGAGTCTGCTGAATGCTGAGACCAGGGGAGGTGGAGATGAGGGGGTCCTGCGGCTGCACAGAGGGGAGCAGGATCTATAGGAGTAGTTCTGTCCTTTCTGCTGCCGACTGCTAAGATGGGGGGGCAGAGACAGGGGGGGGGGTGCCACAGCTGCAGGAGAGGTGTGAGGGCCACATGCAGGGACGGCCTGTCCATTGAGGGTGCAAAGTTGCCGCCCCCTCTCTCCAGCCACCCCCTCTATGACTAATGAATATTTGCTTTTCTAACACTGAACTGCCTCTCCGCCAATCAGGTAGTGCGGGTCTAATACCCATCACCTGATTGGCTGAAGGCACAGGTGTCCCGATTGGACGCCTAGAAGACTGAAGAAAAGAGGAGGGGGAAGCATGGAGGACATGTCCCACAGCTCGCCATCGTCACCCGCTGCCTGACCCACCACTAAGATGGGGTAAGTGCTGGGCAGATAGTAGGCGGGCTGGGTTCAAAGTGGCGGCATATGATGGGCACGAGTGACTGCATATGACGGACACAAGTGGCTGCGTTTGACAGTCACAAGTGGCTGCCTATGATGGGCACAATGGCTGTATATGATGAGCACAGTGGCTGCATATGATGGGCACAGTGGCTGCATATGATGGGCACAGTGGCTGCATATGATGGGCACAATGGCTGCATTTGATGGGCACAGTGGCTGCATTTGATGGGCACAGTGGCTGCATTTGATGGGCACAGTGGTTGCAAGTGGCTGAAATTTACTGACGCAACACCCAACAATTGATGGCTGTGTTTGATGGGCACATGTTGTGGAATTTGAAACCAAAATTTGTAAACCAAATTTCGTATTTCGTACAAAATTCGGAAGCATAGCAATTCATATTTCGGATCCTCCCGAATGTAAGAATTTACGTAAATTCGTACGAATTTTCGATTCGTATGAAACTAATCGCACATGTCTAAATTGGGCACAGTGGCTGCATATGATGGGCACAGTGGCTGCATATATTGGGCACAGTGCTGCATATGATGGGCACAGTGGCTGCATATATTGGGCACAGTGGCTGCATATGATGGGCACAGTGGCTGCATATGATGGGCACAGTGGCTGCATATATTGGGCACAGTGGCTGCATATAATGAGCACAGTGGCTGCATTTGATGGGGCACACGTGGCTGCATATGACGGGTTCAAGTGGTTGCATATGATGGGCACAGTGGCTGCATATGAAGGGCACAGTGGCTGCATATAATGAGCACAGTGGCTGCATTTGATGGGGCACACATGGCTGCATATGATGGGCACAAGTGGCTGCATATGATGGGCACAAGTGGCTGCATTTGATGGGCACTAGATATTTGCGCCGTCAATAAATTTGTTTCGTTCCGTTCTGTTTTGTATTAGCCGTTAATTCGTATTTCATAATTTGTAAACGAAATTTCGTATTTCGTACAAAATTCGGAAGCATAGCAGTTCGTATTTCGGATCCTCCTGAATGTACAAATTTACGGAAATTCGCACTAATTTTCAAATCGTATGAAACTAATCGCACATGTCTAATAGGCACAGTGGCTACATATGATGGGCACAGTGGCTGCATATAATGGGCACAGTGGCTGCATTTGATGGGGCACACGTGGCTGCATATAATGGGCACAGTAGCTGCATTTGATGGGGCACACGTGGCTGCAAATGATGGGTACAAGTGGCTGCATATGATGGGCACAGTGGCTGCATTTGATGGGCACAATGGCTGCAATTGATGGAACAGTGGCTACATTTGATGGGCACAGTGAGGAAGCAATTGATGTTTTTATTTTAGTATTTTTCAGTTTGTTTGCGCCCCCCCCAAAAACTTTGAGCACCAACTGCCACTGGCCACACGAGATGGCCTGGCAGGCCGGATTCAGCCCACGGGCCTTGTGTTTGCCACATGTTTCAGAGAATTCCTTGCACTACTTGTTGCATGTTTGGGACAGATAGTAACGGGAGATTTTCTCAACAGGGCACAGACTCTACAATGTTCTATCCAAAACTAAAAAGAAAAGTTTTGTCTATGCATACACTTTAAGACCCAGAGGCCAGAACTATCTAGTGCTTCTAAATAGAAATCCCCTTCTTTAGAAAAAAAAATAGGTGAACAAAATTGATGACTAATCCCACGGGAAGTATCTGAACAAATAATCTCCTGTAAAGCACTAAGAATTTACTGAGTTTACCCACAGGCGTTGCAGTTAAGCCCTTCCTAATAATGACATGCATGAGTGTGCGTATCCAAAAAATCCAAACTCACTCACCTGGAAAATGTCATCACATGACCTGGCCTCACTTCGGAAAAATACACATAGGGTCCTTCTAGACCCAGTGAATAGGGAGATGCTGCTGGGATAATACATCCGCTGTGTCAGGAGCCTGCCGAACAAAAGCCAGGCTAATACAGTTTTATGGGTTTTCTATATTTTATAAACGCCACAAGTGCTCTGCAGTTTTTCTTTACAATGGTGCTCATCGATGCACGTGAAGGCATTTAAGCCTCATAATGAAAATGCCAGTGCTTTTCTTTTTTTTATGTTAGTAGGTGTCTTCAACTTATTGTCTGTAAAAAAAAAAAAAATCTCACAATGCATAAATGCCATAAATGTGCAATGGAATAATAACAAAAAATTCTATACCATTGTAAGACAAGACAGAAGCGCATATTGCATGTCTGCTACACGTACATCACTGGGAACTATAAAGAGGAGTCAACAATAATAGGGGGAAAAAAAGTAAAAGAAAAACGAAAAATAACAAAATAAAAATACATAAAATGCAGTTAAGATAGACCATAAAGACTATGGGGGTTATTTACGAAAGGCAAATCCACTTTGCACTGCAAGTGCACTTGGAAATGCATTCGCTGTAAATCTAATGCCGCGTACACACGACCGGACTTTCCGGCAAACTAGGACAATCCGATCGCGTGTGGGCTAATCCGTTCGTTTTTCGGGAATAAACTCCAGCGAACCTAGAAATAGAACATGTTTCAATCCGACGGACTCAAATCGGGAAAACCGTTCGTCTGTGTGCTGGTCCGACGGACCAAATACGATGCAAGGGCAGCTATTGGCTACTGGCTATTGAACTTCCTTTTTTAGTCTCGTTTACGTCATCACGTTGAAAATGAACGGACTTTTGAATGGACTTAGTCCGTTCGTATGTGGCCAAGTCTGTTTGTTTAGAAAGTCCATCGGAACTCTGCCGTTGGGAAGACCGTCGGACCTAGTTTGCCGGAAAGTCCGGTTGTGTGTACGCGGCATTAGGGGTAGATCTGGAATGAGTGGAAGCTCTGCTGATTTTATCATCCAATCATGTGCAAGCTAAAATGCTGTTTCAGTGCACTTTCAAGTGCACTTGCAGTGCAAAGTGGATTTTCCTTTAGTAAATAACCCCCAATGTCTACTAATCTACTAAAATTATACAGCGTGTGATTGAATTAACAGATGGGAGTAATTTAATACTACAGAATACAGGTTTTGGAAGATTGAACAGGTTGGATTGCTTAGGCTGCTCAATACATTTTTTAACCACGTGACCTCTGGAAGATTTACCCCCCTTCACGACCAGGCCATTTTTTGCGATATAGGACTGCGTTACTTTAACTGACAATTGCACGGTCATGCTGTACCCAAATAAAATGTATGTTATTTTCTTCCCACAAATAGAGCTTTCTTTTGGTGTTATTTGATCAACACTGCGTTTTTATTTTTTTGTACTTTTAACAAAAAAAGAGTGACAATTTTGAATAAAAAACAATATTTTTTTACTTTCTGCTATAAAACATATCCAATAAAAAAAAATCAAATATCCTCATAAATTTAGGCCAATATGTATTCTGCTACATGTTTTTGGTAAAAAAAAATCCCAATAAGCGTATATTGATTGGTTTACACGGATGTTATAGCGTCTACAAACTATGGGATATATATTGGAATTTTTATTCATTTATTTTTTACTATTGTGATATTGCGGCAGACAATCAGACACTAACTGACACTTTTGAAATTTTTTAGAAACTAGTGACACTAATACAGTAATCAGTGCTAAAAATATGCACTGTCATCGTACTAATGACACTGGCTGGGAAGGGGTTGTACATCTAGGGCGATCAAAAGGGTTAAATGTTTGCCTAGCCAGTGTTTTGGTGTACACTGTGTGCTGTTTTCACTATGGGAAGAAATGGATTCTAGTCTCTGCTTTGAAGGAACACAGCATCCATTCCTCCCCCCCTGTCAGAATGGCAATCTGCCTTGTTTATATAGGCAAATCGCCATTCTGTGTTCTTTACCGGCGATCGGCGGGTGCCAGGGGACATCGAGTGCCTGGCACCCCCAGATCGGCTTCTGCTGTGAATAATAACAGCAGAAGTGGCCCCCTGCTGGCAGAAATGCCAAATCACGTATATATACATAATCTGGCACACAGCTGCCGCCCTGTACCAGGAAAACTGCTATAGGCCGGTCAGTAAATGGTTAATGGTAACTTCAGGGTACAAGTAAAATCATTCAGTCCACAGCTTGTACTACACTTGATTTGCGCTGCTCTAAATTTTTTATATACATTCAGAGGATACTTTACTAGGTACACCTGCTCTGGAAATAGACAAACAGTGAATCATGTGGCATGAAAACATGGTCAAGAGGTTCAGCTGTCCTCTGACCAAGCATTAGGATGGTGAATAATCAAAGTGACTTTGATTCTTAGTGGCACCTCAACAAATTGCTGACCTTCTGGGATTTACAAGTGCTACAAGTCTTTAGGGTCTTTAGAGCTTAATGAGATTTGGGCAAAAAATGAAAAACATCCAGGGTGTGAAAAAGATACCTCATTAAAATGTATGTTAACCTAAAAGATAAAAATTGAGAGCAAGTGGTGGGACTTTATATTAAGCACACAGCAGCAAAAAAGGAAGTCAAGTTACATAGTTACATAGTTAGTCAGGTTGAAAAAAGACACGAAAAGTCCATCCAGTTCAACCACAAAAAAAAATAAAAATAATAACATACAATCCCATATCCTTTACCCACAGTTGATCCAGAGGAAGGCGAAAAACCCCAGCAGAGCATGATCGAATTTGCAGGGGAAAAAATTCCTTCCTGATGCCCCGAGAGGCAATCGGATTTTCCCCGAATCAACTTTACCTATAAGGCCTCATGCACACGGACGTTTTTGCAGCCGCGTTTTTTAAGCGTTTTTTGCAGCTTAAAAACGCCTGTCCGTGTTAGTCTATGGCTTCATGCCCACCTAGGCGTTTTTGAGCTGCAAATGGCATAGGCGTTTTTAAGCTGTAAAAAAAACCCAGGACCAGTGTGTTCCATGGCGCTGGGCTAGAGCTGTAAAAACGCGAATCGAGCAAAAACGCGCAAAAACGCGCACCGGCGTTTTTGAGCTGCAGCGTTTTTTTGCTGCAAAAAGTTGATTGGACACTGTAATCCCTGTATAGTAAATTAGAGATGTGTAAAACGCTAATTAACGCTGACGCTAAAAAACGCGCAAAAACGCCAATGCAAAACGCGGTAAAAGTCACGTTTTTTTAGGCTGCTTTTTCCAGACGTCCAACCTAGCTTTACAGCCCGTTTTTTAAAACGTCCGTGTGCATGAGGCCTAAATATTAGTACTAAGTTATATTATATACATTTAGGAAAGTATCCAGGCCTTTCTTAAAGCAATCTACTGAGCGGACCAGAGCCACCTCTGGAGGGAGTCTATTCCACATTTTCACAGCTCTTACTGTGAAGAAACCTTTCAGTATTTGGAGATGAAATATCTTTTCCTCTAGACGTAAAGAGTGCCACCAAGTGACTGGGAAATACTGTATATTCATGTTGTATACTCTAACATACAACTAAATGGGTATATAACCTCCAAAAGCATTTGATCATTTACAACATAAGTTACGTAGTAGTCCGCAATCATTGAAACAGTTGTAAAACAGATAATGGATACATATTTATAAACATAGGTAAATTAAAAACAAAACTAAATGTGACAAAAAAATATGAGAAGAGGGCAGTTCTAAATTTATTATTTCTGACCATGAGCTTATAATTGGCATACCTAACAAAGGGTCTGCTGACTGTACATCTCATTGTAAGACTAAAAATGGCTTTCAAAAGGGACTACAGCCTCTTGCTAGTTGTTCTGTGGATCTTCTGCCCATAAGAAGTAAACTTGTAGTGATATTAAAAATTGTTCTTACTGATCTCCAGCTTACCAAAAAAAGTCATACTGTAAGTATTGCACCCCCCCCTCCCTTCCAGCTCCTCACAGCAAGCATTAAATTCAGTCCAGGGGATAGGGAATAAACAGAAATAGATATCTTATTCCTCACCACCGTGGTCCTGTATCATACAAGAGGCCGTCAAGGGCCATCCAACATCTCTCTCCATTTTGCCTGTGTACAAATCATTAGTAAGAATCATCTGGAATATGCAGTTCAGTTTTGGGCACCAGTTCTCAAAAAGGATATCGGGGAACTGGTGAAAGTGCAGAGAAGGGCAATCAAACTGATAAGAGGCATGGAGGAGCTCAGCTATGAGGAAAAATTTGAGGAACTGAATTTTTGAGAAGAGGAGATTAAGGGGGATATGATCACCATGTATAAATATATAAGGGGTCCATATAGTGAACTTGGTGTTGAGTTATTCACTTTACAGTCAACACTGAGGACAAGGGGACATTCTTTACGTCTAGAGGAAAAGAGATTTAATCTCCAAATACGGAAAAGTTTCTTCACAGTAATGCCCCGTACACACGGTCGGATATTCCGATGGAAAAAGTCAGATCGGATTATGTTGTCAGAAAATCTGATCGTGTGTGGGCTCTAGCGGGCTTTTTCTGTCGGAATTTCTGACGAAAAAAATTTGAGAGCAGGATCTAAAATTTTCCGACAACAAAATCCGATCGGACTTTTTCCGATCGTGTGTAGAGAATTCCGACGTACAAAGTGCCACTCATGCTCAGAAGAAATTTGGAGACGAAAGCTATTGGCTACTGGCCTTTACGTAGTCCCGTTGTACATGTTGTACGTCACCTAGTTCGGAACGATCGGATTTTCCGACAACTTAGTCCGACCGTGTGTGTGCAACACAAGTTTCGGACAAAATCCGTCAGAAAAAATCCAACAGATTTTGTGGTCGGAATGTGCGACCGTGTGTCCGGGGCATAAGAGCTGTGAAAATGTGGAATAGATTCCCTCCAGAGCTGGTTCTGGCCAGCTCAGTAGATTGCTTTAAGAAAGGCCTGGATTCTTTCCTAAATGTACATAATATAACTGGGTACTAACATTTATAGGTAAAGTTGATCCGGGGAAAATCCAATTGCCTCTCTGGGATCAGGAAGGAATTTTTTCCCCTACTGTAGAAAGTTGGATCCTGCTTTTCTGTTTTTTTTTTCGCCTTCCTCTGAATCAACTGTGGGTATAGAATTGGGTATATGGGATTGTATGATATTTTTTTTTTATTTTATTTTTTATTTTTTTTATGGTTGAACTAGATGGACTTGTGTTTTTTTTCAACCTGACTAACTGTGTAACTATGTAACTATATGTTACCTGCTGAAAATATCATCTGCTAGGGAAGCTAGAATTAAGGTAGAGTATTTCTGCTTATCATTTAGCTCGTAAACTAAACAAGGAAACTGGCCCACCACCCTTTGTTCCCTTAAGTATGTAAAAAAAAACTAAGCTGGAAGCCCTTTTTCTAACCAAAACCCATGGTCACGTGACACGCCATGTCCTAAGCGTTCTATCTTCTTCACTGTAGAGAAGGAGGATTTTAATTAGGGTGATCGCGTTGCACCCTAAATGATATGTACACTTTCTGATGACTGTCCATTGGTGGATTACCTTCTTTACGGAAGAAGGGCCAGTGATGAACATAGATGGTGGAATTAGGTGAGTAATGAGGTGCTTCAAAAGTTTTTTATTTTCTTAAAGCTGATAAATGGATGGAAGCGCTTTGCTTGGAGATGGCCTTTAAATGTAATTGAACAAGCTATTTTTAAATATTAACCCCCCCCCCCCCCCCCCAAAAAAAAAAAAAAAAAACCTTATTAGTAGCATCACCATGGTTGCACTGAAGGTCCTTGAAGCCTCCTCTTTCCATAGTTATAAAGACGAGTTAGTGTAGATCACCTATGTAGATAAATCTGACAACACCACATGTGAAGTTCATCTGTGTTTGCAAATAACTCCACATTACAGTTGTTTCTGTTTTAACAAACTAAATGCAAACAGATGGGCCTAAGTGCTTCATTATTATTTGGCAGAAATATGCTCTCTGCTTAACAGGTCTCTTGGAGACATCGGTTAAATAAGAGCTCTAGAAGGTCACTGCAAAATTGCTAAAACATTTGTAAGTACAGTTGTGGAAGTAAAACTATTTTCTAGAAAATTATTACTATTATTATTTTTTCAGCGTGCCTATAGTAAACATCTTTAACATGCAGTATTTTATGTTGGTAGAGTGCAATGTGCATGTCCAGGAAATATTATATTTAAACAATTATTTTATATTATTGGGCATGAAACAGAACAAGCAAAGGTAGGTGAAAACATCAAAAACTGAGATATGGCAAGACATATAAGAAGACTCTAAGGTTCTTACTCACCAGGCTCCACCTATAAATAAGTATCCGTTTTGGGTGGACTGACCCTTTAACTTTTCAAGAAGAGTCATGTTCCATGGGTTAAGGATTAGTCTAATGTTTAGTTAAGTTATTCATTGGGAATTACAGAGTAGTTATTGGTGATGCTTCACAGTTCTGGGCCCTAAGTTCAGTTCTACGCACATTAGCGGCATGGAGTTTGTGTATTCTTCCCAAGAGCTGTAATTTCCTTCTACAAGGCAGAAAAAAAACCCCATACCAGTAATTCAAATGACTTCCATACACATTTGCTGTCGACATTGACATATGTGTTTTGTGTTTGGCCACTCTCTGTGTATGAGTGCAAGGTGAGGTGGCGATGCTTCCCTGGGTGGGGGGTCCACACACTCATGGGATGTCCCCAGAGTTGAAGACTGAGGCCATATAGTGATAAAAAGGAATTATTGTAGTGGCCACCTTACATTAAATCCCTTTAAAAATGCTAACAATATTAACGCATATCTGTTGTTGTGCCCGAATTCCGATCCCACCTTCCTGTTTAAGGCTGACAATACAGTGCCTTTTTTGCACTGAAATCCCAAGCAGTGTATTCAGTCTTGCCTGCTGGACCACAGAACTCCATCTATCCCCTGCCATTCTTCACATGCATTGACATCTTTCCCACAAAAACAATTCTGCTGTCTGGACTCAAAAGAGCTCTTTGGTGATGTAGTTCTGGGGGTGTGCCTATGTCAGTAGAAACCTACCTTGCAGCAGCTGCCCCTGCAATAATTGTACAAGCCTTTTTACAGGTCCATGGCAAAAGTAGAAAATGCTGGGGCATGATCAAGAGGGGTAGAGGGATGTTTGGGTGTAAAGGCAGGTAATGCTTGGACATTCACTTTAAAGCTGGATACCAAGTATGGCTATTTTTTCATAGTTACATTGGAACAGCTTGGACCAATGTAACTATGCATGTGGCATACCTGAAAGATCCCACTGAAAACTGGAAATCACTGTAGTAGAGGTGCTAACTTCCGGGTCCCATCAGTGATTGCTGCTAGCTTCCCAGTCCCATGCTGAGCAGCTGCCCTGCTGCATAGTGAGCACAGGAAGTTGCATGCTCAGAACAAGTGCCATTCAGAGAAAACTTAGCATACTCTCAATGAATATAATGGGGTTGATTTACTAAAGGCAAATAGACTATGCACTTTGCAAGTGCACTTGCTCCAGAGCTTAGTAAATGAGGGGAAGCTCTGCTGACTCCCATCATCAAATCTTGTGCAAGTAAAAATGCTGTTTTTTTTTTTCCTTGCTTGTGATTAAGTATACTTTGCAAAGTGGCTGTAATTGTGTAGCACCTTCTAGTGTGCTAGGTGTATATAAGTTTAGTTGTTAGTGTTGGAAAATTTGGCTCGGCTGAGAGCCAAGCCTAGGTTGAATCTGGGTCAGGGTTGATTGACTCAGAGAAGCTGGATGACTCAGTAAGCAGAATCTCTGGTACCTCCCCCTGCTTGCTGGAAGCTTGGAGAAGCTTCCAGAAGTAATGGGTGGAGATTAGGAGGAGCTGCTTGGTGTATTGATGAGGGCCACAGCCATTCCCCAGCAAATGGGCTGGCAGGGGGCAGGCCACCTCATTAATACTCATGGGTCCTGCCAGCAGGGAGTCGGGTGGAAGATGGAGATGGAGTGCTTGAGGGTGCCACCTAGTCTGGTGGGAGGGGGTTGACCTTGCGCCTGGGGCTTGGGTGCTGGACAGACCTTCTACAACACACGGAGGAATCCTACCCTGGATGGTACGGGAGCAAGGAGATGAAACCGGAAGAGAGTCAGCACGTCTTGGAGATCTCCTGAGGAATTAGTCGGGTGGGCTGGTGAGTGTTTCAGTCTGGAGAGGACTGTGAAAAAGTTAGCCAGGAGGGCTAGTGAAATGGGCAGATGCAGCCAGGCATGTTGGCAGTGCCTGAAGAGGTGGTGCTGGGATCAGTAGCCACGGGTATGTATGCTGGACACTGAAATTTGCTACACACTTAAAGGGAGCCTTGGGTTACGGCCTGTAAAGGACTACTCCTTTTTTCTGTCTGAGTGACTTTTTGTCAGATCCACAAAATTGTGTGCTAGCTGGAGTTCTGCAAGCAAGTTAGTGCTGGAGGAAGAGGAGTGTATATAGACTGTATATAGGAAAGTTGTCCCTGAAGTTGTTTGAAGCCATATGTATATCCCGTAATTTCCCAATCCCTATGCAAGTTCTAATCCCTCAATAAAACAAAAAAAACAAAGCACTGGACTGTTCTCTGACTTGAAGTGCCTGTGGAAATTCGGTGTGCCTGGCTGTGCAGGGTGGGGGGTCCCATTCAATTTGTGGCTCCTTAGGGGGTGCGCTACACTTGCAAAGTACACAGTCTACTTGCCTTTATTAAATAAAACACCCAATGTGTTTCCAGATTGAACAAGGTGGGGGTTGTGATATCCATGCACACCTATCCACCTTACACAAGAACAAACAGGGCAATGGATTCAGATTTCTAAGGGTCATTGATATTGCCACTGGTCATGCTGGCTTCTATTTGACAGCACTCCACAAAATGGGGACTACCCTCAGGAACAGGAAAGTACCCAGAGGTGAGAATCCACATACATACAATCCAATGAGAGTGCCAAAGAAATGTCCAAGAGTCCAAGGTAATTTAATAATAAAATGGATTCATAACAGAATAAAGTCAATGTGTTTTGGCTCCTCTTCCACCTTGTCCAATCAGAGAATGCTTTGTTGAGCAAGTGTCCTCTTGTGTTAATTAATCAGCAGACAAGCCGCTTGACACGGGACCTGGAAACTGAAGGTGATCACTTTAGTAGCGGTGCCTGCTACTGTCATTTAGACATGGAAAATTCGTTTCGTTTCGTTTCGTCCCGTTTCGTATATAAAAAAATTCGTAATTCGTAATTCGTGTACGAAATTCCGTTCGAATTCGTCCGAAATACGAAATTCGGACGAATCGTAATTTTTTTTACGAATCGTTAGTAAAGTTACGAATCGTTACGAATCGTTAACGCGGCTAATGTATTGTTGGTTCTCATAACACAGAGAACAATTCGAATCCAACTACAAATATCGAATTTCAATTTCAAGTTACGAATCGTTACGAATCGTTATGAATAGGTACGAATCGTTAGTAAATCCAACTACCAATATCGAATTTCAACTAATTTAAACAAAATTATTATAGCAGATATAACGAATGAATTCGAATGAATTCGAATGAATTCGAATGACAAAGTGTCATTTTTGCAGAAAAAAAAAAAGCGTAGGGGTCCCCCCAAATTCAATAACCAGGCCCTTCAGGTCTGGTATGGATATTAAGGGGGACCCCAGCCAAAAAAAAAAAAAAAAAAATGGCGTGGGGTCCCCCCCAAATATCCATACCAGACCCTTCAGGTCTGGGATGGTTTTTAAGGGGAACCCCGGCCAAAAAAAAAATAAAAAAATGGCGTGGGGTCCCCCTCAAAATCCATACCAGACCCTTTATCCGAGCACGCAACCTGGCAGGCCGCAGGAAAGGAGGGGGGGGACGAGAGCGGCCCCCCCTCCCGCCTGAACCGTACCAGGCCACATGCCCTCAACATTGGGAGGGTGCTTTGGGGTCCCCCCCAAAGCACCTTGTCCCCATGTTGATGAGGACAAGGGCCTCTTCCCCCACAACCCTGGCCGGTGGTTGTGGGGGTCTGCGGGCGGGGGGCATATCGGAATCTGGAAGCCCCCTTTAACAAGGGGACCCCCAGATCCCGGCCCCCCCCCCTGTGTGAAATGGTAAGGGGGTACAAAAGTACCCCTACCATTTCACCAAAAAAGTGGCAAAAATGGTAAAAATGACAGGAGACGGTCTTTGACAATTCCTTTATTAAAATCTTCTTTCTTCTGGTCTTCCTTTCTTCATCTTCTCCTTCCGGCATCTTCTTCCATCGTCTTCTTCCTTCGATTCGCTTCTTCTTCCTCCGGTCTTCTCGTCCTTCTCGTCCGGCGTCGTCCTTCTCGTCCGGCATCGTCGTCTCTTCTCGCAGGCCGCTCCTCGCAATGGGAGGCTCCCGCTCTGTGAGGCTCCGCTCCGGGTGACAGGTCTTTTATAACGAAGGCACCTGGTGACCCCGCCCCCTCTGACGCACGGGGACGTCATGTGGAATTCCCTATGGCTTTCCCCATGACGTCAGAGGGGGGGGCGGGGTCACCAGGTGCCTTCGTTATACAAGACCTGTCACCCGGAGCGAAGCCTCACAGAGCGGAGCCTCCCATTGCGAGGAGCGGCCTGCGAGAAGAGACGACGATGCCGGACGAGAAGGATGACGCCGGACGAGAAGGACGAGAAGACCGGAGGAAGAAGAAGCGAATCGAAGGAAGAAGAAGATGGAAGAAGATGCCGGAAGGAGAAGATGAAGAAAGGAAGACCAGAAGAAAGAAGATTTTAATAAAGGAATTGTCAAAGACTGTCTCCTGTCATTTTTACCATTTTTGCACTTTTTTTGGTGAAATGGTAGGGGTACTTTTGTACCCCCTTACCATTTCACACAGGGGGGGGCCGGGATCTGGGGGTCCCCTTGTTAAAGGGGGCTTCCAGATTCCGATAAGCCCCCCGCCCGCAGACCCCCACAACCACCGGGCATGGTTGTGGGGATGAGGCCCTTGTCCTCATCAACATGGGGACAAGGTGCTTTGGGGGGGACCCCAAAGCACCCTCCCAATGTTGAGGGCATGTGGCCTGGTACGGTTCAGGCGGGAGGGGGGGCCGCTCTCGTCCCCCCCTCCTTTCCTGCGGCCTGCCAGGTTGCATGCTCGGATAAAGGGTCTGGTATGGATTTTATGGGGGACCCCACGCCATTTTTTTGGCTAGGGTTCCCCTTAAAATCCATCCCAGACCTCTAGGGTCTGATATGGATTTTGAGGGGGACCCTACGCCATTTTTTTTTTTTTTTTTTTTGGCTGGGGTCCCCCTTAATATCCATACCAGACCTGAAGGGCCTGGTTATTGAATTTGGGGGGACCCCTACGCTTTTTTTTTTTTTTATATCAATGAATGACTGTTTTTTAAATAGCTTTTTTTTCTGCAAAAATGACACTTTGTCATTCGATTCATTCGTTATATCTGCTATAATAATTTCGTTTGAATTAGTTGAAATTTGATATTGGTAGTTGGATTCGAATAATTTGGAGCTGAAATTCGTAAACGGAATTTTTCCTGCAAAAATGACACTTTGTCATTCGAATTCATTCGAATCCATTCGAATTCATTCGAATTCATTCGAATTCATTCGAATCATTCGGCGACGAAATTCGTAAATGGAATTTCGTATTCCGTACGGAATTCGTAAAAAAAAAATTCGTACTACAGATTTGTAAATTCGTACGAATTTCGAAAAATTCGTACGAATTACGAATTCGTACGAAACGAATCGCACATGTCTACTGTCATTTCCAGCTTCCACAAGGACTGGCCAGGTATGGCACATACATACAGTTGCATCTCAAAAAAATTTGAATATCATCAAAAAGTAATTTTTTTCAGTAATTCAATTCAAAAAGTGAAACACATATTATATAGATTCATTACGCACAGAGTGATATATTTCAAGCATTTCTTTCTTTTAATTTTGATGATTAAGGCTTACGGCTAGTGAAAACTCAAAATTTAGTATCTCAGAAAATGAATATTGTGAAAAAGTTAAATATTGTAGACTCTTGGTGTTACACTAATCAGCTTATTAACTCAAAACACCTTTCCTGAGCCTTTAAATGGTCTCTCAGTTTGGTTCAGTAGGTTACACATTCATGGGAAAGACTTCTGACTTGACAGTTATCCAGAAGATAGTCATTGACATCCTCCACAAGGAGGGTAAGTCACAAAAGGTTATTGCTAAAGAAACTGGCTGTTCACAGAGTGCTGTATCCAAGCATATTAATGTACAGTTGAGTGGAATGAAAAAGTGTGGTAGAAAAAGATGCACAAGCAACAGGGATAACCACAGCCTTGAGAGGATTGTGAATCAAAGGCCATTCATGAATTTGGGGGAGATTCACAAGGAGTGGACTACGGCTGGTGTCACTGCTTCAAGAGCCACCACATACAGATATATCCCAGATGTGGGCTACAACTGTCGCATTACTTGTGTCAAGCTACTCAGGAACCAGAGACAACGCCAGAAGTTGTCCAAAGTCCTCTTGAAAATAAATTTTTCATTTCATTTGGAAATCAATGTCCCAGAGTCTGGAGGAAGAGTGGAGAGGCACAGAATCCAAGTTGCATGAGGTTCAGTGTGAAGTTTCCACAGTCAGTGATAATTTGGGGAGCCATGTCATCTGCTGGTGTTGGTCCACTGTGTTTTATCAAGTCCAAAGACAGTGCAACCCTCTACCAGGAAATTCTAGAGCACTTCGTGCTTCCCTCTGCCGTCCAGCTTTATTGAGATGCTGATTTCATTTTACAGCATGACTTGGCACCCGCCCACACTCCCAAAAGTACCAATACCTGGTTTAATGATCATGGTATCACTGTGTTTGATTGGTCAGATGAATGCAGATGAGCTGAAGGCCGCTATCAAAGCAACCTGGGCAACCATAACACCTCAGCAGTGCCGTAGGCTGATCGCCTCCATGCCATGCCGCATTGATGCAATAATTAATGCAAAAGGAGCCCTGACCAAGTACTGAGTGCATACTATACTGTACATGGACATACTTTTCAGTAAGCCAACACTTCTGTATTAACCGCTTCAATACCCGGCCATAGTCATATGACGCCCACAAGGTGGATCTACCATCCTGGGGGGGCGTCATATGACGTCCTCGGATTCCCGGCCGCCTGGGGGGCGCGCGCGCGCGCCGCCGGCGGCGCGCGCACGCGCCCGCGGCATCGCTCGGGACCCGGTGCGAGTGCCCGGCGGCCGCGATGTCCGCCGGGCACCCGCGATTGCCCGTTAAAACAACGGGACCGGGCGGGACCGTGGAGCTGTGTGTGTAAACACACAGCTCCACGTCCTGTCAGCGGGGAGGAGACCGATCATGTGATCCCAGTACGGAGGATCACATGATCGGTCTCCTCCCCTTAAGTCCCCTCCCCCTACAGTTAGAATCACTCCTATTAGGGACACACATTAACCCCTCCAGCGCCCTCTAGTGTTAACCCCTTCCCTGCCAGTCACATTTACACAGTAATCATTGCAATTTTATAGCAACGATCGCTGTGTAAATGTGAATGGTTCCAAAAATGTGTCAAAAGTGTCCGAAGTGTCCGCCGCAATGTCGCAGTCACGAAAAAAAAAAATCGCAGATCCCCGCCATTACTAGTAAAAAAAAAAAAAAAAAAATTCAATAAATCTATCCCCTATTTTGTAGACGCTATAACTTTTGCGCAAACCGATCAATATACGCTTATTGCGATTTTTTTTACCAAAAATGTAGAAGAATACGTATCGGCCTAAACTGAGGAAAAAAATAGTTTTTTTTTTTTTTAAAAAATGGGATATTTATTATAGCAAAAAGTAAAAAATATTGTGTTTTTTTTCAAAATCGTCGCTCTTCTTTTGTTTATAGCGCAAAAAATAAAAACCGCAGGGGCGATCAAATACCACCAAAAGAAAGCTCTATTTGTGGGAAAAAAAGGACGTCAATTTTGTTTGGGTGTAACGTCGCACGACCGCGCAATTGTTAGTTAAAGCGACGCAGTGCCGAATCGCAAAAAGTGCTCTGGTAAGGAAGGGTGTTTAAAAGCCCTGTATTGAAGTGGTTAAAAATCCTTTTTTTATTGGTCTTATGTAAAATTATAATTTTCTGAAATATTGAATTTTGGGTTTTCACTAGCTGTAAGCCATAATCCGCAAAATTAAAATAATGCAAAGCTTGAAATATATCACTGTGTGCAATGAATCTCTATAATATATGAGTTTCACTTTTTGAATTGAATTACTGAAATAAATTTACTTTTTGATGATATTCTAATGTTTTGAGATGCACCTGTATTTACATTTACATGTAACTATACAAAAATAGCCATACCTGGAATTCCGCTTTAACATTTTCCAATTTTAGACTTCAAAATGGCACAAAGAACAACATAAGTGAGGAAAAATGTAAACAGCGTGTGCTTAGATCCGTTTCATCCTTGGATGTAGTGGGATTTAGCTACTTCTAAGATACCAGGGATTCAGCATGTAATTGATGACAGTGAAAATATTCCCGCTAGGCTGTGTGTTTTGTTAACATAATCTTTGAAACAAGGCTGATTCATTCTTAGACAAGGAAGGTTGTTTGTCATTGTTCGGCACTCGCACCTGAAACTTTGCCATAGAACAATTAGTGGGACTGTAGATTTAAGAACTTCTTCAAAAAAGATAAAAGGCCATTATGAGTACTTACATCGTGATAACAATACGCTGTTTGTGCTTGAAATAGGAAAATCATGTCAAGGAGGAAGTATTAAGTTTACTTCCCTGTGAAAACCTTCCGCACATGTCTTTACCTTATAGAAAATACTTCTTTAAAGTAAAGTATATTGGTATGATGTGAATTGTTTACAGGTTTTTTTATTATTTGTATAGGGTTCTTTATTATATGTAAAACTGGCCATGGTTTATTAATTTTCTTTCCATCAGCCAACGAATTAGGTGAATGGAGGAATCCGTCTTGCTATGCTATTATAGTCTGACAGTGGGGACTCCTCCACTGTCAGAATACACTGATCAGTCCCTCTTGACAGAAATTGATCATCATATTATTATTATTATACAGGATTTATATAGCGCCAACAGTTTGCGCAGAGCTTTACAAAGTGAGGGCAGACAATACAGTTACAATACAATTCAATACAGGAGGAATCAGGGGACTCTGCTTGTTAAAGCTTACAATCTAAAAGGGAGGTTCAAGTGATGCAAAAGGTAATAACTGTGGGGGATGAGCTGATGGGGAAAATAAAAGTACAGTTGTTAGGTGGAGGCAGGATAGGCTTCTCTGAAGAGAAAAGTCTTCAATGGTCTCCTAAAAGTGGCGTTGGAGGTAATTGCACTGATTGGATTAGGGAATTCCAAAGGATGGGAGAGGCTCTGGAGAAGTCCTGGAGGAGAGCATGGGAGGAGGTGACAAGGGAACTAGAGATCAACATTTGTGGAGCGGGAATGGATATAGATGATCAAAATTTGGCTGGTCCCTGCTGAACCGGCTGAATTTTTCGACCCATCAGTGGCCAGCTTAAGCCTTTAGAGCTCATTCACACAGCTGTACAATATGCTGCGTTCAGATTTGTAATTTGCTTGGATCTGAATGTAGCAGCGTTGTATGCTATGGGCCAGTTCACACACCTCCATTCTAGTCCACAGCATAAACCAAATAGAAAATCGATGGTCTGATTTTGACTGCATTTTATGCTGTATGCATATAAACTTTGCATGCAAATCCAAATCAGGCAGATTTGCTGCGAAACCATGATTGGTACAAATCTGAGCCTCATCCCTACTGACATCACACCTATTTGTGTTTGTTGATATTTCAAAAGCATCGGCAAATGACTTGCCCCTTTATCCAGTAGGGTTAACGCCAGTGCTCCATGAAGCCAACTGGATTTCCTCCACACTAAACTCATCAAACCATGTTTTTATGGAGCTGACTTTGTGCACAGGGGGAAAGTCATGCTGGAACAGAAAAGGGCCTTCCCCAGACTGTTCCCACATGGATGGAAGTGCACAAATTGTTCAAAATGCCTTTGTATGCTGTGGTAAAAACAGTATCCTTTAGGGGAAACACCTGATCTCAATCATTTGGAAGGGTGTCCACAAGCTTTTGACCATATACTGTATAGGTAGGTGCAAAGGTTAAGTGTTCACTTCATTTTGTAATTATAGTGTATATGCATTGCTTTCTGTACTTTGAATGCCCTTTGTGCCGTGTTTCTGTGTGCTGTACATCGTGTATGTAGCGCCCCATAGTAGGCTAGATAAATTTCGTTTTTGGCCTCCCTGTTATCAGGGATAGTTTGGTAGTGCCAGGTTCAACTACTTTCCCCTGCATCCCACTGAACTCAGGGATATAGTGGGTGGGAGAGCTTTAACCCTGGCCTGCATATTTAAGCCTCTTTAGCCAATTCTTGGTCAGGAAAGTGAGTGACCAGCAGGTGACTGAGGGGGATATAAATAGGCTGGGGCCTAGAACAGCTTCCTCTTGTTCCTGGGGGAGTAAGACCTAGCCTGAGGGCTGAGACATTCCTGGGAGATTACCTGCAACACTAAATAAATGATTTTGGGGTCCCAGCTCCTGTTAGGGCTTAGGGACCTCTGGCCTAGCATCCTGAGAGCACAAAGGAAGTTCTACTGAGGACCCAGGTCACTGGCAATAAGTACAGAAGGTGACTGATACTGCAAGTGGCATTACAGTATACAGAGCACCTGAGTGCCTGCCATGGGTATTCTAGAGTTGTTTATTTGCATTTTGGACAGCTATCTACAGTACATTCAGGACTATAATCCTGTTGAGGAATACCTATTTGAAATCTAGTTATTATTCTAGAGGGTGGTTCTCACCCTGAAGGAGCAGATCAGAATTAGAGTCCTCCGTTAAAGTTTTAATGTTTTCTCGTAGTATCCTAAGGCTCACCCTCACTCTATCCCAGTTCCCTTAACAAATAATCAGCAATAAGGCATGCACAGACTGTTTTTTGGCTCAAGTGAGAGTGAGCTACTGTGTGACTGGCTGCTATGTGCCCATCTGGGAATGGAGCCTGGGACCAAACAGCCAGACCAGTCCCAGTTCTGTACTACATTTATTTTCTTAGTATGTTCTCTTGGGTCACTTTATTTGACATCACTTCCTTTTAAGCACATGACCAACATTACTGTCTCTGAAATTGTTTGATCTTAGAGGATATATAGTTGCCTTAACTATAGCAGCCCTAAGGCCCCATTCACACCTGAGTGTAGCGTTTTCAGACAGAAAATCACGCGATTTCACCGAGATTTTGCGGCGTTTTTTGCAGAGTTTTTTACGGCGGGTTTGCTGCGTTTTTACGGCGTATTGCCACGATTTTGTGCAGGGCAAAATGTCACCAACGTAAAAAGGCGAAAAAACAAATCTGCCTAAAAAAAGGGGGCCAGAACTTGTTTGAGCTTCAGGCTTTTTGTAGCTTCTGGCTTCAAGCGTTTTGGAGTGGAAATGTGAACCATCTCCATAGAAAATAATGAATTTTTTCCCCTTCAGGCTTCATGCTAAAAAACGCTCAGATGTGAATGGGGCTTTTGTCAAAGACAGAGTCAGTGGAATAGACATAATTTCTGGTTGCACCATCTTCTGGTTGAGAAGAACAAAAGGGGACAGTTATTGACCCTTTAAGCCTCATACACACGATAGGACTTTGTACAAACTTTCCCGTGGATTTTTGTACAAAGGACGTCGGCCCTGAACTTGTATTACACACAGCGGAATTTTTTCAGCCAACTTTCACCAAATCACATGTTTTTCTGCTCTTTACCGCCACCTTTAGTCAACTTCTGTATTGTTGTCTGATCTTTTGCATTGGTTCTGAGTATGCGTGTTTGTACAAAAGTCCTATGGTTTTCTGTACACACGATCGGACTTTGCTCCATCAGACTTTTGTTGGCAGAAAGTTGGTCCGTTCGCACAGCCAACAAAAGTCCGATGAAAACTGAAAAAGTTGATCAGATGGAGCGTACACACGGTCGGATGTTGGTCCAAAACAGCTAATTTGCATGTTTGTAGTCAAAAAGTCTGATCGTGTGTGTATGGGCCTTTAGAGACAAATTGTTCAACTCTACTTAAATGAGCACATACAGGGGCTATACAAAACTCATAGTAGTCATAGGATTGACATGCAACAGGGTGCTTGAACCTTTACAAGTACAATGCAGGTGAACATTTGAAACAGGCCTATGGCTATACAGTAATGAACACTGCCCTTAAAACTTTACTTGTTGCATTTAAACAAGAAAAAATGTAAATAAATTAATTCCTTGTAATTAGAAAGATTAATAAGAGTTCATGGTCCAGGTAGCTGTCTAGAAGTTGACATGATCCAGCCTATTCTACTCATCTACATTACCAACGCAGAGAATAGAGATCAATTTATTTTTAATTGAATTAAATTGTTCACAAAGTACAGGAAAGATACCTTCATCAAATATTCATGGCTTCATGTGGTAAGCAAAGGCGACCTCACAGCTCCCTTATCTTGAAGCTTTCATTGAACATGACCTGCACCGCTAACTTCCCCGCCATCCTAGCCTTGCCTAATGCTCTCTAGAAAGGGAAAGCTGTTTGTTCTTCGTTATCTGTGTCTGCAGAGGGAACAGAGAGTGGAGGGTTAGGGTTTCCAGTGAGTGCCATACAGGTCCTGATTTACAGATCTCTCAATCTTATTAAGCTAATAGGACTCCAAGGACTCCTAATGTTTATTTCTTTTAAACTTAGAATTGGAAAGCCATGAATGGGATGTATAATTACCGGAAAACAAGCAAATTCATTTAGACTCAAGGGATAGTGGCACTTCTAAAACACCCTGGCACATTTTATATACTTTATATTGAGACTATGAGCAACTTTGGAAAGTAACCTCTTTCCTCTGTCTTTTCTGAACACAGGCCCACACCTGTGTAAGCAATACTTTGTTTATATTCAGCTTGTCTGCAGTCTTCACTGTATAGTGCAGAGAGCAACATGTCTGTGAAAGTTTTCATTCAGGTCAGTTTTGCTTATATTAGTTAACCATATTTAACTGGATTAGTTCTGTAATGTTGAAGACATTTCACTGTTTATGTGAGACGCTCCTTAACTTAAAGTGCTGCTAAACCCACAACAGTAAAATCAGTCTGTATATGCAATAAAGCATGCTTGTTATACTCACTGTGGAACCTAAGGGGTTAATCCTCTGCATTGTGTGTGAAAAGGCTATTTGATCTCATATGCACAAATCCTTCTCTTCTTCCACTGACTCCAGAATAGGCCCAGATAAGACAGAGTTACTGGAGTCATGTTGCACATGCTCAGTTTGGTGCATCTTACTAGAGAGGTTTGTTTTTCTCTTGGGAGAGTGCATGTGATCAGCACAGGGCCAATCAGCACTGTCCAGACCAGGGCCGTCTTTAAGGCAGGGCAAAAGGGGCAGCTGCCCTGGGCCCTGTCATTGTTGTGGGGCCTAAAGCAGCTGCGTCATACTTGCCAACTATCCCAGTTTAAATTCCCTTGTCCCTTGAAGTTTTAGTCCTTTGCTGTGTCCCTATATCTCAGTGTGAAGCACTAATGCTGCCCAGCTCTGCCCTATTGTTGGGTACAGATGACTCACCTGCAAACCCTGTGTTTACATGTAAATAACCGGCATTCATATGTAATAGAGGTGGCATTACTAAGTAAATAGCTGGGGCCGGCGGCATTGATATGTGAATAAAGGTGGCATTCATATGTATATCATGCTCCCCTGCAGTGAGGAGATGATGTGCTGTAACCTCTAGCAACCAATCAGTGAGCAGTATTACTGTACAGTAATCTCTAGCAACCAATTAACAAGCAGAAATCATTTGCTGTAACCTCTAGAAACGAATCAGTGAGCCGTAATGTGTGCTGTAACCTCTAGCAACCAGTCATTAAGCAGTAATGATATGCTGTAACCGCTGGCAACCAATCGCAATTGCTACCTGATCTGATACAGTAAACTGATTTTAAGTCTAGCTGCTATTTATTGTATGTCTCAGAGCAGGTGGAGAGTGAAATTACATGGGGGGGGGGGGGGGGCTAAGAAAATTTTTGCCCAGGGCCCAATCAATTTTAAAGAGGGCCCTAGTCCAGACAGAGGGTCATGGGTACTGGATCCTGATAGGACAGCTCAGTGCAGTATGAAAACTCCTCCTACAAGCTTTAACCAGATAGAAGTCACAAGACTGCCAAATACTGCTGATGAGAAAAGGCATTTAGCAGTTTATATTTACTAAAATAAATGTATTTCCATGTTCTGTGTACTGTGGGAGACCAGATATAGTGAATGCAGGTCCTGGGTTAAGTAACACTTTAAGTAAAACTGATCTTTTCCCTAAATTCTTCTGATTGTCAGTCTTTGGCCATCTTGATTGGCAAGCGTGGGATGATGTCACTGGCGTGCATGTGCAGAAGTGCAGTCATCCCAACATACAGGCACTGTGCCAGAATGTAAGCTACACTGTGTATGCACAACACAGTGTACATTCTACAGATGATTGCGAACAGGCAGGTAAGTGTGTTACATGTCTGTTCATAATTTTTTTGTTCAACTTTAGTTCTCCTTTAATTTAAAAAAAAACTTTTTGTTGAGTACCTACTGTACCTTAATGCTTCGACTTGTCCTCTCTAATGCAGTTTGGACCAAAAAAATTATTAGGTTCCCATGATACATTTATTTTGTTCAGTCTGTGGGCTGAACAAGCTAAAACCTAACAAATTCTTCCATTCATGCTTTACAACACAGGACAAATCTCCCACTGGGGCTAATGTATTCTGTCAAAATACCCAAGCAGTGCCTCCATTTGAATGGATGCAGGTGCCTTTTGGCCAACAATTTTCTACCTGTACCCTTTGATTTTTATAGGTAAGGATGTCAGGCAGGAGGGTGCTCAAAGGGCCACTACACAGCTAATTTTGGCTGGTCAGCTTTACACAAAGTTATCAAGATACAGAGTTTTTCAGCACATTTTTTGTGCTGAAGATGCCCCCCTCGGCCTTTTTGCTCATGGGTCTCCAAACTTTCTAAACAAAGAGCCGGCTTACTGTCCCGACTTTGGGGCCCCAGATCTCGGGGCCACTGGGGTCTAGGAATGTTGGCTAGTTCCTGCTGAACCGACTATGGCCGGCTTTCGAATTTTTGTTTTAAATACATTCTATTGGGGAGGATATCCCTCACTTCATTTTGTGACACTAGTCACTTGGACAGGAAGTAAAGAGAAATTTGCCCATGGGAGAAAGAGGCAGCAATAAAATCTAGACATTGTATACAAAAGTAGTAACAATTCCTTACTCTACTAGAATATTTAATTTATTGCTGTTTATGTCTTTGTTGGAGGACGTTGAAGGAACTTCCATATTTATCCGGTCTTCTTTCTGGGTTGGCAGGCTTCGGCTATCTGATTAGACTGTTTACGGCAACGCACTGAAGGAACGACGTGGGCGGCCATTCATTCAGAGTGCATGCGTCTGTGATGTCCCCAGCTGCATCTTAAGTAAATATCTCCTAAACGGTGCACGTTAAGAGATATCTATAGTACCTACAGGTAAGCCTTACTATAGGCTTACTTATAGGTAAAAATCATACAATGGAGTTTACTACCACTTTAACTGTCCCTGTTTTGGATGGACTGTCCCTCTGATCTTTTTTCTTCCTCATTTGTCTTTCATTTTGGTCTGATGTATATATAGTACCTGTATAAAAAAGGCTATTTATCAAAAATTGTTTTATTGTGTTATTTGTTAAATCTTTTATCTAATTTCTAAATTGTTGCTTTGGTAAATTTAAAAAAGCCAGTATAAAGGAAAAGTAGTGGTAAAAAAAAAATCACTTTTGGGTTTCAACAATCATTTATTGTGTATTAATTCTCTATGTAATGGGGTGTGGCAGGGGGTGTATTCTTTGCCTACACACCTTCTGGTAATAGGTGTCCCTCTTTCCCATTTCATAAAATTGGAAAGTAAGTCAAAAACTAAAGCTAGATGGATGGATGGATCAAAATTCGAAATGTTCAGCATGTTTCATTCCACTCTAGACCATTCCTGCCTAGAAGGTTGGAAAATTTTAATTCGATCAGCAGCTACAGCCAATCAGCTGCAGCGCTGATCAGTGTATTCTGACAGTGGAGGGATCAGAATGCAATAGAAAAGCGGGGAAGATTTCCTCTATCCACTTGGCTAATGTTTATAATGGAATCTGTTCGTTTTTTTGTTTGAGCCCACTGGCTAATATAAAAAAAAAAATTATCCATCTATGGGAAGCTTAAAGTTATTCTAAAGGCAGGAGTTTTTATTTTATTTTAATGCATTCAATGTGCAGCAGCCCCCCTCAGCCCCCCTTATACTTACCTGAGTCTGATCTTCCTCCAGGGATGTCCACGAGTGCCTCGGCGGTCCGGGACTCTTCCTCCTGATTGGCTGAAACACAGCAGTGTGTCTGAATGGACACACAGAGCTGCAGCTCAGCTCGGGTGACCCCATAGCAAGCTGCTTGCCGTTGGTGCACTCAACAGGAGGGAGGGGCAAAGAAAGCCGGCGAGGGACCCGACAAGAGGAGGATCCAGGCTGCTCTGTGCAAAACCACTGCATAGAGAAGGTAAGTATAACATGTTTGTTATTTTTAAAGAGAAAAAAAATGATCACTTTAACCACTTGCTTACAGGGCACTTAAACCCCCCTCCTACCCAGACCAATTTTCAGCTTCCAGCTCTGTCACTCTTTGAATGACAATTACTCAGTCATGCAACTCTGTACCCAAATTAAATTTTTATAATTTTTTTCACACAAATAGAGCTTTCTTTTGTTGGTATTTAATCACCACTGGAGTTTTTATTTTCTGCTAAACAAACAAAAAAAGATGCAAAATTTTGAAAAGAAAAATAATCATGTTTCATAGTTTGTTATAAAAATTTGCAAACAGGTAATTTTTCTCCTTCATTAATATGCGCTGATGAGGCGGCACTGATGGGCACTGATAGGCTCCACTGGTGGGCACTGATAGGCTGCACTTATGGGCACTGATAGCACAGATAAGGTGGCACTGATAGGCACAGATAAGGTGGTACTGATGGGCACAGATAAGGCGGTACTGATGGGCACAGATAAGGCAGCACTGATGGGCCCTGACAGGTGGCACTGATGGGTGATACTAATGGGCACTGAAGGGCACTGATAGGTTTTACAGATTGATGGTACTGATGGGCACTGCTAGGTGGCACTGATTGGCACTGATAGGTAGCACTAATGGGCACTGATAGGTGGCACTGATGGGCACTGGTAGGTGACACTGGTAGGTGACACTGATAGGTACTGGTAGGTAACACTTATGGGCAGCACTGTTGATGAGGCACTGATTGGTAAACATAGATAGTTGGCACTGATAGGTGGCACTTTGGGCACTGATAGGTGGCACTGTGGGCACTGATGGGTGGCACTGTGGGCACTGGTAGGTGGCGCTGGTGGGCATTGGTAGGCGGCACTGTTGTGCACTGGTAGGTGGAACTGGCAGGTGGCAAAGGTGGGCACAGATGAGCTGGCGGCTGCTCTCCTTGATCGGGACTGATGTCCCTCTGAAAGCTGCCGGCGATTGTTCTTTTCTCCTCACGCTATCAGCGTGAGGAGAAAAAATAGCCGATTACCTGCTCTGTTTACATCACGTGATCAGCTGTCATTGGCTGACAGCTGATCACGTAGTAAGGGGTCGGGATCGACCCCTTACTCCGATCTGTGACCCAGCGAGTCTCATATACTCACTGATTAAAGAGCGCAGCACGCGTGCAGGCCGCTCGAGCGCGGGAGGATGTCTATTGACGCCCTCCCGGCAAAGTAGGTCCGCACTTTTACCGCCATTCGGCTATAGTGCGGATCTGAACTGGCTAAACTTTGTGGCTATGATAACAGAACAAGAAGCAGCTCAAAGAGCCAATCATTTGTGCTGCAGTCCTCATATGTTAACAATCAACATATTCATGGGAGAGGAGAACAGAGAGATAGAAAGATGTGCTGATCAATCTAATGCTTCTCCTTTCAGTGTCCAATCACAGGAAGGGGGAGGGACAAGACCTGTAAATGTTACTTAAATGCAGCGGAGAAACATCAGGTCTTCTGTCTGGAAAAGCTGTGTAAACCTTGATGGATAGACTGGATAGATGGACAGAACTTCAAATCCTTTGAAAGATAAAGCAACTCCCGTATATACTGTATATATATTTCATTTATGTATTTAGTTATTTGACATGAGTTCAGCTTTAAGGTGATCCCATTGACACAGACAAAAAAAATGATAAATGCAACTGTAAAAGGCTGTAGTTTTTCTTTCCAATCCTCTGAAGCTAAATTTCAAATGGAGCTTAGGCCAAGAAAATGTATGGCCTTTTTCCCATAAGTATAAAGGAATATCATATATCCCGAACAGGCAACAAATAAGTGAAAGATTGTGAAGTCTTATACTGAATGACAGCCAGCTAACAAGCAGAACACACAAGCGCAATAAGTCTTTTATTTCACAGCTTAGCGTTTTTTGTTATTAAACTGGACCTAATCCCGCCAAAGTGCTTTTTATGTTCCAGACAACTTGAAACAAATGTGACCTTTAAGCGAATGCCTTCTATTCATGAACTTATCAACATAGATATATTTAAGGTACAATATATCAGACGTCTATTGTAATGTAGCGACTCATTAAGAATAGGCTCTTGTAGGCACAGTTGTTGTACGAAATTGAGCCAGAGAAGAGTAGATGGCATGCTAAGAGATTTGCCCTCATACCAGGCATTCTCAGTGTGCGGGGCTCGCCGATGAAGGAATGGTCAGGCCCTTTAGGGAATACGACTTGTGAGATGCATATGTTTCTTGTTAAGGCAGAAGCACAACACAAGGTATTACAAGCATGCCGGCTAGAAGTGACGGATTGCGATAACAAAGGACTTGTTTGCAAGGAATGAGGGGCCAAAAGGTCTTTCTTGCTATTGTTCTGGGACAATCATAGGCATGCGAGTGGCTATAATAGCACTGAGGTCAGGTTCTTTTAATGCTACCTTTAAAATATCTGACTTATGATTACCCCTTAAAGCTCCAGATGATCTGTTTCAAAGTTTTTATCCCTGACGATATGCTATTCATGCTTTAATACATTTAAAGTGGGCATCCTCCCTCACAACTTTAAACCCCAGCTTTATAATGCCAGTATTATACACAATTTCAGATCCCATTTCCTATTTTTCATCATCAGTGTCCATAACTTTCTTCTTAGTTCTTGGAGTCGATCCACCAATCACATAAGACTTCCTTAGGAAGTCTTAAAGAACACATATCTCACAAAAGTGAGTACACCCCTCACATTTTTGTGTATTTTATTATATCTTTTCATGTGACAACACTGAAGAAATTACACTTTGCTACAATGTAAAGTAGTGAGTGTACTTGTATAACAGTGTAAATTTGCTGTCCCCTCAAAAAAACAGCCATTAATGTCTAAACCGCTGGCAACAAAAGTGAGTACAACCCTAAGGCCCCTTTCACACGGGGCTGTCCATTTTCACTACTCCGCTTGCTCAGCGGGCATCGCTCCGTTGATCCCCGCTGAGTCGGCGGAGGACAAGTTCATCTCTGCACTTTGCCAGAGAGTCCGCTCTCCCCTATGGGGAAATCGGATGATTACGGACCGCTTGTCCGTTTTCATCCGATCCGCCAGACGGATGGAGAATAGGACATCCATCCGTCTGGATTTTTGCAGATCGGATGTCAGCGGACATGTCACCGCTGACTCCCGACGCTCCATAGAGCTGTATGGAGCGACCGTTCAGATCCACCTGAAAAAAACTGACAGGTGGATCTGAACGGTCCGCATTTGTGAAAGGGGTCTAAGTGAAAATGGCCAAATTGGGAATTGGAAAAAGAACCGTGGCTGTTCTTGAGAGGGGACGGGGTTCATTTGAGTGCAGTGGGGATTGATCTTTGTTTTTTGGGCCTGCAAGACGGTATTCAGCGAGCCCTGAGGGTGTGGCGGGCCGCCCAGGCATAAGGTTTCACGCCGGGCGTCTATGGCAGAGGTTGTAGGGTTTTTTGAAGGCGGGGATGGTTACGTTCTTTGGAGAACGATGGGTTGGGCCCATCTCTAGTATGGGTGTATCTGCTCTAATAAGGGCGGAAGTAATAGTTGGCTGTATCGGCTGGTGAATTTGCCAAACAATTGTCCCAGAGCTGGCGTAAGTTACTTCGTTTTTGATCAGTCAATCAGTCAAAAATCCTATGCAGTTACATTCAGGCAGATAGGTTATGGTACGTTTTCCTGTTTATTAGCGTTTTTTATTATGTAATAACGTGTTTTTTATGGTGGGTTTATTGTAATAAAGGGCTGCTATGGCCATTTAAACCCAAAGAAATTGTCCGAGTTTAATTACTTAAATAAGGTAAGGTGGTATTTGGGTAAGTGGTATATCAGCCAATACTTGGGCAATACCCCAGGCAAGAATCTGCTGCTGCTGAAAAGGTACAAGCTAAATCATATATTATTATGCTATATGTTATTAGACAATAATTTATTATTTATCTATTTACTGTGAAATTACTGGTTTGAAGTTATAACTTCCATAATTTGTCTGTTAAGCCACCTGCTTGAGTACAGATTTAAAAAATATAGTAAATTACCTTACAAATAATATATAATAATTATTTGTATATTACTTACTTATGGTAATTAACCCCTTGCCACCCAGGCCAATTCTGACACTTCTCTCCTACATGTAAAAATCCTAATGTTTTTGCTAAAAAATTATTCAGAACCTCCAAACATTATATATATTGTTTAAGCAGACACCCTAGGGAATAAAATGGCGGCCGTTGCAACTTTTACGTTACACAGTATTTGCGCAGCAATTTTTCAAACGCCTTTTCTTTAAAGAAACTGTTTCATGAATAAAATAAAAATAAAAAAATAAAATAAAAATAAAACACTAAAGTTAGCACGATTTTTTGTATAATGTGAAAGATAATGTTATGCTGAGTAAATGGATACCTAACATGTCACGCTTTAAAATTGCGCACACTTGTGGAATGGCGCCAAATTTCAGTACTTAAGAATCTTCATAGACAACGCTTTAAAGTTTTTTAGAGGTTACCTGTTTAGAGTTACAGAGGAGGTCTAGTGCTAGAATTATTGCTCTCGCTCTAACGTTCGATGCGTATGTAACCTGTGTGTATCTGGCTCTGATACTAGCCAGTGCCTCACCAGCCACTGACCTCACTGCCCGTTCCCCCTATTTGTGGTGCTACAATGACAGGAAGTGGGTGGAAATATTTGTAGTGGGGTCACAAACTAAAAAAAAATTTATCTCTACGCAATGCTAAAGTGGAAAAAAAAAACATGGCTGAAATTAGGCTTTAGGAAGAAATTAGCACTGATGCCATTTGCTGGGTTTTATTTTTAGTCTCTACGTTCCCATGTGTATAAGTATTGAAGAGCCTATACAAATGATTATATGGCCTACAGGAAAACTTTGTTTTTCTTTAATAAAACTATCATCTTTGTACATTTTATTCCATAAGTTATTTAAAATTGTTTGGTATGTTTAAGTGCAAACAGAGTGATTTAACTTTTACTTGATTTCCCATGTTTCCTCTCTTCCTCTTACTCATTAATAGCACTTATTGGCATTTTAAATAGTCAGGTTTAAATCTGTTATTAGGAAAATTATTTTTGCATTTCCATTCCCTGTAGAGGCTTTGCAGATGGAGAAATAAAGGTAATTATTCTCAACGAGGGCCAAGTCATCCATTAGGTTACCATAAGGGTGTTATTACATTCACCTACATGTGATCTTTTCTCTGCACCGATGACCTTAAGAAGGAGGAAATGATAGGCTATGCACCTTTAAGAGCCTTCCAGCCTTAAGCAGTCATAAAAATAGGACAATGTTTGTGCCACGGTCTGTCAGTGGACTTTTTAAGGTTTTTCTTTCCTCTTTTCCTACAACATATATATTGGTCCTTATAATATTTAAAGGAAAGGTATTGGGTTTTGGTTAATTTTATTTAAAGCCAATCTCTGCATGTATTGTACATAAATCTCCCCTTCAATTTCCTCCCGCCCACCCTACTCCCTATTATAACTCACCGTCTATGTCCTCTTCCTGGAGTGGGTCTTGTCGCCTCTTTTTGGGATCTCATCATACTGTTGTAGTCTGAGATGACCCTGCCAATGGACAGCTGATAGGAAGTGTCCAGTGTAGGAGATATTGATGAAGGAAGGTTATTAACCACTTTAATACCGGGCAATTTCGCCCCTTCCTGTCCAGGACAATTTTCTGCTTTCAGCGCTGTCACACTTTGAATGACAATTGCGCGGTCATGCAACACTGTACCCAAACAACATTTTTATAATTTTCTTCCCACAAATAGAGCTTTATTTTGGTGGTGTTTGATCACCTCTGGGGTTTTTATTTTTTGCTAAACAAACTAAAAAATACAGAAATTTATGAAAAAAAAATATTTTTACTTAGTTTCTGTCCTAAAATGTGGTTTTCTCCTTCACTGACGGACACTGATGAGGTGGCACTGATGAGCACTGACAGGTGGCACTGATGGGCACTGACTGGCAGCACCGACAAGAGGCACTGATAGGCGGCACTGATTAGCTGCACTGATTGGCGCTGACAGGTGACACTGATGGACACTAATAGATGGCACTGATGGGCAGCACTGATGATGGGGTACTGACAGGTGTTACTGCTGGGCACTGATTGGCACTGTGATGGGCACTGATTGGCACTGTGGTGGGCACTGATTGGTAATTTTATTGGCACTGACAGACGATATTAATGGGGCACTGACTAGCAGCTGATGGGCACTGATTGGCAGCTGATGGGCACATCTGATGGGGGCTGTTCTGATAATCAATGTGCTGATTATGAGCACAGACCCCCCCCCCCCCTTTGACAGGGAGAGACACCGATCGGCAATCCCTATTAGCGCAAACCGAGGAATGCCGTTTACCGGCACTTCCTGGTTCACGCGATGATCAGCTGTGATTGGCCACAGCTGATCATGTGGTAAGAAGCCTCTGTTAGAGGCTCTTTACCACAATCGATGATGCAGTGTGCCAGACTGACACACAGCACCTCCGATCGCCGCCCTGCACGCCCCCTGTGGGTGCATGCCAGCATGTTATTCTGCTGGACGTCATATGACGCCCAGTCAGGATAACAGAACCACCCCCCGGTAGTCAATCTGCTATAGGCTAGGCGAGAAGTGGTTAAAGTGTTACTAAACCCAGGGGCCTGCATTCACTATATGTGGTCTTCCACAGTACACAGAATATGGAAATGCAATTATTTTAGTAAATATAAACTGCTTAATACCTTTTCTCATCAGCACGCAGTATATACAGTTGTGCTCAAAAGTTTACATACCCTGGCAGAATATATGATTTTTTGGCCATTTTTCAGAGAATATGAATGATAACACAAAAAACTTTTCTTTCACTCTCCCGCTTACAATACACCAAACAGCACAGAGACAAGAGACAAGCCTCAAACCTTCTGGCACAAAGTCATTTGGAGTGATGAGACCAAAATTCAGATTTTTGGCCACAACCATAAACACTACATTTGGAGAGCGTATGTAAACTTATGAGCAGGGTATGTAAACTTATGAGCACAACTGTTGCAGTCTTGACTTCTAGCACTGGTTAAAGCTTGTAGAAGGAGTTTTCTGACTGTCCTGTGAGACTGCAGGACCCTTGACCCTCTGTCTGGACAGTGCTGATTGGCCCTATGCTGATCACCTCTCTAGCAATACACACCAAACTGAGCATGTGCAGCCTGACTCCATAGACTCTGTGTTATCAGGAAATTATTAGGGGACAGTGGAAGGAGGAGAGGATCAAAGAAGACAGGATCAAACATCCTTTTTACACAATGCAGAGGATTAACCCCTTATGTTCCACAGTGAGTATAAGAAGCATGCTTTACTGCATATACAGACTGATTTTACTGTAGTGGGTTTAGTAACACTTTAAACTGTAAGGGACTTGGATTGGACAACGGTTTGCTTCAAGCTGGCCAAGGTCCTGCCCCGCTTCTTCTTCGGATAGGACACTCACATACCTGTCTGTAGGGAGGAACTTTGCCATATTATATCACTCACTCTCCTGTCCTGAGGCCTTCCTTATTACATTTTCCCTGGTTTGAGGCAGCACATGGTACGTCCATTACACAACCTCCTAAACAATATTCTCTACAGTGCAGACCACTTTACTGCAGCTATCACAAACACATCAAGTCCAGCCATCTTTCCCCTTGCTCTTCCGCGAGTCCTCTAGCAATGGGTCCTCACATCAGGTAAACCCTTACATATACCCAAGTGACTTGGCTCGGGTGATATGCAGAGATGAAACAAATCCTCCTACATATGTTGAATCTGTTTATCTGAAGTGTTCTCTTCCCTACAGCCATTCAAAGTCCAGATATTCTATAGCTTGTCTGAGAGTTCAGAAAAAAGGAGGTGGGGAGCTGAAGTTACACTACAGAGCTCAGTGAGGAGAGGTCTGAGAGCTGATTGGAGGGAAGGGACACCCCCCGCCCCTTCGCACAGAACACAGGAACAGAGCTGAGGCTGTCAATCAGCTAGAGATCCCTCTCCTGTCACCTTTTTTCTCTTGGTGTCAGGAAAACTTGACAGAAGTGATTCGTGCTGATAGCAGATGAAAGAAGCAGCAGACAGAACTTACACTTAGTGCGCTTAATTGATACAAGTACACTATAGAGGGATATGCTTTGTTCATATTTCATGTCTGAGGTTAACAACCACTGAAGGCCTCCTCTACTCTAGGCTACAGGCCTGCTAATAAAGGTCAGGGATGGCTAAAGTCCTTTTGCTTCCTCACTCATTAGTCCCACTCATGTGTATCCTCCAGATGTACATAATGTTGGTCAGGGATGTCCAGTTCCCATACCTAAATTCATTGGCCCCACCCACATTGGCTAATAATAAGGGGCACCAGCTCCACCCACTGACATCACCAGGGGAAGGGTAATACTTAGGCCCCTTTCACACTTATACGACTTGTCCCAATTTTGGGACTGCAAAGTAGCATGACAAGTCGTTCCCCATGATTTCCAATGACAGCCATTCATATTAGTACAACTTCAAGTCGTTCCGACTTCAAAGTAGTCCCTGCACTACTTTGGTCCGATTTTGATGCCACTTACACAGGCATTCCCTGAAATCGCGACAAAATTGCGGCAAAAAACGCTGCCGCGAATCGCGGCAAAATCGCGGTAAAATCGTGCTACTTTGAAGTCGCACAAGTCTGAAAGGGGCCTTAAAGGGCACTACATCTTTCCCCTGCTAACACTTTGCTTAGACATCAGCTTTAAAATCCAATTTCATACATAAAGTAAATATATCAATATATATTTAGGACTTTAAGTTAATATCCTTAAAGGGTGGCCACTTTGAGGTCCAGATAATGCTAGACTGGTGGCGGGTCATTGCAATAGCACAATGTCAATGTGTAGGGATTACAATCTCAAGCAGAATTGTGCTGTTAATTGATAGTGTGGGTGGTGCAATGGGTGGAGTTCAAGACTGTCCAGTCCTCACCAGAGCCACTGATGGTATGAATATTATGCTGCTAAAACACCAAAAGCGCAAATTGGAATCCACAAAAAGAGTACAACCATTAGTAAGCCGGGCTTCAAATTAAAGTGGTAGTGAACTGTACGTTTTTATTTTTACCTACAGGTAAGCTTATAATAATGCTTACCTGTAGGTTAAATGAATATCTCCCAAATATGCACCGTTTAGGAGATATTCTAGCGAGCAGCAGCCAGTGACGTCACCAGCGCATGCGCTCTGAAGAAACGGCATACCCGTGTCGTTCCTTCAGAGCTCCATGCGGTGGCTGTGACTCCAGTGCGCATGTACGCAGGGGGCATCATGGCAGCTCAGGCAGTCAAGCGGCCACAATCCGCGAACCCGGAAGGAAGATCGGGTGAAGAGGAAAGCCTCTGCAGCAGTGACAGTGCGCCGCTGGAGAGCTTTGTTTCAAGGTAAGTCTTTCATAATGTACTAGTAGGCGATGCCTACTAGCACAATATGCCTTTACCTTGCAGGAGGGATTTTTTTTTTTAATGTGGTTGTAAACCCTTTACAACCACTTTAACCTACAGGTAAGCCTAGATTAAGGCTTACTTGTAGGTGCTTGAAATATCTCCCAGACCAGCACAGTCTAGGAGATATTTGCAAAATGCCGTAGGCGATTTCTTCTGCGCATGCGCTGGAGTTATAAAGGGCACGCTGTGCCGTTTCTAGCTCGAGTCATGCCGTTAAAGGTGGCTCCCGATGTGCGGGAGTGACATCACGCAGGGCTCAAGTCCTGCGGGAACGCATGGGAATGGAGTTCCTGTACTTTTTCCACAACAGGAACTCAGTTCCCCTTAGCAGCCATGTCCTGCAAGACTTTGAAGTATGCGAGCTGTGTGGCAGGTGTTACACCAGCAGCAGCCGACACAGCTCGCAATAGTAAGTGCCGCACACCTGACCATTCAGGCATTGTCAGTAGGGGGCCCCATGACAGCTTCCGCTTCGATCTACCTGTCAATCACAGCTAGCTGACAGGTAGATCAGGTCCCTGCTGCTAAGAGATTGTATTTAGTCAGACCTCTCGTGATGCGCTCCTCCCCGCCGGCCCCTCCTGATTTTCTGTCTTCTCATCCCCCCCCCCCCCCAGTCTCCTGCATACTTGCGAGTGGATCTTGGGTGGGAGTTCCCACACTTTTTTCCCAAGGACTTGACCCCTGACATCACGTGACTCTGGCCAGTCACAGAGCCGGAGTCCACGCCCCCGGAAGGAAGAGGGGTGAAGAATGGACGCTCGCTACTAGCGAGGAAGACGGGGACATTGCGGGCTTCTCCTGCAGGTAAATGTCACATAATGGGCTACTATGCGATGTATAGTAGCCCCTTATGCTTTACCTTTGCAGGGAAACAAAGAGGAAGTAACACCCATCAGGCTTTACTTCCTCTTTAAGTTTATGTAACTCTAATGCCGCGTACACACGTGCAGACTTTTGCCGGCGGACCTAGTCCAGCGGACAATCCCGCGGGACTTTCCAGCTAGGTCCGCTGGACTTTCCGAGCGTGTGGACTTGCCCACACACGCACGGACTTCTCCAGCGGATAATCCGCCGGCCAAAAGTCCGCGGGACTTTTGAAAATGAACGGACTTGCCCACACACGGAGCAGTCCGTTCGTATTTCGAACGTAACTTCAGGTTACGTAGCTAGCGTAGGCAGTAAATGCCGCCGCGCTAGCTCCGCAAGCTGGCATGGATTTAAAGGGAATCCCCACACCAAAAAACGGCGTGGGGGTTCCCCCCAAATCCAAGTCAGACCCTCATCCGAGCACGCAGCCTGGCAGGCCAGGAAAGGGGTGGGGACGAACGAGCGCCCCCCCTCCTGAGCCGTACCAGGCCGCGTGCCCTCAACATGGGGGGTGCCCTGGGAAAGGGGGGCCGTGCGGCCCCCCCACCCCAAAGCACCTTGTCCCCATGTTGATGAGGACAAGGGCCTCTTCCCGACAACCCTGGCCGTTGGTTGTCGGGGTCTGCGGGCGGGGGCTTATCGGAATCTGGGAGCCCCCTTTAATAAGGGGGCCCCCAGATACCGGCCCCCACCCTATGTGAATGAGTATGGGGTACGATGTACCCCTACCCATTCACCTAAGGTGTAAAATGTAAAGTACAAAAACACACACACTTTTGAAAAAATATTTTATTGCACTGCTCCGGGGTCTTCTTCCGTCTTGGGGGGTCTTCTCGCCGGACTCCTCCGCTCTCTTCTGCTCTTTTACCTCTCTCTGTCACGAGCGGGGGGAGTCCGGCTACCTTCTTCGTCGTCGCCGCCGTCGTCTGGGGTCTCGATCCGCCTTCAGGGGTCTTCCGGGGTCTCTTCTGTTCTTGCGGCGGTCGTCGTCTTCCGCGCCGCCGGCGCCGCCTTCTTCTTCTTCTTGTCCTTCTTGTTCTTCTTCTTCTTCCGATGTTGACCCGTCGCTGTCTCTGCCCGGAATGCCTGTGCCGCTCTGCGCTCGGACTTATATAGGGACATGGGGGACAGGGTCACATGTTCATGTCACATGGTGACCCCGCCCCCTTGCGATGTCACAGTCCCAGCATCCTCCGGGACTGTGACAACACAAGGGGGCGGGGTCACCATGTGACATGTGCATGTGACCCTGTCCCCCATGTCCCTATATAAGTCCGAGCGCAGAGCGGCACAGGCATTCCGGGCAGAGACAGCGACGGGTCAACATCGGAAGAAGAAGAAGAACAAGAAGGACAAGAAGAAGAAGAAGGCGGCGCCGGCGGCGCGGAAGACGACGACCGCCGCAAGAACAGAAGAGACCCCCGGAAGACCCCCGACGGCGGATCGAGACCCCAGACGACGGCGGCGACGACGAAGAAGGTAGCCGGACTCCCCCCGCTTGTGAAAGAGCTAGGTAAAAGAGCAGAAGAGAGCGGAGGAGTCCGGCGAGAAGACCCCCAAGACGGAAGAAGACCCCCGGAGCAGTGCAATAAAATATTTTTTCAAAAGTGTGTGTGTTTTTGTACTTTACATTTTACACCTTAGGTGAATGGGTAGGGGTACATCGTACCCCATACTCATTCACATAGGGTGGGGGGCCGGTATCTGGGGGCCCCCTTATTAAAGGGGGCTCCCAGATTCCGATAAGCCCCCGCCCGCAGACCCCGACAACCAACGGCCAGGGTTGTCGGGAAGAGGCCCTTGTCCTCATCAACATGGGGACAAGGTGCTTTGGGGTGGGGGGGCCGCACGGCCCCCCTTTCCCCAGGGCACCCCCCATGTTGAGGGCACGCGGCCTGGTACGGCTCAGGAGGGGGGGGGCGCTCGTTCGTCCCCACCCCTTTCCTGGCCTGCCAGGCTGCGTGCTCGGATGAGGGTCTGACATGGATTTGGGGGGAACCCCCACGCCGTTTTTTTCGGCGTGGGGATTCCCTTTAAATCCATGCCAGGTCACGGAGCTAGCGCGGCGGCAGTAACTGCCTACGCTAGCTACGTAACCTGAAGTCACGTGCTAAATGAACGGACTTGCCGATGAGCGGCAAGTCCGTTCATTTCAAAAGTCCCGCGGACTTGCCCACTAACGGCGGGATTGTCCGCTGGACTGCCAAGTCCAGCGGATAATTTTAAAACAAAACTTAAAACTTTGGTCCGCCGGACTTTGGCGCCAAAAAGTCCGCCGGCGCCCACACACGAGGGGATTATCCGCTGGACTTCAGTCCAGAGGATAATCCCGCGGGATTGTCCCTTCGTGTGTACGCGGCATTACTCTACCTGGGGTCATTAGTACTCACTGAGATGGCATCTCTGCAATCACCTCCTCCATAGATATGCCTCTCCTGGGACCCTCCAGGTGATAGGTAGCTTTACCCCTAGGAACTTTTGGCCTGGCTTAAAAGACATTTTTGCAACCTGCCCTAGCCCCCACCTCCATAAGGGTCAATAAGTCTACAGACAGCTCGTCTGGGTACAGGTTTACCTCTCTCCAGCCTCCAGCCCTGTCCAGGATCTCCACTTCTTGGCTACATCTGCCTGACGGTGGGTAGTCTGACTCCTATGCCTTAACTGCACTAGGACTCCCCCCAACCTGGCTTATATATTGGCACGACTCACCCATGACATCACTACAGGAGGGCTCTAACTAAAATGGGCCTAACACTTGATGACACTGCTTTCTGTAACCAGACAGTACTCTGGAAGAGAGCCACCTAGTGGCAGACTAGCTAGCTGCACCAGCTTGCAATCTCCTAGTTCTAACTCTCCCTGTAGATCTAAAGGCCACCTCATACTGACGATTTATTTTCTATGGAATCGCTAACCTACTAATCTTACAGCAGTTTGTAGCTCAGTTGCTTAGAGATTGAGTTTGTGCAGCATCTCATGTTAGTGACAAGCTCAACAGTGGCAACTGCTCTGAATTCATGTTTACGGCTTAGCTGCAGATCGCTGATAGAGTGTGCTTTGTAGCTGTGAGCTCTAAAGTATTGATGCTGTGCGTATGACATGTAGCTGGAAAAAAATGTCACCAACTACAGATCGCTGAGATTGATAATAAAATCACCAGTCTGACATACTGTAGCTCCAACCCTGTTAGGCTGCTATCAAACTGATTGGTTTTTCTTCAGTTTTTGTGGAAACGGAAGAAAAACGCATGACCACTATATCCCATGGAACTATTCACACTTTTCAGTTGCGGGTCTGTTGCGTTTTTCAAAGTCCTGCAAGCTGCATTTTTGGTGCATGTTTGGTGCAGTAAAAAAAAAAAAACACACCTCCCTGTTGAAATAAATGGAAAATGCATAAAAAACTCATATGCATTTTTACTGCGTTTTTGCAATAGAGCAGTGTGAAACTAGCTTAACTCTAACCCTTGCACTAACCCACCTTACATCAAAATCCTATCACTAATGCCGCGTACACACGATCGGAATTCTCGTCGGAAAAAAACTTTTTTCGACGGAATTCCACTCAAGCTGTGTTGCCGACTACACGATCACACCAAATTCCGACGGTCAATAACACAGCGGCATAAAACACATTCGACAGCACTATAAAAGGGAAGTTTAATGCAATTTTGCGTGTCGGAATTGCATACACACGATCGGAAAATCCGATACAAAGGTTTTCCGTCTGAAAAATTTAGAACAGGTTCTCAATTCAAAGTCCGTCGTAAATTCCGACAGAAAAAGACCATTGGGCATACAGGCGGTCGGAAAATCCGATGAAAAGCTCCCATCGGACTGTTTCCATCGGAAATTCCGACCGTATGTACGCCGCATTAGGCTGGCCATACATGGTCGAATTTCAAAAGAATTTTCTTTTGAAAATCAGAAAATTTGTGCGCTTTGTGATCCGATGGTGCCACCATTGATTTCGAAATTCGGCCAACCAAACCTTCAATTTCACCTCATGTTGCTACAGAAAATATTTTTTGTGGCTGGGAATCTTCTTTTCTTTCCAGGAATTTTCTTTTCTTGCACATGCACATTTCTATTTCGATTAAATTTCTTGCACGATTCTCCCATCATTAATTAGAAAATCGTTTGTTTTTCAAAAAATTTCCAACATGTCCGATTACTCAAATTTTATTGCCCCACGAAAATCAGCTGTTGCTGCAGCCCACTAATGGTGCGAAATACAAACGAAAATTCTTAGATAAGATTTTCAAAATCCTTTTTGTAACTCTAAAGCTCCATACACACTATAATGCCGCGTACACACGGCTGGAATTTCCGATGGAAAAAGTCTGATGGGAGCTTTTCATCGGATATTCCGACCGTGTGTATGCCCCATCGGACCTTTCTGTCAGCATTTCCGACGGACTTTAGATTGAGAGCCTGTTCTTAATTTTTCCGTTGGAAATGCCGGCGGAGTTTTGGGCGGTGCAAAGTCCGGCCGTGTGTACACAGCATTAGATTTTCTGCAGATTTTTGTCTTCAGATTTACCAAAACCATGTAGTGCAAGGGCCTGCTTGATTGCATACAAATTGAAACTCTTATGCCGCGCACACACGATCGGAATTCTCGTCGGAAAAAACTCTGATGGTTTTCCCGTCGGAATTCTGATGGAGTTTCACTCAAACTGTCTTGCCTACACACGGTCACACCAAATTCCGACGGTCAATAACACTGGGGCATACAACACGTTCAACAGCACTATAAAAGGGAAGTTTAATGCTTCCAAGCATCCGTCGAATTGTTTCCGAGCATACACACGATCGAAAAATCCGATAGAAAGGTTTTCCGTCTGAAGAATTAAGAAATGTCTCTCAATCCAAAGTCCATCGGAAATGCCGACAGAAAAATACCGATGGGTATACACACGGTCGGAAAATCCGATGAAAAGCTCCCATCGGACTGTTTCCATCGGAAATTACGACCGTGTGTACGCCGCATTAAGGTTTGACCTCATATTATATAGGTTTGGTAAATCTGAAGACAAAAATCTGCAGAAAATCGAATGCCCTTACACACGATCGGAAATTCAGGCAGGAAAAGGCATATGAGAGCTTTTGGTCGGAAAATGCGAACGTGACTTTTGCTGGCTGAATTTTCGCCAGCAAAAGATTGAGAGCAGGTTCTTTATTTTTCGGTCGGAAAAAGTTCAGATCGGAAATTCCGATCGTCTGTAGCAATCCCGACGCGCAAAATTCCTACGCATGCTCGGAAACAATTCGACACATGCGCGGAAGCATTGAACTTCATTTTCTCAGCTCTTCGTAGTGTTGTACGTCACCGCGTTCTTGACGGTCGAAAGTTCAGTGTGCCATCACGTGGGCACGGTGTCGGCGCGCGCCGGTCGGGGCCTCCGTGAGTCTGATCGCGAGTCCTGTGGACTCGATCGCCGTGGGGATACCCCCGATCCTCTCACGGGGAGGAAGAACGGGGAGATGCTAAAGTAAACAAGCATCTCCCGTTCTGCCTAGCAACAGTGTCACTGATCTCTGCTCCCTGTGATTGGAGCAGAGATCAGTGATGTGTAAAACACAGCCACGCCCCCCACAGTTACCAACACGCCCCTAGGACACACTTAACCCCTACACTGCCACCTAGTGGTTAACCCCTTCACTGCCAGTGTCATTTACACAGGAATCAGTGCATTTGTATAGCACTGATTGCTGGTCCCTGCCACCTGACATTCTTCAATTGAAAAATCAAAGGAGCCAGGCAGAAAATCATTGCCCAAACAGCAGCTGTATCTAATCAGATGCAGCCGCTGGTCAAGTATGCTGACGGCTTCTGTCAGAATACAATAGCCTGGCTGGGAAGATTTGCTCATCCACACTGCTAGTGTGGATGCAGAAATCTGTTTTTTTTTTTTTTTTTCAGGCTGAACAAATATAATCTATTAGTGTATGGTCAATATAACCCTCCCAACAACCGACCGAAAAATAAAGGCAGGAAAACTGCAAGCTAATCGGTGCATCGGTGCTGAAGCCTAAACAGTAAACACTTTGCAGTGAAAGATCCCAGAGTCTATATTCTGGTGGCAGAAATGACTCCTTATGGGGTTGATATAATAAAGGCAAATAGACTGTCCACTTTGCAAATGAAAAAGGAAAAAGGGAATTTCCCTAGAGGTTAGTTAAAGTGGTTGTAAATGATTAAGGTTTTTTTTACCTTCATGCATGCAAGAAGATAAAAGATGTTTTATTTTCCTTGCATGTGATTGGGTATTCCTTGCACAGTAAAATGTCACTGCATTCACTAAGCTCTTGTGCAACTTCCCTTGCAAAGTGAACAACTTATTTGCCTTTAGTAAATCAACCCACTATCAGCCAGTCCAGGTTCAGCGATAGCCATAGTCGGACAAATGTCTCACCAAAAGTGGTGGTTGGTAAGATCCCATTTGACTTTGACTGTAATACTAAGCAACAGATGGAAATGGCTCATGTGTGGAGACAATAAACAGATAAGGGAAAGATGTGTTTGTTTACACAGAGATATTTTCCTGCAACTTGAAAATCTATCTGCATCTCTATCTATCTAGATGGTTCGATGGTCAAAGACCCTTTTATCATGTCCCCCTAGAGATACCCAACAAAGCCTGATCCTTGGCCAATTGTCTACAAGCTTGGATCAAGTACAAGGCTCGCCCTGTCATCTATGAGCACCCTTTCAGTGCTCAAAATGAATATTTGGTGAACATAATAAGCTAGCTACCTTTAAAATCATTAATACATGTTTGGAGACATTAACATTTATTTAATCCCACAAAAAAAAAGTGCTTTCCAAAACAAAGGTTGGAGACAGTTTGTGCGCCTGGGCTCGACAGAGAGAAATGTTTCCTAATATTGCTGTATCCTCTCTCTGCCATTCCCGTTTCATTATACAGCTACAGAGGGAGGATGCGACGCTATGCTTGCCTTCACTCGCCATCCTGTAACTTGGAACCCACGACATCTCATCAGCTTCCAGAGTGCCAGTCTTCTACTTCATTAGGCAGGCCCCCCGTTTAATGGTTTTCAGCAAAAGCCATCATTTTAGCCCAACTGCCTTGACTAAATTAAAAATTCCAATCTCTGTTTTAGTGTTCTGTAACTGATGTATACATAAGCAGAACTGGTCAACATCTGCCAGTGGGCTGGCCGCAAGTTCTGCAAAGATGTACTTGTCAATTTCCGAAGGCCTCTTTAAAGCAGCGACGTCGCCGGTTCCCCTACCCCCTGGGGGGCCGTCGGCGCTTTCACTTCGCCATTTGCTCCAACACACTTAAGCAGCGTACAAGCCATCGCATTGATTCCCCCCTTGGTTGCCGTTTTTATCCGTAGTGTCATTTTGAGCAATTGGGGTATGGTCGCTGATCAACTTTCAGGTTCCTCATTGGTAAAGAGGGACTCTGTTGGCACCAAGACACCGTTACCGCTCGTCCTTTTGGTGCCTAAGCAAGTGTCCCCCCTTTTGCACTTGGCTGCGTTAGGCCATTAGGAAATTAGCTTATTAGAGCAACTAGTGAAAATATCTTTTTTTTGTTCCAATCCCCTGGTCAAAAGAGGGGAAAAAAAGCTGAAGGAATATTTTAAGTGAACATGAAAAATGGTAAAACGCACATATTTAGCCAGTGATCTGTGAAAGTTTTTGAATTGGTTTTTAAAGCTTTGTTAAGACCAGGACGCACAGATGTTGAAAACAAGTTCAGATGTAGCGACAGATGGTATTTGATTATGAAGCAGACTGTTCCTATAATACAAAGATGCTGCTTCTGCCATACGCAAGTAACAGCGTAGAGTGCAATAGAAAATTTGGAAAGGAGGCCGTTCCAGAGGTTCTTTGTGCGGCAATAACTTTTACATTTTCCCAGCCGAGCCTAGATTGCATTTTTTTTGCTAATTTTTTATTTTTTTTTATAATCCTTTGTTTTTGTTTTTTTTACACTTTTTATTTTCTCTCTGCCTCTCTTTCTCTCTCTCTCTCTTCCTAGTTCCGAGTTCAACACTAGTTTGAGTCTCCTTTATTCTGGCGCTATTTGATGTACGTTAAAATGCGTGTTTGTTATTAAACCCATTGATGTTTTGTTCTTTGAAGGCCTTATTCATGTTGCTATAAAATAGGGTCAACATTCAATAGAGACAAACTTTATTTGTATTGATCACTTCGGCAGATCAAAGTGACATCATCGGATCGTGTTTTTTTTTTTTTTTTTTTGTATGCCGAAATCCATATCAAAAGGAGCTGAGCGGAGACGCAACGCTGGCATTTAAATCAGCATATTTACTTGTTGTGGCTGGGAAAGAACATGTGAAATGTTTTATGTAGATTTTGATCAGCGAAAAAGCATTGCTTTTTAATGGGGCAGCGCAAACTGGGATGAATTTCAAAGGGTGAAAAGATCTTTCAGCTCGAAGTACAGAAATTAAAGATTCATTATGTGGCTTAGTTTTAATGCTTATGTTAATATTATTATTTTTTTAAATGTGCTTTAGGCTATATGCTCTCGGGCTTGATTTTTCAGGTATTTTATTTAAATGCCAATAAACATAAAATAAAAGTTAAAGGTACACTCCAGTCAAAAGTTAACATTTTGCATTTAAAATCACCCAGGGGGAACACAGTTTACCTGCTGCGTGATTCTAATTTCCATCCTGGAATTCATCCTGGGCAGCTGTCCTGCCTGTTAAATAATTGCGACTGCTGCTCCCCTTATTTTCAGATTGATTCTTGATATGAGCTGGCAAAAATGCAGGCAACATACACTGCCCTCTGTAGTGCTGAGAGGAGTACAGCAAAAGCACAGGATCATGTGATCATAGGTTGCAATCCCTTTTAGAAGCACTGTGAAAATTCTGCACAATCTGATAGCTATTGTATATAAATGATGAAAGTAAAGTTAGAAAATTAGATATTCTTAAAGAATATGAAAACCCAACATTTCATATTTCTGATATGTGGCTGCTGTACCATGTACTTGTATGAAAAAGTATCCTGTTTTTTTTTTTGTATTGCTTGTGTAAAATCACTTGTGTTCCTGTAAGTCCCTCTGTTTTCCTATTAAAAACTGTCCACACTGGGGGCGTGGCCTGGAGCTGCATGGCATAGGGTGTGCAGAGTAATGCCCCGTACACACGCTCGGATTTTCCGACGGAAAATGTCCTATCGGACAATGTTGTCGGAAATTCCGACCGTGTGTAGGCTCCATCGGACTTTTTCCGTCGGAATTTCCGACGGACAAAGTTTTATCTCCTGCTCTCAAATTTTCCGACAACAAAGTCCTATCGGACTTTTTCCGATCGTGTGTAGCGAATTCCGACGGACAAAGTGCCATGCATGCTCAGATCACATTACAAGACCAAAGCTATTGGCTACTAGCCTCTACGTAGTCCCGTCGTAGGCAACAAACGTCACCACGTTCAGAATGATCAGATTTTCCGACAACTTTGTCCGACCGTGTGTATGCAACACCAGTGTCGGACAAAATCCGTCGGAAAAAATCCGATGGATTTTGTGGTCGGATTTTCTGACCGTGTGTACGGGGCTTAAGAGCTCCATCTGAGAATTCATCCTTTACATCAATCCTGTGGGGTAAACCTCCCTTTAATACCCTAACAGGCTGCCCACAGTGTCTCCCTGCACTAGACATGGGAACTGTCAAAAAATTAGTTTTGTTTTGTTTCGCTCCGTTTCGTATATAAAAATATTTCGTAATTCGTAATTCGTGTACGAAATTCTGTTCGAATTCGTACGAAATCCAAATTTCGTACGAATCGTAAAAAAATTTTTTTGAATCGTTACGAATCGTTAGTAAAGTTACGAATCGTTACGAATCGCTACGAATCGTTAACACGGCTAATGAATTGTCGGTTCCCGTAACACAGAGAACAATTCGAATCCAACTACAAATATCGAATTTCAACTAATACGAAATAAATTATTATAGCGGATATAACGAATGCTTCGAATGAGTCGAATGAATTCGAGATTCAGTATATCTAATATAGAGAACTGTTCCTGCACAAAGTGTCATTTTTGCAGGAAAAAGAGCTATTTAAAATCACTCGCGGCTAATGAATTGTCGGCTCTGTAACACAGTGAACAGTCATTCATTGATAAAAAATAAAAAAAAGCGTGGGGGTCCCCCCAAATTCAATAGCGAGGCCCTTCAGGTCTGGGATGGATTTTAAGGGGAACCCCGGCCAAAAAAAATGAAAAAATGGCATGGGGTCCCCCTCAAAATCCATACCAGACCCTTTATCAATGACTTTCAATGAATGACATGGCAGGCCGCAGGAAAACAGAGGGGGGGGGCGCATGTTTCCCTTGCTTAGAACCGTCTCTGTACAAAGTGTCATTTTTGCAGGAAAAAAAAGCTATTTAAAATCCCCCCAACACAGAGAACAATTCGAATAACCATTTTTGGGAAAAAAAGCTATTTAAAATCACTCGCGGCTCTGATAAAAAAAAAGCTATGGATATTAAGGGGAACCCCCGCTTCAAATTAAAAAAAAAAAATTACGTAGGGGTCCCCCTAAATATCCATACCAGACCCTTCAGGTCTGGGATGGATTTTAAGGGGAACCACGGCCTCAAAATCCATACCAGACCCTTATCCGAGCACGCAACCTGGCAGGCCGCAGGAAAAGAGCAGCCCCCCCTCCCTCCTGAACCGTACCAGGCCACATGCCCTCAACATGTTGATGAGGACAAGGGCCTCATCCCCACAACCCTGGCCATTGGTTGTGGGGGTCTGCGGGCGGGGGGCTTATCGGAATCTGGAAGCCCCCTTTAACAAAGGGGGCCCCCAGATCCCGCCCCCCCCTGTGTGAAATGGTAAGGGCAGGAGCCTCCCATTGCGAGGAGCGGCCGACAGAAGAACAGACGCCAACGCCATGGAAGAAGATGCCGGACGAGAAGGACGAGAAGACCAGCGCAAGAAGAAGCGGATCGGAGGAAGAAGATGGAAGAAGATGCCGGAAGGAGAAGATGAAGAAACCGAAGGATGAAGAAAGGAAGAAGGAAGACCAGAAGAAAGAAGATTTTAATAAAGGAATTGTCAAAGACCGTCTCCTGTCATTTTTACCATATTTGTCACCTTTTTTGGTGAAATGGTTACCATTTCACACAGGGGGGGCGGGATCTGGGGGCCCCCTTTGTTAAAGGGGGCTTCCAGATTCTGATAAGCCCCCCGCCCGCAGACCCCCACAACCAATGGCCAGGGTTGTGGGGATGAGGCCCTTGTCCTCATCAACATGAGGACATGGTGCTTTGGTACGGTTCAGGAGGGAGGGGGGGCCGCTCTCATCCCCCCTCTTTTCCTGCGGCCTGCCAGGTTGCGTGCTCGGATAAAGGGTCTAGTATGGATTTTGAGGCGGACCCCACGCCATTTTTTTTTGGCCGGGGTTCCCCTTAAAATCCATCCCAGACCTGAAGGGTCTGGTATGGATATTTAGGGGGGACCCCACACCATTTTTTTTTTTGGCTGGGGTTCCCCTTAATATCCATAGCAGACCTGAAGGGCCTGGTTATTGAATTTTGGGGGACGTCCACGCTTTTTTTTTTTTTTTTTATCAATGAATGACTGTTCTCTGTGTTACGGAGCCGACAATTCATTAGCCGGCAACAGCCGCAAGTGATTTTAAATAGCTTTTTTTACTGCAAAAATTACACTTTGTCATTCGAAATTCATTTGAATTCATTTGAATCATTCGTTATATCCGCTATAATAATTTCTTTCAAATTAGTTGAAATTCGATATTGGTAGTTTGATTCGAATAATTTGGAGCTGAAATTCGTAAACGGAATTTTTCCTGCAAAAATTACACTTTGTCATTCGAATTCATTCAAATTCATTTGAATCATTCGTTATATCCGCTATAATAATTTCTTTCATATTAGTTGAAATTCGATATTTGGTAGTCGGATTTGAATAATTTGGCGACGGAATTCGTAAACGGAATTTCGTATTCTGTACGGAATTCGTATTCGAAAAAATTCGTACTACGGATTCGTAAATTTGTACGAATTACGAATTCGTACGAAACTAATTGCACATGTCTACCCTGCACTCCCACACTCATGTCGCCGCCGAAGCGGGTCTCCAAGGCTCTGGCCAAGCTGGATAAATATCACCATGAGGGACGAGAACAGGCGGAGGAAGATGGCGCTGCTCCCATTCAGGAGGCAGAAGAGCTACCCTCCGGAGACACCGCCAAAATCTCCCTGTGCCAAACTACACTCACTTCTAAAATAGAGGAGGTGAAGGTCGACATCTTTCTCATCTGCCAGGACATCCACAAATTGAGGGAGAGAGCGACTGAGACTTAACGCAGGTTAGGTCACATGAAGGGTGAAATCCCACTATTGCAAGTGATCACTGAACAGCTAAGTAAGCAGAACGACATGGAGAACAGACTCCGCAGATGCAATCCCCAATTTGTGGGTCTGTCCACATATCTTGAGAACCTGCTTATAAAAACTTTCAGCAGACAGGCCTTCTTGACAACGTTCGTGGTGGAGCGTGCTCATCGCCTGGCTGCTCCCCATGCACCTTTATTGCAAAGCTCCTAAACTACCATGACCGGGACACTGTTCTGCTCCTAACCCGTGAGAGAGGCAACATCACGTTCGGCAACAGGAACGTCACTGTGTTCCTGGATTTCTCCGCTGAAGTACAAAAGAAGAGGGCACAGGTCACCGAGGCTAAGCGACAACTCCACATCCACCACCTTACCTATGCAATGCTGTTTCCAGTGAGGCTCCGCGTGGTCTGTGATGACAAGGCCCAATTCTTTGAAGATCCCACTGCAGTCCTGTCATGGTTGGAACATCGCAACGTGGCTGGCTCTGCATCTGCCTAGGTCTCCAATCAACTCCCCTCTTGTGAACGGGCCTTGCACGAAAATAGCCTGCTTTAGGGCACTGGTTGCTGGTGCAAGACTATTGCATCTTTGGAGCTCTGCTGTGATGCATGTGCGTTCGAAAAGAAAGCTGCAGGAACACACTAAGAAGTCCTAAGGTGGGTGCAGTCAGCCGTCACACGTGTTTCAGGAGTATGTAGCCTCCCGGCTGGGAACCCTGTTGCACAGACCTTTCCTGCTGCCCACTCTGAATTTCTCATCCTCTTCTCCCTCTGCGACGCAATATGAGGTGCAACCTTAGCACTGGAACAAGGAGAGTGGCCAACCAGTAAACACAATCATCGGTCCGAGATAGCCAGTAGCCACCTCCCTCCCAGGTCACAGTACAAGGTCCTACTGGTGTTGGGAACTGAAGAATCATTTTAAAAAAAATTGCTGATGCTGAGTGCCAACCTCCATGCATCACACAATCCCCTCCTCCTCCTCCTCGAACCCTCTTCCTGTGTGATGGGTGCTGTCCGGATAATCAGGGGGAGCATTTTTTCACCTGGTGTCACATAAAAGGCTTTTCTTGTAGTGTGATCAGGCGGAAATGCACACAGACTTCTCTCTCCTTTGCCTGCCTTAGGCACTCCTGTAACCTTGGCCACAACTCTGCAACCCGGCCACTAACACACTAGCAAGTCCTGTGGGTGTGCTGCTGGCATTATACCCAATAGAGTCGTTGGCCGAGAAAGGAAATATAGCCTCATGAGTGTCATATGTGTGTGTCCATGGGACTAACACACTTCAAGTTTGGGAACCTATGACGGAACGGTGTCTTCTGCTAGAGCAATTTAGCAAAGAAAATATGGCTGAGGAGCTCTGCTGGGCATGGAAATTTGTGAACTGGGTTACGACACTAACACCTTCACTCCTCTCAGACACTTCAAGTGTGTCCTGGCATAGGTGCCGTCTGGCCACGCGGATAAGCAAAATTATAGCTCTGTGTGTCTGTGATAACCCGTGGGACTAACGTGTGGTTGTTACACACTTCAAGTCCTATAGGTGCTTCTGTACAGTGAAGAAACCTGGCATAAGCTAGCTCTGTGTGTGTTGATGGGACTAACACACTTCAAGTACCCCTGAGGATAGGCTTTGGTGCTTCTGCGGAATTGTCCCATCTGGAAATATAGCTGCTGTCGTGTGTGATGGGACTAACACACTTCAAGTCCTATAGGTGCTTCTGGGAAAGCAAAGAAATATAGCTCTGTCGGGTGTGTGATGGGACTAACACACTTCAAGTAACAAGTCTAGAAGTCTATAGGTGCTTCTGGGAACAAAATATAGCTCTGTGTGTGTGATGGGACTAACACACTTCAGTCCTATAGGTGCTTCTGGGAACAAAATATAGCTCTGTGTGTGTGATGGGACTAACACACTTCAAGTCCTATAGGTGCTTCTGGGAACAAAATATAGCTCTGTGTGTGTGATGGGACTAACACACTTCAAAGTCCTATAGGTGCTTCTGGGAAGGAAATAAAGGTCTGTGTGATGGGACTAACACACTTCAAGTCCTATAGGTGCTTCTGGGAACAAAATATAGCTCTGTGTGTGTGATGGGACTAACACACTTCACGTCCTATAGGTGCTTCTGGGAACAAAATATAGCTCTGTGTGTGTGATGGGACTAACACACTTCAAGTCCTATAGGTGCTGCTTCTGGGAAGAAATAAAGGTCTGTGTGATGGGACTAACACACTTCAAGTCCTATAGGTGCTTCTGGGAACAAAATATAGCTCTGTGTGTGTGATGGGACTAACACACTTCAAGTCCTATAGGTGCTTCTGGGAAGAAAAATATAGCTCTGTGTGTGTAATGGGACTAACACACTTCAAGTCCTATAGGTGCCTCTGGGAACAAAATATAGCTCTGTGTGTGTGATGGGACTAACACACTTCAAGTCCTATAGGTGCTTCTGGGAACAAAATATAGCTCTGTGTGTGTGATGGGACTAACACACTTCAAGTCCTATAGGTGCTTCTGGGGAAGGAAATAAAGGTCTGTGTGATGGGACTAACACACTTCAAGTCCTATAGGTGCTTCTGGGAAGAAAATATAGCTCTGTGTGTGTGATGGGACTAACACACTTCAAGTCCTATAGGTGCTTCTGGGAACAAAATATAGCTCTGTGTGTGTGATGGGACTAACACACTTCAAGTCCTATAGGTGCTTCTGGGAACAAAATATAGCTCTGTGTGTGTGATGGGACTAACACACTTCAAGTCCTATAGGTGCTTCTGGGAAGAAATATAGCTCTGTGTGTGTGGGACTAACACACTTCAAGTCCTATAGGTGCCTCTGGGAACAAAATATAGCTCTGTGTGTGTGATGGGACTAACACACTTCAAGTCCTATAGGTGCTTCTGGGAAGAAAATATAGCTCTGTGTGTGTGATGGGACTAACACACTTCAAGTCCTATAGGTGCTTCTGGGAAGAAAATAAAGCTCTGTGTGTGTGATGGGACTAACACACTTCAAGTCCTATAGGTGCTTCTGGAAGAAAATATAGCTCTGTGTGTGTGATGGGACTAACACACTTCAAGTCCTATAGGTGCTTCTGGGAACAAAATATAGCTCTGTGTGTGTGATGGGACTAACACACTTCAAGTCCTATAGGTGCTTCTGGGAACAAAATATAGCTCTGTGTGTGTGATGGGACTAACACACTTCAAGTCCTATAGGTGCTTCTGGGGAACAAAATATAGCTCTGTGTGTGTGATGGGACTAACACACTTCAAGTCCTATAGGTGCTTCTGGGAAGGAAATAAAGGTCTGTGTGATGGGACTAACACACTTCAAGTCCTATAGGTGCTTCTTGGGAACAAAATATAGCTCTGTGTGTGTGATGGGACTAACACACTTCAAGTCCTATAGGTGCTTCTGGGAACAAAATATAGCTCTGTGTGTGTGATGGGACTAACACACTTCAAGTCCTATAGGTGCTTCTGGGAAGGAAATAAGGTCTGTGTGATGGGACTAACACACTTCAAGTCCTATAGGTGCTTCTGGGAACAAATATAGCTCTGTGTGTGTGATGGGACTAACACACTTCAAGTCCTATAGGTGCTTCTGGGAAGAAAATATAGCTCTGTGTGTGTAATGGGACTAACACACTTCAAGTCCTATAGGTGCTCTGGGAACAAAATATAGCTCTGTGTGTGTGATGGGACTAACACACTTCAAGTCCTATAGGTGCTTCTGGGAACAAAAATATAGCTCTGTGTGTGTGATGGGACTAACACACTTCAAGTCCTATAGGTGCTTCTGGGAAGGAAATAAAGCTCTGTGTGATGGGACTAACACACTTCAAGTCCTATAGGTGCTTCTGGGAAGAAAATATAGCTCTGTGTGTGTGATGGGACTAACACACTTCAAGTCCTATAGGTGCTTCTGGGAACAAAATATAGCTCTGTGTGTGTGATGGGACTAACACACTTCAAGTCCTATAGGTGCTTCTGGGAACAAAATATAGCTCTGTGTGTGTGTGATGGGACTAACACACTTCAAGTCCTATAGGTGCTTCTGGGAAGAAAATATAGCTCTGTGTGTGTAATGGGACTAACACACTTCAAGTCCTATAGGTGCCTCTGGGAACAAAATATAGCTCTGTGTGTGTGATGGGACTAACACACTTCAAGTCCTATAGGTGCTTCTGGGAAGAAAATATAGCTCTGTGTGTGTGATGGGACTAACACACTTCAAGTCCTATAGGTGCTTCTGGGAAGAAAATAAAGCTCTGTGTGATGCGACTAACACACTTCAAGTCCTATAGGTGCTTCTGGGAAAGAAAATATAGCTCTGTGTGTGTGATGGGACTAACACACTTCAAGTCCTATAGGTGTTCTGGGAACAAAATATATAGCTCTGTGTGTGTGATGGGACTAACACACTTCAAGTCCTATAGGTGCTTCTGGGACAAAATATAGCTCTGTGTGTGTGATGGGACTAACACACTTCAAGTCCTATAGGTGCTTCTGGGAACAAAATATAGCTCTGTGTGTGTGATGGGACTAACACACTTCAAGTCCTATAGGTGCTTCTGGGAAGGAAATAAAGCTCTGGGTGATGGGACTAACACACTTCAAGTCCTATAGGTGCTTCTGGGAACAAAAAATAGCTCTGTGTGTGTGATGGGACTCACACTTCAAGTCCTATAGGTGCTTCTGGGAACAAAATATAGCTCTGTGTGTGATGGGACTAACACACTTCAAGTCTATAGGTGCTTCTGGGAAGGAAATATAGGTCTGTGTGAGGTCTGTGTGTGTGTGATGGGACTAACACACTTCAAGTCCTATAGGTGCTTCTGGGGACAAAATATAGCTCTGTGTGTGTAATGGGACTAACACACTTCAAGTCCTATCGGTGCTTCTGGGAACAAAATATAGCTCTGTGTGTGTGATGGGACTAACACACTTCAAGTCCTATAGGTGCTTCTGGGAACAAAATATAGCTCTGTGTGTGTGATGGGACTAACACACTTCAAGTCCTATAGGTGCTTCTGGGAAGGAAATATAGCTCTGTCTGTGTGATGGAACTAAACACACTACAATTCCTATAGGTGCCTTCTGGGAAGAAAATAACTCTGTGTGTGTATGGGACTAACACACTTCAAGTCCATAGGTGCTTCTGGGAACAATATATAGCTCTGTGTGTGATGGGACTAACACACTTCAAGTCCTATAGGTGCTTCTGGGAAGAAAATATAGCTCTGTGTGATGGGACTAACACACTTCAAGTCCTATTGGTGCTTCTTGGGAAGAAAATATAGCTCTGTGGGTGTGATGGGACTAACACTTCAAGTCCTATAGGTGCTTCTGGGAACAAAATATAGCTCTGTGTGTGTGATGGGACTAACACACTTCAAGTCCTATAGGTGCTTCTGGGAACAAAATTTAGCTCTGTGTGTGTGATGTGACTAAGACACTTCAAGTCCTATAGGGGCTTCTGGGAAGAACATATAGCTCTGTGTGGTGTGATGGGATTAACACACTTCAAGTCCTATAGGTGCTTCTGGGAATGAAATATAGCTCTGTGTGTGATGTGGGACTAACACACTTCAAGTCCTAAAGGTGCTTCTGGGAAGAAAATAGTAGCTCTGTGTGTGTAATGGGACTAACACACTTCAAGTCCTATAGGTGCTTCTGGGAACAAAATATAGCTCTGTGTGTGTGATGGGACTAACACACTTCAAGTCCTATAGGTGCTTCTGGGAACAAAATAAAGCTGTGTGTGATGGGACTAACACACTTCAAGTCCTATAGGTGCTTCTGGGAAGAAAATATAGCTCTGTGTGTGTGATGGGACTAAACACACTTCAAGTCCTATAAGTGCTTCTGGGACAAAATAAAGCTCTGTGTGTGATGGGACTAACACACTTCAAGTCCTATAGGTGCTTCTGGGAACAAAATATAGCTCTGTGTGTTGGGACTAACACACTTCAAGTCCTATAGGTGCTTCTGGGAGAAAATATAGCTCTGTGTGTGATGGGACTAACACACTTCAAGTCCTATAGGTGCTTCTGGGAACAAAATATAGGTCTGTGTGATGGGACACACTTCAAGTCCTATAGGTGCTTCTGGGAAGAAAATTATAGCTCTGTGTGTGTGATGGGACTAACACACTTCAAGTCCTATAGGTGCTTCTGGGAACAAAATATAGCTCTGTGTGTGTGATGGGACTAACACACTTCAAGTCCTATAGGAACAAAATATAGCTCTGATGGGACTAACACACTTCAAGTCCTATAGGTGCTTCTGGGAAAAAATATAGCTCTGTGTGATGAAAGGGACTAACACACTTCAAGTCCTATAGGTGCTTCTGGGAACAAAATATAGCTCTGTGGTGTGATGGGACTAACACACTTCAAGTCCTAAGGTGCTTCTGGGAAGAAAATATAGCTCTGTGTGTGTGATGGGACTAACACACTTCAAGTCCTATAGGTGCTTCTGGGAAGAAATTATAGCTCTGTGTGTGTGATGGGACTAACACACTTCAAGTCCTATAGGTGCTTCTGGGAACAAAATATAGCTCTGTGTGTGTGATGGGACTAACACACTTCAAGTCCTATAGGTGCTTCTGGGAAGGAAATATAGCTCTGTGTGTGTGATGGGACGAACACACTTCAAGTCCTATAGGTGCTTCTGGGAACAAAATATAGCTGTGTGTGTGATGGGACTAACACACTTCAAGTCCTATAGGTGCTTCTGGGAACAAAAATATAGCTCTGTGTGTGTGATGGGACTAACACACTTTCAAGTCCTATAGGTGCTTCTGGAACAAAATATAGCTCTGTGTGTGTGATGGGACTAACACACTTCAAGTCCTATAGGTGCGTCTGGGAAGGAAATAAAGCTCTGTGTGATGGGACTAACACACTTCAAGTCCTATAGGTGCTTCTGGGAACAAAATATAGCTCTGTGTGTGTGATGGGACTAACACACTTCAAGTCCTATAGGTGCTTCTGGGAAGAACATATAGCTCTGTGTGTGTGATGGGACTAACACACTATAGGTGCTTCTGGGAACAAAATATAGCTGTGTGATGGGACTAACACACTTCAAGTCCTATAGGTGCTTCTGGGAACAAAATATGAGCTCTGTGTGTGTGATGGGACTAACACACTTCAAGTCCTATAGGTGCTTCTGGGAACAAATCTCGATTATGGCCCCACAGTTTTGGCTATGAACCGGTCAATTTTCCATGAACCGTGAGTCAGGCACTGCCTGTTATTTCTCCCCCCCCGCACCCATTTTGATCCTTCTCGGACAATCCTGGAGCTATCTACACCCCTTGTGCCTTTGTTGTAACCCAGGTCACCACCCCATCCCCTTCTACTCCCCAATTTAATGATCCTAACTGTCCTTAGATGCACCCTCTGCACCCACCTGAACTGTTGGTAAACTTTCCACCCCGCACCGTTGTGCGCTCTTCAGTTACTAGCCGTCCCCCTGAGCCCGCCAAGGTCACACTTGAACTCATGTTCCTTTTTCTGACCTGGCGAACACTGACGCTTTTTCAAGTTTTGTTTCCCTGGCCAGCCGCAACCCCCACGGGCGTGGCGGGTAGTCGGTTTTTTATTCTGCCACGCTGGTCCAGTTTAGGCAAAGTTTATGTGTTCTGTGTATTAACAGACCATTGGCCCCTACCGTCTGCTTGCACAGACCCGCCGCACTTGCATATGTAATACTTTTTTTCTGGTACTGCATGCTGTTCTGCACTGTATTTGAAAATTTTGACTGCTCTAAAAGAGGCTGTTCCCTGTGGGTGCGACTGCATGCCCAAATACCCCCGAAACTGCCATGGCTTCTCTAAAATGTGTTACATCGAACGTGCTTGGACTACACGCTAAACCCAAACACATAGCTGCCCTTTCCCACCTCAGACGTCTCTGTCCTTGTTGAGACTCACATCACAGGCCAGATGCAGATGGCACTCAAAAAACCCTGTGTCGGCTGGCCCTCTACACCTCTAATTCCCATGGAGTAGCTATACTGATCGCTAAATCAGTGCAGTTCCAACTCCACTATCTGCAGTCGGATCCGCAGGGTCGGTCTCTATTTCTCCACACCACCATGGGAAGGCTTGGAGGTTCACCTTATTGCATTTTATATCGCACATCAGTTTGCTGTCCTGCAGGAGGGAATAGCCTTCATGGCCAAAAATCCCACAGTGCCTGTTATCTGGATGTGTATTTTAATATGACGATTAACCCCAACCTTGATAGACTTAGCTCATCTGCCCAGATGTCATCCCAGCCATCCCTCACCAGATTTGGGAGGTTTCTCTCAGAGTTTGCCATGATAGACACTTGGGGACACAAGCATCCAACCATGATAGCCTGCTCCTTCTTTACTCCCTCACACTCTGCCATGTCCCGCATTGACCTGTTCTCCCCCGTCCTAGTGCCCGACCTCCTGGATGTGGGGTTCGGCATAAGGGGGGCTCTCTGATCACTCCCTGTACTGGGTAACTCTACGCCTACCCTCCGTCCCCTCACTCTGCATGTGGCGGCTGAACCCATTTTGGTTCACCATCATGTCGGACCTAGATGCTGTCCAGTGGGAATGGGTCTACTTTTTTTACTCCAATCTGAATTTGGCGTTGGTCGGGGCGGTGTGGGAGGCTTTCAAGTTACATGCCCGTATGGTCCTATCTGCACGCATGAACAGACATAAAGCCTCATCCAAGCTTGTACTACAACAGGCTGAGGAGCGTCTGAGCTCCCTTTGAAGAAGTATTCCTCACTGACCCATCTGCGACTAATGCTTCCCTTGTGCATTTGCAATCTAGACTCACTGACCAATTGCACTTTGAAAGGGTGAAGCAGGGAATCTTTTTTTAGCAAGCAGCGCATTTGCGAACATGGCGAACACGCAGGTAAACTGCTTGCCTATATGACCCACCTTGACCCCGGTCGTGGTCCAGCTCCAATCAGCCTCTGGAGATACGATCACGGACCCTGTCCAGGTGGCGGATGAGTTCAGGCGGTTTTACACCGTCCTATACACTTCCACAGCTGGTCACACACAAGATGAACTGACCCTGTTCTCTAGAAAAAAACTCTGACGGTCTCCCCGACGGAGTTCCGACAGAGTTCCAATGAAGTTCTGACCAAACGGACTTGCCCACACACGATCGGACCAAAGTCCGTTAGTTTCGAAAGCGATGGCGTACGACGGGACTAGAAAAGGAAGTTCAATAGCCAGTAGCCAATAGCTGCCCCTGCGTCGTATTTGGTCCGTCGGACCAGCATACAGATGAACAGATTTCCCAATAGAAATTGATTCCATCAGAAAGATTTAAAGCATGTTCTATATCTAGGTCCATCTGAATTTTTTGAAGAAAAAGGATCAGATTATCCCACACACGATCGGAATATCCGAAGGAATGATTCCGTCTAACCTTTCCTGCCTGAAAGTCCGGTCGTGTGTACGCAGCATTAGACTCAGGAGTAGCAGGAGGAGGACACAGGACTGCTGCAAAGCACTCTGGGACATGTAATCCCTTGGAGAGACTACTACACTGTGTGTAGGAATGGCTGCAGAACTACAGATTTCAACAACCTCAGAGGATTAGTAGTGAATTAAAAACTTTTGCCAAATTGCACAGGAAAAGTAAGGGGTCTTTGGTTCCAGACTGGGGAAAAAAAGCAAACATCCAGGGTGAGTGCTAAGCTCCAAGGCACTCACCCACAAGTGCAGTGCAGCCTATTTATCTGCACCCAAAGCCCTACAAAGGGGGATCACCGTTCATCATCTGAGGCTGCAACCATACAGAGTGAGTTCTCTGGAGCTCAAGCCACCATTCCAGGAGGGGCCCCTCCGCCATTGAAACACACAGTTGAATCCTGGAATTGGTGAGAGGGTTACCAACCCACACAAAAAAACAGCGAGACTTCAGTTAAACAGTTTGTCATCAGGCTCCTTAGACAATACTGTACAAAGACGGCTCTAGGCTTTGTGAGGCCTTAGGCAAAACTTAGACATGAGGCCCCACTCACGCCCATAATGGGAAAAATGATTCAAGCAATAAAAAATAACGGTGTGCCATTATTCAGGATGGAGGTTGGAAAAAGGGTCTGGTAAATGTCATTTACCAGCCCCTATCTTTACTAAAAGAACACAGGGAATGATCGGTACTGATCACTTACTGTGTTCATTCATAACTGAAGCACAGTAAACTGTGTTTACTATGCTTTAGTTTATGAATTAACAGGAGCCTCTGTCTCCTGTTCATTCATCTGCAGTGCAGCTGAGGTTACAGAGAAAGGAACTGGGGAATGTGTTTCCTCAGTCCCTTTCTCTGTCTCAATAGTGAGACTTCAGGGGTCCATTAGATCCCTGATATCTCACTAAAGAAACCAAAAGGGGTGCGGAGTGTATGGTGGTGGGTGGTATGTACCTGAGAGGGGTGCGAAGTGTATGGAGATGGGTGGTATGTACATGAGAGGGGTGCGGAGTGTATGGAGGTGAGTGGAATGTACATTAGAGGGGTGCGGAATGTATGGCGGTGGGTGGTATGTACATGAGAGGGGTGCAGTGTATGGCGGTGGGTGGTTTGTACATGAGAGAGGTGCGGAGTGTATGGCGGTGGGTGGTATGTACATGAGAGGGGTGTGGAGTGTATGGCGGTGGGTGGTATGTACATGAGGGGTGTGGAGTGTATAGCGGTGGGTGGTATGTACATGAGAGGGGTGCGGAGTGTATGGCGGTGGGTGGTATGTACATGAGAGGGGTGCGGAGTGTATGGAGGTGGGTGGTATGTACATGAGAGGGGGGCGGAGTGTATGGAGGTGGGTGGTATGTACATGAGAGGGGTGCGGAGTGTATGGAGGCGGGTGGTATGTACATGAGAGGGGTGCGGAGTGTATGGCGGCGGGTGGTATTTACATGAGAGGGGTGCGGAGTGTATAGCGGTGGGTGGTATGTACATGAGAGGGGTGTGGAGTGTATGGAGGTGGGCAGTATCAAATACACCACTGGTCACTGATGCATTAGTGACCAGTGGCAGTTAATTAACCCCTTTGTGCTGCATTAGTGACACCAGTGTCAGTGTTTATGAACTCTTTCATGCTGCACCAAATAGGGGTTAATTAACACTGACACTGTTGTCACTAATGCAGCACAAAAGGGTTAATTAACTGCCGCTGGTCACTAATGCATCAGTGACCAGTGGCAGTACATTAACCGCCTTCATGCTGCATATTAAAAATACCATTGTAAATTAACCCCCGACAAAGAGTTATTCACTTCAGTTAACACAGCAAAGCCACTGTGACAACACTGCCTTAGGTTAGGTATTTAGCCTCTGATAACTTACTTTCACTTTTGCACAGCCCTTCAATGGCTCCTCGTCCATGCAGGTCTTTGCAGCAGCACTCTCCCGCCTCCCGGTCTGTGAATGACATCACGCTGGGCTTGACTAGGAAGCTCCTGTCGGGCGGAGAGATCCATCCGACAGGGAAGACAGTAACTGCATTGGTTTGGTTGTCATATCACTAAGCATACTCGCACGGTCGCACCGCTCTGCTACAAATATAACCCAGACAGTGTCACGGCTGTCTGCTGCGGTATGGAGTAAGCGCATTTTTCCCTCCTCTGCCCCCCGGCCAAGTCCGCCCCTACCTTCTGGCAGGTTCAGCAGTGGCCGGCAGCTCCACCTCCACCTCCACCTCCTCGGTGATCCTTTACCGCTCACCCTGCCAGCTTGGGGACACTGACAGGGACATTCCCTCCCATTCTCCCATGCACAAATCAGGCAAATTAGGCAGCCGTGAGGCCCCTGGGAGCGCAAGGCCTTAGGCGACCACCTTTTTTGCCTAATTAGAGAGCCGCCTGTGACTGTACTTATGCAGCATACCACTGAGCAGTACCATATCACCTGTTCTGGATTACCTTAATAGCTCAGATCCACTTAACTCCTCTCTGCACTTGTTGCTTGCTCTTTTCATTACTGTTAAGCCTAGTTCAAATTATTCCTGCCAGATATCTTCCTCAAATCCTTACCTTCTCGAACTAGAAGTATCTGGAAGTCACTTGGCATAACTATTATTACACCAATGAAAGGGCCCCAACCATGCCGACAGAAATAACAATTTTTTTCTAGTTTGTGGAGATGTTTCCTCCATGTTTCATGGTCAAAAACTTGGGACTTTAAAGGTGTAGAAACCTCTTCTCAGAATGATTATCTGAACTCAAACATAGGTTAAAAAAGTTTTTATTGTTACAAAATTCATTAAAATTGTTAGGGATATTGAGGAATCACTACCTTCAGGGGTTTTGGGGTTTGAAAAATTAGTTGGTAAAATGAGTTGAGACAGATTTCTTTGGTTTTAAAGGGACGTTACATATTGTAACCCTAACACAATTTTAATGAATTTTTTAACAATAAAAACTTTTTTACCCTATGTTTGAGTTTGGATAATCACTCTGAGAGGTTTCTACACCATTAAATTCCCACCCTTTTTTTCATTTGTTTGTATATGCACAATTGGGATGTGGTGTTGAACCTTTCAACTGAGCTCATGTTTCTTTTTTGTCCCTGTTTCATGGTATTTGCCAATTCTTCACCTTCCTGAACACTATGGTTTGGCAGGCAGACTTTTACCTAGCATAGTCACTCTAGTGTGGAACAACAGGAAAGGAAGCTGGCTAAGTATAGTAAAATGTCTAGGTAAAACCAATAACTTAACGAACAAATCTTATTTAAGCTTTAACCTGTTTCCACCTGCGTAACACATCTATGTGGCAGCAAAAGGATGGGCTTCAATGCCCACGTGCCGCACTGGGCAGTGAATGTTTCTGCACACTCTGAGCACAGAGACCAAGCTGTGAAAGACAACTCTTGGTCTACACTAACAATTGGTAGCCAGTGGGACCATCTGCCGATCACATGACCACTGTGACAACCAATCACAGTGGTCACAGTGGTCACATGGTCACCGATCCTTCTCATCCCCTGGGCGTTTATAACATTTTATGCTCCTGCATTGTCACTATGTCACACACACTCCAGGCTGAGACTGTATGAGGCCATTTTAACCGCTTCAGCCCTGAAAGATTTTACCCCCTTCCTGACCAAAACCCATTTTTAGCGATTCAGCACTGTGTCGCTTTAACTGACAATTGCGTGGTCGTGTGACATTGTACCCAAACAAAATTGACGTCCTTTTTTCCCATAAATAGAGCTTTCTTTTGGTGGTATTTAATCACCTCTGCGATTTTTATTTTTTGCGCTATAAACAAAAAAAGAGCGACAATTTTGAAAAAAAGGCAATACTTTTTACATTTTGCTATAATAAATATCCCCCAAAAATACATAAAATTTTTTTTTTTTTCCTCAGTTTTGGCCGATATGTATTCTACATATTTTTGGTAAAAAAAATCACAATAAGCGTATATTGATTGGTTTGTGCAAAAGTTATAGCGTCTACAAAATAGGGAATAGTTTTATGGCATTTTTATTATTAATTGTATTTTATTAGTAATGGCGGCAATCTGCGATTTTTATCATGACTGCGACATTATGGGAGACACATCAGACACTTTTGACACATTTTTGGGACCATTGTCATTTATACAGCGATCAGTGCTATAAAAATGCACTGATTACTGTGTAAATGACACTGACAGGGAAGGGGTTAACCACTAGGGGGCGATGAAGGGGTTAAGTGTGTCTAAGGCTGCTTTCACACTGGGGCGGTTTTCAGGCGGTACAGCGCTAAAAATAGCGCCTGTACACCGCCTGAAAAAAACGGCCCCATTCACTCCAGTGTGAAAGCCGGCGGGCTTTCACACTGGAGCGGTGCGCTAGCAGGACGGCAACAAAAGTCCTGCTAGCAGCATCTTTGGAGCGGTGAAGGAGCGGTGTATTTACCGCTCCTATACCGCTCCTTCCCATTGAAATCAATGGGAAACCGCGGGGATACCGCCCGCAAACCACCGCTGCAGCGGCGCTTTGCGGAGGTTTTTAACCCTTTTGCGGCCGCTAGCGGGGGTTAAAACCACCCCGCTAGCGGCCGCATACCGCGGGTAAAACGATGGTAAAGCAGCGCTAAATATAGCGCTGCTTTACCGTCGCCGCACCGCACCGCCCCAGTGTGAAAGCAGCCTTAGGGAGTGATTCTAACTGTGGGGGGGATGGGCTACAACTCACATGACAGCGATCACTGCTCCCAATGAGAGGGAGCAGTGTTCTCTATCATGTCGCTAGGCAAAACGGGGGAAATGCCTTGTTTACATAGTCCGCCGGTCCTGCGGGCAGGGTCATGCTGTACACGGTGGGTGCGCGCCCCCTGACCCCGCCAATTAACAGGTACGCCCATTTGCCCACCGCTGCCATTGTGCTGATGTATATCAGCGTGCAGCGGTCGGCAAGTGGTTAAAATACATTGCACAGGCATTGTCCACTGTTGTCACTATTAAGAAACACCCTGACAAATGTAATGCAGCCACCACTGAATTGTATGTAGACAGAAAGTGGCTGCAACGAGGCTGCAGAAAAAAAAGCAGCACTAAGATGCAAAAAAGGGTGAAAACATTTTTGTAAAACACGTATTTTGATTAAAGAACATATTTGTTTATTACAGACAGTGCTTTATTAAACTAAATATCATTCAGTTAGGGTATACATATACTTTAAAGTGGAGCTAAACTAAACTCTCTAAATCAAAATTTTGTATCCTTATGCTGTATTACTACCACCACAAAATGACAATGTCCCACTGTGCAAACCACAAGCATCTTTGGTTGACAGCTCCTGGCCTGCAGCTGAAAGTAAACAAAAGGGAAGGTATCAATAACCAAATATGACCAAATATGGTAAAGGAAGGGAGGGAGAAAGGCAGGAAAGAAGGAAGGAAGGGAAATACATATACTGTAGTGTACGATGCTAGGCAAATTTACTTTTTGGCTGACTGTGCAGCAAGGGAACAGTGATTGTTTGTTCTGGTCTGTTCAGAACCTCACAGGTTGGAAGTTTAATTGCTTTCTCCCTGCCTCTGGAAGATCTTCTGAGAAGCTGGCTGTGGGACTTCACCATAGGGATCTGGTCTGGAGAAGGATTGTTTCCTTAACTGGACCATGTCTGAAGGAAGCTGGAAGGTGGCAGCTGTCCTGGCAGGGCTGGTGCAAAGATTTTTGACACCCTAGGCAAAACCAAATTTTTCCGCCCCCTCTGGCTCCACCCCCTTTGCCCTGCCCATGTATACCCCACCTTTTAATGAAGCACCCATCAAATGCAGCCTCACCAGTGTCCATCAAATGCAGCCTCACCAGTGCCCATCAATGCAGCCTCACCTATGCCCATCAATGCAGCCTCACCTATGCCCATCAATGCAGCCTACCAGCGCCCATTAATGCAGCCTCACCTGTGCCCATCAATGAAGCCTACCAGTGGCAATCAATGCAGCCTACCAGTGCCCATCAATGCAGCCTACCAGTGCCCATCAATGCAGCCTACCAGCACCCATCAATGCAGCCAACCAGTGCCCATTAATGCAGCCTCACCTGTGCCCATCAATGCAGCCTACCAGCGCCCATCAATGCAGCCTACCAGCGCCCATCAATGCAACCTACCAGTGCCCATCAATGCAGCCTACCAGCACCCATCAATGCAGCCTACCAGTGCCCATCAATGCAGCCTACCAGCACCCATCTATGCAGCCTACCAGTGCCCCATCAATGCAGCCTACCAGCACCCATCAATGCAGCCAACCAGTGCCCATTAATGCAGCCTCACCTGTGCCCATCAATGCAGCCTACCAGCGCCCATCAATGCAGCCTACCAGCGCCCATCAATGCAGCCTACCAGTGCCCATCAATGAATGTTGGCTAGCTTCCATTCATTCATGAGTCGGGACACAGACACAGTCCTCCTCCCCTGCGCCTCTGACACTATGTGCGAACGGAGCAGCGGCTGCCTGCTGATGCTGAGACTTAGTTGCTTGCAGGGCCATCTTAAGAGCATTATAGGCCCCCGGGCAATACAGTGCACTGGGGCCCCTGTGTGCACTACACACCACACTGACCACTACATACCACACCACACTGACCACTACACACCACACTGACCACTACACTACATACTACACACCACACTGACCACTACACTACATACCACACTGACCACTACACTACATACCACACCACACTGACCACTACACACCACACCACATACCACACTGACCACTACACTACATACCACACTGACCACTACACACCACACTGACCACTACACACCACACTGACCACTACACTACATACCACACCGACCACTACACACCACACTGACCACTACACTACATACCACACTGACCACTACACTACATACCACACCACACTGACCACTACACACCACACCACACTGACCACTACACTACATACCACACCACATACCACACTGATCACTACACTACATACCACACTGACCACTACACACCACACTGACCACTACACTACATACCACACTGACCACTACACTACAAACCACACTGACCACTACACTACAAACCACACTGACCACTACACTACAAAACACACTGACCACTACACTACAAACCACACTGACCACTACACTACAAACCACACTGACCACTACACTACAAACCACACTGACCACTACACTACAAACCACACTGACCACTACACTACAAACCACACTGACCACTACACTACAAACCACACTGACCACTACACTACATACCACACTGACCACTACACTACAAACCACACCACACTGACCACTACACTACATGCCACACCACACTGACCACTACACTACATGCCACACTGACCACTACATGCCACACCACACTGACCACTACACTACATACCACACTGACCACTACACACCACACTGACCACTACACTACAAACCACACTGATCACTACACTACAAACCACACTGACCACTACACTACAAACCACACTGACCACTACACTACAAACCACACTGACCACTACACTACAAACCACACTGACCACTACACTACAAACCACACTGACCACTACACTACAAACCACACTGACCACTACACTACAAACCACACCGACCACTACACTACAAACCACATCGACCACTACACTACAAACCACACCGACCACTACACTACAAACCACACCGACCACTACACTACAAACCACACCGACCACTACACTACAAACCACACCGACCACTACACTACAAACCACACTGACCACTACACTACAAACCACACTGACCACTACACTACAAACCACATCGACCACTACACACCACACTGACCACTACACACTAACCTACCTGAATCCTATACTGACCACTACTACACAAACTACACTACCCACTGACCACTACATACCACACTGACCACTACATACCACACCGGCCACTACACTACATACCACACTGACCTACCTGAATCCTATACTGACCACTACACTACATACCACACTGACCTACCTGAATCCTATACTGACCACTACACTACATACCACACACCACACCACACTGACCTACTTGAATCCTATATTGACCACTACTACACAAACTACACTACCCACTGACCACTACATACCACACAACACTAACCTACCTGATTCCTATACTGACCAGTACACTACACACCACCCTACCTGATTTCTATACTGACCACTACTACACAATCTACACTATCCACTGACCACTACACTATACACTACATACTGACCGCTACAGAATACTCTATCCACAGACCAATACACCACACACACAATACATTACACTACACACAATACATTACACTACACACAATACACTATACACAATACATTACACTACACTACACACAATACATTACACTATACACAATACACTACACACAATACATTACACTACACACAATACATTACACTACACACAATACATTACACTATACACAATACATTACACTACACACAATACATTACACATTACACTATACACAATACACTATACACAATACATTACACTACACACAATACACTATACACAATACATTACGCACAATACACTACCACACAATACATTACACACAATACATTACACTATGCATTACACACAATACATTACACACAATACATTACACACAATACATTACACTATACATTGACTTTATGGCTGCTCCCTCTCCCCAGACCATATCTACTCCCCCCCCCCCCCCGTCCAGCAAAAAAAACTCACGAGTGAGTCCCTTACCTTTTTTTTCCTTTCATTTCTGCTCTGCGCCGCCTGTCACACTGCCAGACTGCCTGCCCCAGCGGGGATGATCGGTGACCCGGAGAGGAGGAGGCGTCCGAGGCGAAGATATCGGCCACAGCTCACAGTGAAGGCCAGCCCGCTCTCCCACGATTGAGGACAGGCCAGCCCCACCTGCTGCACATGACCCCTTTCGCCCAATCACAGGGCGCCAGGGGCCGGCCTGAGACTGGACATGGCGGCCGGAGCGCGGGGTCACAGGGAATAAAAACGAGGGTGACACAGATGCTTGGCTCGCTGGGCAGGTGGGGCCCCCCAAGCAAGTGGGGCCCCCGGGCAACTGCCCAGCGTGCCCAATGGAAAAGACGGCCCTGGTTGCTTGCTGCAGAGCGAAGAGAGTAGGAACACCAGTGGCCGGGCGCCCCTAGGCAGCAGTGTGCGCCCTAGGCGGCTGCCTAGTTTGCCTAGTGGTAGCCCTGGCCGTGTGTCCTGGGGATTTGTAATCAATAACCCTGACTTTATTACTGGTGACTGTGTGCTTTTTGGGGATGTAAGTATCAGTGATAGCTATGGACTGAGACAGCTCAGGCCCTTAGAGCTCAGGTCATTCCCCTGTCTGCAGCTGGATCCTGGAGTGTGAGCTTGGAGAGAGAGTGCCCCTGTTACTGGAACTTGCCACATGGTTCACTGCTGTGAGGCTCTAAACTGTTCAATGCTCACAAATCACTTAAGGAGAAGATTATCCTCTCATAGCTATTTGCTAAACAGCATTTTGAAGTACCCCATGCCTCTCCTGTTTAAAGTTTTTTCAAGCAGTAAAATATCAAAAAACACATCCCCTAGACCAGGGGTGTCCAACTTTTTTCAAAGAGGGCCATATTTGGTCAAGTAAACATGCGTGAGGGCTGAATATTTTGCCTGACGTTCTTTGAACCATTAACCGCTTCAATACAGGGCTTTTAAACACCCTTCCTTACCAGAGCACTTTTTGCGATTCGGCACTGCGTCGCTTTAACTAACAATTGCGCGGTCGTGCGACGTTACACCCAAACAAATAGAGCTTTCTTTTGGTGGTATTTGATCGCCCCTGCGGTTTTTATTTTTTGCGCTATAAACAAAAGAAGAGCGACAATTTTGAAAAAAAACACAATATTTTTTACTTTTTGCTATAATAAATATCCCATTTTTTAAAAAAAAAAACAATTTTTTTCCTCAGTTCAGGCCGATACGTATTCTTCTACATATTTTTGGTAAAAAAAAATCGCAATAAGCGTATATTGATCGGTTTGCGCAAAAGTTATAGCGTCTACAAAATAGGGGATAGATTTATTGAAAATTTTTTTTTTTTTTTTTACTACTAGTAATGTCGGCGATTTGCTATTTTTTTTTCGTGACTGCGACATTGCGGCGGACACTTCGGACACTTTTGACACATTTTTGGAACCATTCACATTTACACAGCGATCGTTGCTATAAAATTGCAATGATTACTGTGTAAATGTGACTGTCAGGGAAGGGGTTAACACTAGAGGGCGCTGGAGGGGTTAATGTGTTCCCTAAGCGACGTGATTCTAACTGTAGGGGGAGGGGACTTAAGGGGAGGAGACCGATCATGTGATCCTCTGTACTGGGATCACATGATCGGTCTCCTCCCCGCTGACAGGACGTGGAGCTGTGCGTTTACACACACAGCTCCACGGTCCCGCCCGGTCCCGTTGTTTTAACGGGCAATCGCGGGTGCCCGGCGGACATCGCGGCCGCCGGGCACTCGCACCGGGTCCCGAGCGATGCCGCGGGCGCGCGCGCGCGCCGCCGGCGGCGCGCGCGCGCCCCCCAGGCGGCCGGGAATCCGAGGACGTCATATGACGCCCACCCAGGATGGTAGATCCACCTTGTGGGCGTCATATGACTATAGGCGGGTATTGAAGTGGTTAAAATTCAGTCTAAGTGTGTTCGTCCGAGCGCTAATACACTGCCCAACAAGAATTCTCTTGCCTTCGTGGCTGTGTGTGGTGAAGAGATGATCTTGGGCGTATTATTTTGATATATCGTATTTATCAGCATATAACACGCACCCTCACTTTAAGAGGGAAGTTTCAGGACACAAACATACATTTTAAATAAAGAACTGTGAAGTATAATAAGGGTCAGTGCCCATCTGCAGCCCCACCATTGCCATGAATGCAGCCCCACTGCTGCCATTAATGCAGGTCCACCATTGAATTGAATGCAGCCTTACCATTGCCATTAATGCAGAACCACCATTGCAGCACCCCCATTGCCATGAATGCAGCACCCCCATTGCCATGAATTCAGCACCACCATTGCAGAACCCCCATTGCCATGAATGTAGCACCCCCATTGCCATCAATGCAGCACCACCATTGCCATGTAAGCAGCCCCAACGTTGCATTGAATGCAGCCTTACCATTGCCATGAATGTGGCCTTACCATTGCCGTGAATGCAGCACCATCATTGCAGCACCCCCATAGCAATGAATGCAGCACCACCATTGCAGCCCCCTCATTACCATGAATGCAGCACCACCAATGCAGCACCCCCATTGCCATGAATGCAGCACCCCCATTGCCATGAATGCAGCAGCCCCATTTCCATGAATGCAGCACCACCATTGCAGCACCCCCATTGCCATGAATGCAGCACCCCCATTGCCATGAATGCAGCACCACCATTGCAGAACCCCCATTGCCATGAACGCAGCATCCCCATTGCCATGAATGCAGCACCACCATTGCAGCACCCCCATTGCCATAATTGTAGCAACACCATTGCAGCACCTCCATTGCCATGAATGCAGCACCCCCATTGCCATAAATGCAGCACCACCATTGCAGCACCCCCTTGGCCATGAATGTAGCACCCCCATTGCCATGAATGCAGCAACCCCATTGCCATGAATGCAGACCCACCATTGCCATCAGTGCAGCCTTAGCCATGCCCATCTGCAGCCTTGGAGGGGAGAGGGAGGGGGCGGGACGGGTGCCGAACACAGAGGAGTATTTCCTGTTTATGAGGCGGCCTCTTTAATACAAAGTCCAGCCTCCTATGATGGACAGAACAGTCGTCCAATGGCAGCGCAGGAGACAGGACTTCCTATTACAGAGGGCGCCTCGTAAAAAAGAAAATACTCCTCTGTGTACGGCACTCATCCCACCCCCTCACTGTCCCCTCCAAGGCAGCCAGCATATATATCTTTTGTGGCCCCTGTCGCTCTGGGATTTGTTTGGGGGCCACAAAAGCTATATATGTCGAAATTACCAGGCGGGCCGTTCAAAACCGGAACGCGAGCCGCAATTGGCCCATGGGCTGGACTGTGAACACGCCTGCCCTAGACTGAGTATGTGGACTGGTGCTTATGGTGTGGACAGCCTCTGTATTATTAAGGAAGGACCAGCTATTACCAGCAGCCCCTTTGGAGGTAGTGCTACATATACTGTATATAGATATATATATCTATATATAGATATATATAGTGTGAGAGTAGGAGATGCTGTCAAGGTAAAATTGATAGTTTGGGGGACACAGGGTATGCACATTTGCTTGGTGCAAGGCTACAGAGCATAAATGTGGACTGGAGAAAACTGCTTTCGCAGCTTTCTCCAGGTTTTGGTATTCGGTCATGGGGCTCTGTAGTTTGGAGATTGCATAGCATCTTGGGTGGGACGGGATCTCCAACCCTGTGTCCAGACTTTGAAGATTACCAGCAGGGTGTGTGTGCTCAGGTAATAAGACTTTTTTTTTATAAAAAATGGGCTACCACTTCCTCAAATATAGTTCCTGACTGGCTTGAATCTCTGACAAACGCATTTGCCACGAGAGCTAATGGTTCCCGATATTACAATGGATATATATATAAAGTTTAAGATGGTGGACAGCACCAACAGGTAAAGCTAATTATCTATGCAAAAAAACAGGTGGATCCCCAAATAACCTCCAAAATCTATATATAATACAAAGGGGCTAAAGCACAGTGAGCATACCCTTATATTCAGTAAATTAAAAACTTCAGGCATCCCTGACCTTTATAGTTACCAACCTGCACCTTGCAGTGAAAATAGGTAGAATGAATGTTCAGGTCGAAATAGCTTCATATACAGTGCCTTGAAAAAGTATTCATACCGCTTGAAATTTTCCACATTTTGTCATGTTACAACCAAAAACGTAAATGTATTTTATTGAATTTTTATGTGATAGACCAACACAAAATGGCACATAATTGTGAAGTGGAAATAAAATGATACATGGGTTTCAAATTTTTTTGCAAATAAATATCTGAAAAGTGTGGCGTGCATTAGTATTCAGCCCCCTTTACTCTGATACCCCTAACTAAAATCTAGTGGAACCAATTGCCTTCAGAAGTCACCTAATTAGTTCCACCTGTGTGTAATTTAATCTCAGTATAAATACAGCTGTTCTGTGAAGCCCTCAGAGGTTTGTTAAAGAACCTTAGTGCACAAACAGCATCACAGAGGCCAAGGAATACACCAGACAGGTCAGGGATAAAGTTGTGGAGAAGTTTAACCGCTTCCCGACCGCCTCATGCACATATACGTGTGCAGAATGGACGGGAGCTCCGTGACCCCAGCCGCGGGACCAGCGGACCCGATCGCCGCTGGTGTCCCACGATCGGGTCACGGAGCTGAAGAACGGGGAGAGGTATGTGTAAACAAACCTCTCCCCGCGCTTCCTACCTGTCATTGATTGGCTGTTCCCGGTCATCGGGAAAGCCGATCAATGACGTCAGACGTCAGCCCTGCCCCCTAATGTAAGAAAACACACACACGTCACAGCCCATAACCCCTCCCCTCTCCCTAGTGGTTAACCCTTCACTACAACTGTCATTTATACAGGAATCAATGCATTTAAATAGCATTGATTGCTGTATAAATGACAATGGTCCCCAAAAATGTGTCAAAAATGTCCGATGTGTCCGCCATAATGTCGCAGTCACAAATCGCTGATCGCCGCCATTACTAGTAAAAAAAAAAAATATTAATAAAAATGCTATAAAACTATCCCCTATTTTGTAAACGCTATAACTTTTGCGCAAACCAATCAATAATCGCTTATTGCGATTTTTTTTTTTACCAAAAATATGTAGAAGAATACGTATCGGCCGAAACTGAGGAAAAAAAAATGTGTTTTTTTATATATTTTTTGGGGATATTTATTATAGCAAAAAGCAAAAAATATTGAATTTTTTTCAAAATTGTCGCTCTATTTTTGTTTATAGCGCAAAAAATAAAAACCGCAGGGGCGATCAAATACCACCAAAAGAAAGCTCTATTTGTGGGAAAAAAAGGACGCCAATTTTGTTTTGGAGCACGTCGCACGACCGCGCAATTGTCAGTTAAAGCAACGCAGTGCCGAATCGCAAAGCCTGGTCCTTTGGCTGCCAGGTCCGGGGCTGAAGTGGTTAAAGCAGGGTTAGGTTATAAGAAAATATCCCAAGCTTTGAACATCTGATGGAGCACTGTTCAATACATCATCCAAAAATGGAAAGAATATGGCACAACTGCAAACCTACCAAGACATGGCCGTCCACCTAAACTGACAGGTCGGGCAAGAAGAGCATTAATCAGAGAAGCAGCCAAGAGACCCATGGTAACTCCGGAGGAGCTGCAGAGATCCACAGCACAGGTGGGAGAATCTGTCCACAGGACAACTATTAGTTGTGCTCTCCACAAATCTGCTCTTTATGGAAGACTGGCAAGAAGAAAGCCATTGTTAAAAGAAAGCCATAAGAAGTCCCGTTTGCAGTTTGCGAGAAGCCATGTGGGGGACACAGCAAATATGTGGAAGAAGGTGCTTTGGTCAGATGAGACCAAAATTTAACTTTTTGTCTTAAAAGCAAAAAGCTATGTGTGGCAGAAAACTAACACTGCACATCACCTGAACACACCATCCCCACTGTTAAACATGATGGTGGCAGCATTACGTTGTGGGGATGATTTTCTTCAGCAGGGACAGGGAGGTTGGTCAGAATTGATGGGAAAATCGATGGAGCCAAATACAGGGCAATCGTAGAAGAAAACCTGTTAGTCTGAAAAAAGACTTGAGACTGGGGTGGAGGTTGAACTTCCAGCAGGACAACGACCCTAAACATACAGCCAGAGTTACAATGGAATGGTTTAGATCAAAGCATATTCATGTGTTAGAATGGCCCAGTCAATGTCCAGACCTAAATCCATTTGGGAATATGTGGCATAACTTGAAAATTGCTGTTCACAGACGCTCTCCATCAATCTGACAGAGCTTGAGCTATTTTGCAAAGAAGAATGGGCAAAAATGTCACTCTCTAGATGTGCAAAGCTGGTAGAGACATCCCCAAAAAGACTTGCAGCTGTAATTGCAGTGAAAGGTGGTTCTACAAAGTATTGACTCAGGGGGGCTGAATACAAATGCACCCCACACTTTTCACATATTTATTTGTAAAAAATATTTGAAAATGATTTATAATTTTTCTTCCACTTCACAATTATGTGCCACTTTGTGTTGGTTTATCACATAAAATCCCAATAAAATACATTTATGTTTTTGGTTGTAACATGACAGAATTTGGAAAATATCAGGGGGTATGAATACAGGCACTGTATACAACACATGAGAAACTGAATGGGTGTTACCACCAGAGAGGGATCACTTTGACGCAGTTGGCCAGCTTGAACATGTATTGCAATATATGGCAACTAAGAATCCCCATTTTTTAAGCAACAGTTTGCTATAGGAAAGGATTAACAAGTGGTAGCACCCATTCAGTCTCTCATGTGTTGTATATCTGAAGCTATTTGGACCTGAGCATTTATTTTACCTATTTTCACTGCATGGTGCAGGTTGGTAACTATTAAGGGCAGGGATACCTGAAGTTTTTAATTTACTGAATATAAGTGTATGCTCACTGTGCTGTAACGCCTTATATATATATATATATATATATACACAGTATCTCACAAAAGTAAGTACACCCCTCACATTTCTGTAAATATTTTATTATATCTTTTCATGTGACAACACTGAAGAAATGACACTTTGCTACAATGTAAAGTAGTGAGTGTACAGCTTGTATAACAGTGTAAATTTGCTGTTCCCTCAAAATAACTCAACGCACAGCCATTAATGTCTAAACCGCTGGCAACAAAAGTGAGTACACCCCTAAGTAAAAATGTCCAAATTGGGCCCAAAGTGTCAATATTTTGTGTGACCACCATTATTTTCCAGCACTGCCCTAACCCTCTTGGGCATGGAGTTCAGCAGAACTTCATAGGTTGCCACTGGAGTCCTCTTCCACTCCTCCATGACGACATCACGGAGCTGGTGGATGTTAGAGACCTTGTACTCATCCACCTTCCATTTGAGGATGCCCCACAGATGCTCAATAGGGTTTAGGTCTGGAGACATGCTTGGCCAGTCCATCACCTTTACCCTCAGCTTCTTTGGAAAGGCAGTGGTCATCTTGGAGGTGTGTTTGGGGTTGTTATCGTGTGGAATACTGCCCTGTAGCCCAGTCTCCAAAGGGAGGGGATCATACTCTGCTTCAGTATGTCACAGTACATGTTGGCATTCATGGTTCCCTCAATGAACTGGAGCTCCCCAGTGTCTGCAGCACTCATGCAGCCCCAGACCATGACACCGCCAGCACCCTGCTTGACTGTAGGCAAGACACACCTGTCTTTGTACACCTCACCTGGTTGCCACCACGCACGCACACTTGACACCACCTGAACCAAACATCTTGGTCTCATTAGACCTTTTAACACTAACCATTCACATGACACCAGGAGGGAGGTTGGCTAATTGGGCCCAATTTGGACATTTTCACTTAGGGGTGTACTCACCTTTGTTGCCAGCGGTTTAGACATTAATGGCCGTGTGTTGAGTTATTTTGAGGGAACAGCAAATTTACACTGTTTTACACTGTATACTCACTACTTTACATTGCAGCAAAGTGTAATTTCTTCAGTGTTGTCACATGAAAAGAAACCACCAAATAAGGTTATCTTCGTCTCATTACAACACAGGACATGGTTCCAGTAATCCCTGTCCTTAGTCTGCTTGTCTTCAGAAAACTGTTTGTGGGCTTTCTTGTGCATCATCTTTAGAAGAGGCTTCCTTCTGGGATGACAGCCCTGCAGACCAATTTGATGCAGTGTGCGGCATATGGCCTGAGCACTGACCCCCTACCCCTTAAACCTCTGCAGCAATGCTGGCAGCACTCATACGTCTATTTTCCAAAGTCAACCTCTGGATATGATGCTGAGCACGTGCACTCAACTTCTTTGATTGACCACGGTGAGGCCTGTTCTGAGTGGAACCTGTTAAACCGCTGTATGGTCTTGACCACCGTACTGCAGCTCAGTTTTAGGGTCTTGGCAATCTTCTTATAGCCTAGGCCATCTATATGTAGAGCAACAATTATTTTATTCAGATCCTCAGAGTTTTTTTGCCATGAGGTACCATGTTGAACTTCCAGTGACTAGTAAGAGAGTGAGAGCGATAACACCAAATTTAACACACCTGCTTCCCATTCACACCTGAGACCTTGAACACTAACGAGCTACATGACCTCGGGGAGTTAAAATGGATAATTGGGCCCAATTTGGACATTTTCACTTAGGGGTGTACTCACTTTTTTTGCTAGCGGTTTAGACATTATTGGCTGTGTGTTGAGTTATTTTGAGGGGACAGCAAATTTACACTGTCATACGAGCTGTACACTCACTACTACTACATTGTAGTAAAGTGTAATTTCTTCAGTGTTGTCACATGAAAAGATATAATAAAATACTTACAAAAATGCGTGGGGTGTACGCACTTTTGTGAGATACTGTGTGTATGTATATATATATATATCTTTTGTTGATATTTCCCTTTGGATTGAGTTCAGCATTCATCTATATAATTAAGGAGAATAATACAGAATACTTTTCTTTACAAATGAACTGGTGCTGTAAAATGAATGTTGTGTGCATTGTAAAGATTGAGAAAAATACATTTTTTCCAAAGCCAAGAATAGCTCCTGCATTATTTTAGAAAAGTGTCTGCAAGAAACATGCCCCTAGCAACCAATCAGCTTCCAGCTATCATTTTGTCCAGTGCAGATTTCAGAATGAAAGTAAAAATGTCTGATTCCTGTTGTCTGTCCTGATTTAAATCTTTTTAGGTCTTGTTCACACCATGGTACAAAGAAGTAATTTTTTCTGCACGTGTTCTGCAAGGGCTAAAAAAAAAACAATGATTCTCTATGTGCCCTGTTCACACAACACCGTGCTGATTTTTGTGCACCGTGCAGGAATCTGCAACATGTATGCAGTTTTCTGCACAGGAAAAAAAAACTGACACATCATCAACATTGGTGTAAATAGGGCACATAACTGACGCACATGAAAACTAATGTCATTGTGCATAAAAACTGATGTCCATGTGCAGGGGCGGACTGACCGGTCTGGTCCATTCGCCCTAGGTCCGAGGGCCCGGCCACAGAAGGGGGCCCGCCGGCCTAGAGTCGCCACCTGTCCTGTTTTAAAGGATTCAGTGCCGGTCACAGTGCCGTGATCACTCCAAGCCCAGCTCATTGATGGGCGACAAACACCCTGTGATTGGCCGAACGGGGTCTTGTGCGGGTGGCCGACATGGGTGTCTGCGATTTGCCCGGCGGAGCTGGTCACGTGTGGAGACGGGGCTGGTCTGCGGGTGATCGCGCCCACTTGCTGCCGGAGCCCCGCCTCTCTGCCTGGCACGCTGTGTGTTCTGAGGTCTCTCTCTCATCCCCTCTCTGTCAGCGCCACCCCTCTCTGTCAGTGCCTGCCCCTCTCTGTCAGCACCCCCTCTCTGTCAGCCCACCCCTCTCTGTCAGTGCTTGTCCCTCTCTGTCAGCACCCCCTCTCTGTCAGCGCCCGTCCTCTCTGTCAGTGCCTGTCCTCTCTGTCAGCACCCCCTCTCTGTCAGCCCGCCCCTCTTTGTCAGTGCCCGCCCCTCTCTGTCAGTGCCTGCCCTCTCTGTCAGTGCCCCCCTTCTCTGTCAGCACCCCCTCTCTGTCAGGTCCTACCCCTCTCTGTCAGTGCCTACCCCTCTCTGACAGTGCCCCCTTCTCTGTCAGCACCCCCTCTATGTCAGTGCTGCCCCTCTCTGTCAGCCCCCCTCTCTTTCAGACCACCCTCTCTGTCAGCACACCCTCTCTGTCAGCCCACCCCTCTCTGTCAGCCCCCCTCTTTGTCCCCCCCCCCCCTCTCTGTCAGCCCACCCTTCTCTGTCAGCAACCCTCTGTCAGCCCGCCCCTCTGTCAGAAACCCTCAGCTACAGTACCCATAGTTAAGGTAAAAGGAGCACTACACAGTGCCAATTTATTTCTACTTTGTGAGAGGTTGAGGTAGGGGTGAGAGTCGTGACACAAGGAGGGGGTTTCATGAGGACCAGAGTAAATGAAGGTGTTCACTATACACTTCTTTAGAAAGAGGACCCCTCCAGGTCCCATTATACTCCTTTTCAGTCTTTAATGGGACCTGCAGGGGACTCTTTCTAACAGATTCTATAATGGACACTGAATGGGCCTCTGTTAGAGAGACCCCCCCCTCCAGGTCTCATTAGACTCCTTTGAAGTCTCCAATGTGTCCTGGAAGGGGGTCTCTCTCTAACAGAAACTTTCTAATGGACATTGTTAGAGAGAGACCCCCACTCCAGGTCCCATTAGACTCTGTTGTTAAACAGTGTTTTTTTAACAAAAAGGCAGAAGTTGTACTTTGTGCAAAATGAAGGGGTGGGGTCATGGGCGGGCCAGGGACGGGTCATGGGAAGGGCCTGAAAGGGGGCCCTTGCTTTATTTGGTAAGGGGGGCCTGGGTGTTGTCAGTCCGCCCCTGTCCACGTGCATGAGGGAAACTGATGTGAAACTGATGTCTCTGCAAATGAAATCTGCATGGTTTTCCCATCAGTTCCCATCAGTTTTTATGCAGGTATGGTGTGAATTAGCCCTTATAGAAGTCATATTTATTGAGGGGATAATTATTCTTTTGGAAAAGTTATTGAAAGAGGAACTCCTGGCAGATATAAAAGACAGATTATTGCAGCTCTGTATTTATTTTTTTAATGCAAGCAGTGTAGGTATCTGAATTTGGGTGAGGGACAGAGCATCAGCACATGGTGCTAATCGGTTGCACTCCTGTGCAGGCAGTCTATTTTCTCAGAGTGATCACACACCTCCGATCAATCAGTTTTCAGAGCCCCTTTGAGCAGAGAGCTGGTGACTGTCAGTCACCGGCTCCCTGCTCTGCCCCCCCACGCTCACTGGAACGCTGGGCTTTGGAGGGGGTGGGAGTGGCCGGCTCAGGCTCTCAGCAGCTCACTAAGAGGCTGACCTGGGTGCTGGTCCAGACATGTGGAGGAATCCCGACTGTATGGTCATGATCTTTCCCGAGCCTGGACCAGCTCTGTGATGCCTGCTGTTTTCTGAAAACCGGTCACAGAAGTGCAGAACAGACTGCACTCCTGTGGTCCACACGAGAAGTACAGCCAAACGATCTTTGGCTGTACTTCTCCTTTAAGGCCCTGGCTCCCAGTTTTTGGCACGCTTTGGTGAGTGGACAGAGTAGGGACAGATACCCTGTCTGTTAGAGACAGTAACAGTGCTAGGGAAAGGTTCCTGACAAGGAGGGTAAGCATTGGTCCTCATCTCTTCTGACCAACCCCAAATTGGGACCAGATGGCCAGGCCGCATTCAGTTCCCACTCAACAGACGCTGTCTTTCTCGTTGGAATCTACTCTGTCACACTACTGAACTGTGAGTTTGCCCACCTGGGTGGCCGTCCCACCAGACTTGTTGTGAACTTTTGTTGCATTTCTTCGATACAAGTTCTATTGCCTGTGCAAATTATTGTCTCCGCACCATGCTTCACCCCACCTACAAGGTTCTAACAAGGAGGATGCTGAAAGAAGGAGACAGCAGAGTGATAAAGAGATATGTCAATCAGTGTGGTGCTTCTCCTTTCGCTGTCCAGTCACTGGCTGGGGAAGGCACAAGACCTGTATGTAAAAATCAGGTCCCCTGCCCTGACAGACAGACCTCCATAAATCTCAGTACTGGGTGGAGAGGACTACAAACAGTTTGACAGCTAAAACAGCTTCAAAATAGATATTTTACCATTGTATTTAGCTGTTTGTCTGGAGTTCAGCTTAAAAGAAAAGAACTGCATGAACATAATATTCAAGGTCTTTATTTCTGGGTGATTTCCATGGTTTCTGATTATGAAAGAAATGCGGTGCTATCATCGTAAAGCAATATTTTCAAATCCGCAATAAGAAAAACGATCATGCTAATCGCTGTCCGCTCTGTACTTTTTTAGGCAAAAATATTATTACTTGTTATTCTGATGGGCAATTTGTGTCTCTATAATTTCGGCACATTGAGAAAAATACTGGATTTGAAGTGTCACCAATCGTCAGATGGGAAGCTACTGTATTGCACTGCGTAGGTATTTTTCTGCAGCCGGCTTAGAGCCTATTGTAAAAAAAATAAATAAATTGTATAGCAGAAAAGCAATTTTTGACAAAAGAACTTATTGAAATTATAGGCATACAAACAGCCTACCAAGCTATTTGATTGTAAGATTACTTGAGTCTGGCCCTCCCGTGTAGAAGTTAATTGTGAAATAACCGGCGCATTATAGCAAGACAACGGCCGTTTTATCCTCTTCGTTAAGCTGTTAGTTATCATAATTAAGAACGTCCTAATCAAAATGTTGGTGATTATTGAACTGTGGATGCTGTGACACTTATCTCGATCATCTATTTAAACTCCTCACTTAACTTCCTCGAAGTTCAGGCCGACGATTATTGGTCATAAATTCATAATTATGAACGTTTCATTAAGGGGCTATTAAAAAATGGCGTTAACCTGTTCCCAGCCACCGGGCTTAAACAAGTGCAGTCTGGAATGCTGATGAGAACAGAAAGGCTTATCAACCCCCAACTCCAAGTCCTCGTGAAACAAAGGGTCACTCTTTCAACTGTAATGTATTTGTGCGTTTTTCTCATCACAAACATGCACAAATACTCACACAATTATCTAGTGCTAATTTCCCTTAAAGCTTCATTGGAGCACAGTATATTGTTTCAAGGTGATTTGTAGGGAGGGGAACCATTAATTGCCTCTCCAAGCTGATGGTAAGATCTTTTTAATAGCGATAATGTAATCTATGAATGAGAATGTATAATCTATACACTTAAATGTCTCATTTTATTTCCAGCATTTGCATACAAAACTGCCCTCTTGTTTTTCCACATGTAGAAGATATAGGATTGTTTTAACCCCTTCTTTCCATGTGCATCTGTAGATCATTGCCTAATTACTAAAAGGCTAGCTGGGTTAGGTTAACACTAGGTTCATACCTATGCGTTATTTTAGTGTGTTTTGCAGTTTCCAGAAACTCACTACAGTCCATTTAACATGGTTTCTTATGGTACACATTCACAAAACCCATCAAAAACACATGTTCAAAAGCACCGCAAAACGCACCTATAAAACTGCATCAACTGCAAATTTTGCAAATTTCTCTGAAAAGGAAATACATTTTGTGTTAGTTTGAGGCAGAGGAGTAAGTAGAACCTTCAGGGCCCTGGTGCAAGAAACCATGAAGAGACATGCTGACCCCCAGACAGGGCCCTTCCCTACAAGGCCCGGTGGCAGAATGCCAGGGCCCAGTGGCAAGTGTAACCTTTGCAACCCTGGTAATCTTGCCACTGGTGTCAATAGTTTTTCATTTTTATTATTTTATTTTATTATTATTCGTTACCTTTTTTTATTTTTATTTTTACAATTTTTTTAATATTCATTTTTACAGTTTTTTTAGGAGCCCTGTTGGGGTGCTTTGATGAAATATCAGGGGTCTAAATAGACCTCTGATGTTTCACCTTTGAGACAGAGAAAAGAGATTGAGGACAGCTGCACAGAATAAATGGACATAAATAGCTCTGTACTGAGCTTCCTGTTCATTCACAAGCTGAAGCATAGTAAACATAGTAATAGTAGTAGCATAGTAAATCCAGTATGCTTCAGTTATTAATGGACAGAGTCAGTGATTGGTACTGACCACTGACTCTGTCCATTCAGAAAAGGAAGGACTGGTAAATTACATATTTACCAGCCCCTTCCCAGCTTTCCATCCTGACACAGCCACCGGTGGCAAGGGAACGCACAGGGGCCCGGTGACAGCTGGATGCAAGTAAAATGAATAGGAGGGGTGGCATGTAGAGGAACCAATCCCCTTTATTTTCCTCCTGCAGCCATTGCATGCTTGTGGGAGGGAGAGGAGGAAAAGCAGGCTTTCAGTGACTGCAGGAGAAAGATGGAGGGGATCGTTTCCTCTTTATGCTGCCTCTTCCGCCCCTCCTATCCAGGTGTACAGGAGAGTTGCACGGGCCCCCTGGAGCATGGGGTGGCATCACAATTGCGACCTCTGTAATTTATGCCCTTGCTTTGAGGTTACTGCAGGCAATCGGCTATGTAGCATGGAGAAACTGCATGCTAGTAAAGTCAACTTTTTTTTTTCTTAAAAAAAAAAAAAAAAGAGGTTGTGCTAATGTAGAACCCCTCTGTGTTAAGGTAAGGTTGTTAGGTAAATGTATCTTGCCCCCCCCACCCTGTAATCAGTGGAGCAGCGATTGACTGGTTAGGGATGCTCAGGTTTTCACAGGCTGCTGCTCTGCTACTTTCCCCTGTATTCTGGAACTCTCTGGAGGTTTCCAGAACACAGTGGGTGGGAGGGTAGAGGCTGCAGTCTGAATATTTATGGAACTTCCTCCAATCCCTGGAGAGGTGTGCCCAGAAGGTGGGGAAAAACCCATAATCAGTTTGAGCCTGAGAAGCAAGGGGAGATTTCAGCATGCTGGAGTAAGGCAGCATTCAAGGGTCCAGCCAGGAGGTGGGCGTTGCCCTCCTGGGCAGAAGCCAGGGAAGGAGCCAGCAGAAGGCATCAACGGTCCAAACTAGGCTTAGCTGGGGGGGACCTGAAAAGGAACATCCCAGTAATCCAGGAGTCAGGAGAGAGCTCACAGGAGAAGAGTAGAGAAGGAAGCTGTGGAAGAGAGCCCAAATTGTCCAAAAAGGCTGAATGAGTCTTCATCTCCCTCACATGGAAAGAGCCTGGTGGATATCGAAGAAGGCAACCGATGATCTAGCACTGGAAATCCACGCCCCTGCTCCCTCCTCACAGAAGTTTGATTGACAGCAACAGGAGCCTATGGCTTCCACTGGATACACTGCTTTCAGTGTATCCTGTGAAACCAGGAAGAGAGAGGAGCGGTGCTGCATCTGGGACAGCGCTGGATCACCAGGTAAGTGTTTAAGGATGGGCAGGAACAAGTAGTGGGAAGTTTTTTACCTTAATGCAGAAATGCATTAAGGTAAAAAACATTTACCCTTTAGAAACACTTTACCTTTATGCAATTACTTTCACCAATCGACCAATTGATCGTCAGACCTGAATATGTACCGAAGGTAGATATAGTGGACACGGCTGCTTTAAAGGAGTCTGTATTAGCTAGGAGGATGAGCGTGTCTTCTGCGTATAGCATGTTTTTTTCCTGTATAGCCACATACCTAAAGCCGGCAATATCATCATAAACCACCTCCTGCCCAGCCTATAGACAAATGACGGTCAGGTGGGAGCACTGTTATCCTGGATGGACATCATATGAAGTCCTCCAAGGATCGTGCCTCACGCACAATCTGTCGCCCTCTGTGCCCACTGAACACAGCAGATGACAGATCAGTGTACTGAGCTGCTGCCGATACGATGTGATCTCTGTGACCAATCACAACAGATCACATGGCAATTGTACACAATGAATGGATTCCATTCATGCCATTCATTGTGTACTATTGTGTTGATCTCTATAATTGTTCACAGTGATCACATGGTACAGACAGGGCCAATCACAGCCCATATGTACCATGGGATTAATTGTAACCAATCACAGTTAATCACAATAGTACACTTTAAATGAATGGATTTCATTCAGACAAAATGGTTGCTTATAACAGTGATAATTGACAGGTTAGACTGGGGGCTCATGACAGAGACCTTGAAGTATATGGGACTGGGTCCCAGGATGCTGCAGAAAATAAATGTTTTATATAAGGAACCGACAGCGATTATAAAAATAAATGGTAATTTCTCATCTCCCTTTACTATGAAAAACGGTACAAGACAGGGTTGCCCCCTGTCTCCATTGCTCTTTGTGCTCTCTTTAGAACCCTTACTGACAACAATCAGATTAAATAAAGACATTAAAGGAATTAGGTCTGGTGGCATCGAGCATAAGGCCGCGGCCTTTGCCGATGACCTTTTATTCTACATTACCGAGCCCGACAGAACATTGCCATGTTTATTAGACACACTGAAACAGTATGGCGAAATATCAAATTTCAAAATAAACTTGAATAAATCCGAAATCTTAAAGCGGAAGTAAACCCATCGATTTAACAGTTTTAAAAAAAAAAGGCAGGCCGTGAATGCTAACTGCACATTGGCTGTGCTCTCAACCAAACAGTCAAACCATCCAATGGCTGGTTTCATAACGGATCACATGTGCAGCACCGTGGCAGTTGAAGATTAAACAGAGGCAAAGATGGCAGCTTCCTTGGCTGAAAACGATAGGGGGGTTTACTTCCACTTTAAATATAAATGTGCCACAAAAGGAAGCACTTGAATTTCAGAGAGACTTTCCCTTCCCATGGAAAAAAACAGGGTTAAAATATTTAGGGATAATACTCGCCAATTCGGTCGATAAACTTTATGGGGAAAATTATATTCCATTACTTGACGAAATCAAAAAAGAGACTAACAAAATATCTCTAAGATCATTGTCATGGTTTGGACGTATTAATTCTGTTAAAATGATTATTTTACCGAAGATTACCTATAAATTCCAAATGCTCCCAATCCCTCTCCCAGACTATTATTTCCAAACTTTAAAAGCGATTCTGAATAAATGTATATGGCAAAATAAAAAGCCAAGGATCTCGCATAACATTCTGAGAAATAGTAAAGAGCAAGGAGGCTTAGGGATTCCAGACCTGAAATTGTACTATCACGCGGTCGTAGTGTCAAGAGCCATTGAGTGGTCACACGAGGTAACAGATAAGCAATGGGTAAATATAGAGAGTAGCACTAGTGGGGAAAATTTAAGAACGGCAATATGGAATCCCCCGCATTTAAGGGGATTAGGTACAAACACACAAAAAATCACAACGCATGTATTTAAAATTTGGGATTCACTGCACAAGCGATACGGATGGAAATATAATTCACCTTTAACCACTTTCCGACCGGCGCACGACGATGTACGTCCCTTTTTTGAAGAGGGATATCTCGGTAACGGCAGCAGCTGCTGCCACAACCGAGGTATCTATCTCTTCAGGCGCCGGTCGGCTGTCCGATAATGGTGGTCATCGCGGCGGATTCACCGCGAGATCACCGTTATCGGTGGCGGGTCCGTTCCCCTCCTGTGTCTAGAGATGAGTGACGCTAAGATGGCCGCCACTCATCTCTATACCATAGGAGGGCGGAAGCGATGTCAAAAACGTCACTTCCGCCCATACCTCTTAAAGAGGAATTTTCAAATGTAATTTTTTTAAATGACATTTTATTTTTTTTATTTTTTATTTTTTCATTGAAGTCCAAATATGAGATCTGAGGACTTTTTGACTGCAAGCTGCAGTCTCAACCCTGCGCTGCTCTCCCACATCTGGATGGGTTCACACTGCTCAAATTTTGGCTGATTCCTGTTGGCTCAGCCAAAATTCGAGCAGTGAATGGGGCTGCTGGCTCCACCCTGTTTAACAAGAGTCAATTGTTCATAGAGTTGATTGGTTGATGGAGCCTGCTGGAATGTTGCCAACTTAACAGTGCTTGCAACCAATCAGAATATATTCAGGTTTTTATTCCATGCTCAAACTACATTAACCTAAAACTTACTGTTATTAAAAATGGGTTTTAGGCATCAGACTCCTTCTCTCCAGCTCCTCTCCCATGGTGACCTCCACTGGATTCACTCACCAAGACCCAGTGGGGAAAATGGAGGTTGAAGTTGGATTCCTTCTATCACTATCCTTCTCCAGGCCATTTTTCAGCGTTCAGCGCTGTCACATTTTGAATGACAATTGCGGTGTCATGCTACACTGTAACCATGTGACATTTTTATAATTTTCTTCACACAAATAGAGCTTTCTTTTGGTGGTAATTAATCACTTCTGTTTTTTTTTATCTTTTCCTAAAAAAAAGTCTGAAAGTGTTGAAAAAAATAAAGTTTTTCTTAATTTCTGTCAGTAAATTTTGTAAATATGTAATTTTTCTCCCTCACTGATGGGCACTGATGAGGCAGCACTGATGGGCACTGATAGGCTGCACTGATGGGCACTGATGAGGTGGCACTGATGAGGCGGCACTTATGGGCCCTGATTAGGTGGCACTGATGAGCACTGATAGGCATCACTGGTGGGCACTGATGGGTGGCAGTTGTGGGCACTGGTGGGTGTGACTGATGGGAACAGGTAGGCGGCACGGATAGGTGGCACTGATGGGTGGCATTGATGGGCAGTAGTGATGGGTATTGATGGGCAGCAGTAATGGGCAGCAGTGATAGCCAGCACTGACTGGCATCACTAATGGGTATTGATTGCTGGCACTTGTGGGCACTGTTTGCTGGCACTGGTGGGCACTCACTGCTGGCACTGGTGGGCACACTGCTGGCACTGGTGGGCACTCACTTCTGGCACTGTGGGTGCTTTATTGTAATCAGGGCACTGATTATCAGTGCCCTGATTACATGCCTAGATGTCCCCTATAAGGAGATGCCGCTGCTCGGCTCTCCTCACACTCTGTCAGTGTGAGGTGAGGAGAACCGATTATCGGCATCTCTGTGTTTACATGTGACCGGCTGTTATTGGACACAGCCGATCACATGTTAAAGATCCGCGGCTCTTTACAGAGATCGTGGTTGCGCCATGTTCTAGCAACACGGCGCGGCCACGATCGCCGTGCTGCGTGCCCCAGGGACGCGTGAGAGTGGCCGTTCTGGGCGCCGTCATATGACATCCACCTAGAACGAGAGCCACCCCGCCTTCATTTGACGGTGGGCAGGCGACAAGTGCTTGAACCATATCGTATTCATTTTATCATATTCAAGTTTCTCTGAGGAATGCTGTGATCTATCAGCCTCCTGGATTGGTGTCAGTCACACTTCCTTGAGGACTTCACTGTCTAGCTACCTTACTTTATGTCCACTGTAGGGTTGAGCGAACCCGAACTGTAAAGTTCGGGTCCGTACCGGACTTTTGGGTGTCCGGGTCCTGGACCCGAACCCGAACAATTGACTGTATGTTCGGGTTCGGGTCCGGGTCCGGTGTTCGGCGATGTATTGGCACCTTTTACAGGCTGCAGGGCAGCCAATCCACGCTAGTTTTACTAGTGTGCCCTTAGAAGCCATCACAGCCATGCCTACTAATGGCATGGCTGTGATTGGCCAGTGCAGCATGTGACCCAGCCTATATAAAAGGTACATGCACACAGCACAGCGCGTCACTCTGCTATAGACAGGTTCCTGGCTGCTAAGAGAGAATTCCATTATAGGAGTTAGTCTGATAGGAGTCAGTCAGTCCACATTCCTGAAATATCTTCAAATTAGTAATAGTCAGTGAGCCATCTACATAGCTAGAGACTAGAGAGTGTCTTTATTGAGGGAAAGAGGTAGAGAGAATTATTCACCAGATTCCTAAATCAATTGTACCCTGGCTGGGGTGCAGTGCACAGTCTTTTAACAGTGCCATGAGGCCAGTGCCAGACAAAATATAACTTTTATCTGCAAGCTCAGTGCACCATCACTGCATATTTTGTATTCTGCTATTGCAAAAACATTGCAAAAAAAATAAAAAAAATGTTGATATTTTTTCTATTGTGCTATCCCAAAAAAAAAATTGTAGTGACATTTTTTTTTCCCAATAGCATTTTCTGTTGTTCATACACGCTTTACACACTGTGGGTGAATTCTGCTATTGGAAAAGAATAAAATCTTTCAGTGTTTTGTGCATGTGTGCAGGAGTGTGACATACAATCGATCGATATTTCTTCTATTGTGCTATAAGGACTTGTCCGTACCTTGTGCAGAATAGACACGTATACCGGTATTCTGACAAAAACTGTCTGGCCATCGGATAGTGTCCGGCCACTTACTGTGCAGGCGCAGTGCTTGCGCAGTACGGAGGACAAGGAGATTCACAAAATCTCCAAAGATGAACGTCGCCTGCGCAGTGAGTGCAGGTTCAAGTCCCACCACCCAAGTGGACATACGGTAGCACATAGTAACAGGGCCCCTCACGGGCTCGCTTGGCTAGGCTTCAACCTCGGATGATGTGGCTTGAACCTGGAGTCACCGCGCATCGTCTTCGGAGAGTTTAGAAATCCCCTTGTCCTACGTACTGAGCAAGCGCAGTACAGGGCGGACACTATGCGACGGGGGACAGAATTGGACACATCATTCACCACTAGCCTTACCCAGCCATTGTTGTATTTTTGAACCAGTGTTGGCTAACTCGTCCTCCTCCACCGCCGCTTCCACCTACACCGCCACATCCACCGCCACCTCAACCTCCTACTCCATATGGACCTCGTCCTCCTAGGTCAAGATTATAATTTTTTAATTTTTTTAATTTTCAAGTATTTTATTTTCCCACTATCTTATTCATTAAATTGAATATTTTTTTCCAGAAAGTGCGTATTCTGGGGCATTCCCACCATATGTGCGGCATCGTGCCGTTGAGTTTCTGAGGTTCTTAATGACTTCCTGTACCTCTTCTGCTGAGAAGGGGGCCTCCAGCATTTTATTTTTTACTTTTTTTATGTTATTTTAAGTTATTTCCCTATCCACATTTGTTTGCAGAGCACTTGCCATGCTCTTAACAACATTTTGTTGCCATTTGCAGCCCTCTACCCCTTTCCATGACTTTTTTACAGGCATTTTAGTCTTGAAAAGTTCGGGTCCCCATTGACTTTAATGGGGTTCTGAGTTAGGGGTCAAGTTCGGGTCAAGTTCGGTCCCGAACCCGGCCTTTTTTCCGAAGTTCGGCCGAACCCGCCGAACCCGAACATCCAGGTGTCCGCTCAACTCTAGTCCACTGATATATCCACTATCATTCTTTGTGACTTTAACATCTCTGGCAATATTAACACCCCAGCTACCACTCAAACTCCTCAACCTAACCTTTTCTTTTTATGTAACACAACAGAACATACATTTCTATTCAACACCTTTGACCTTGTATTCTCCTACCTCTGCACTCCTTACTATAAATCCAACTTCTGCTGGACGTTTAGGAGCAGTTGGGCTTTATTTTCAGCTGCCCCTGAACGTTTTCCTCTATCTTATCTTATCAGTACATGTACACAGGGTCGCTTATAGTTGTTTATAGGCAGTTAAGTTTAGAAGCATTATTTTTAAAAGCAAAAAAATTCATTCAGTATGGATGTTTAGAGGCATCTGAAATTATAACTTGTGTTGCAATTGTATATGACATGTTTTTTGCTATTTTATGTCAATGAAAGTGGAGTTGCCATTTAACAATCTCTCATCCTGTTCTTGTCAACTCTTTTCTACTTTTAATGCCCCATGCACACGGGGTGTCCAGCCCCTGTGGGTGCAATCCCTGTCTTTTAGTATGCCAGTCCAGCCCTACTGCCTGAGGCCTGTCGAAGTCCATGGCAGGCTAAAAAACACTGTGGCTTGAAGGGGCTGAACACTGTAAAGAGCGGTATTCATGTCCAGGGTCCTATGTGCTCAGGGAGGAATGCCGGTACACAGAATATCATGCCTACCACCACATTTGGTACTTTCCTTATTTGACTCTGTTACCACAGTGCAGGTTGCTAAACTTCTTTCTGATGCCCACCTAACCACCTGCCTCCTGGAACCCTTTTTCTTACATCTACTCCTGTCACCCTCTATTCTGTGCATCTCTCACTTTGTACTGGCATATTTTCCACCCCTCTAAAACATGCACTGGTCACCTCTATACTTTAAAGAAACCCTCCCTGGACCCCATCTACCTCTTTGCTCCCATGTACCTTCAAACTTCTAGAATGTCTAATCTACAACTGACTTAAGTACCTGCTAACTAACAACAACCTTCTTGACCCCTTTCAGTCTGGTTTTCCCATGCAACATTCTACTGAAACTCACTAATGAAGTTATACCCGGTAAATCCAATGGCACGACTCTATACTCATACTCATAGACCTTCTGACCACTCTCTCTTCCTCAGAAAGCTCCACTCCATTGGCCATGGTTCTCCTCCAGCATATCTTAATACACCTTCAGTAACGCCTACAAGTCTATATTTTTCTCCCTTTTTCTTTCTACAGGAGTCTTCCAATGCCCTTCTAATCTCTATCTCTACCTCCTCCCTGAGTCAATTGATAACTTCCCATAGCTTCCAATATCATCTCTATGCTGACAACACTCAGCTTCCGTCCTCTTCTCCTCGGGTCACCCCTTCAGTCTCTTCTCACATTGCTAATTTACTAACTCACATAACAGTATGCATACTACACCACTCAAACTCAATATTTCCAAAACTGAGCACATAACACTTTCTTGCCCGTGTTCCCTACACTGACTTTTCCATCCAGGTGAATAGCACAACCATCAGCCTTTGCCCTTATGCCAGTGTGCTAGGTGTAATCCTGGATTCTAATCCTGACCACTGGCTGACATTTAATCACTGTCTATAGCTTGCTGCCTTTACCTGAAATATATTTTTATAAAATGTCCCTTCCTAACGAATAACACCACAAAGCTACTAGTTTACTGCCTTGTTATCTCTCGCCTTGAGAATTGCCGCCCCTCTCTTGTTGGCCTAAATTTACACAGGCTATCCCCCCTTCAGTTTATCATGAATGCTGTCATCAGCAGTGGCGGCTGGTGGCATGTTTTTTCAGAAAACAACCACCCCCCCTCCTCCCCGGTCGGCCTGCTGCTCCTATCTGCGAACTTCTCCACTGGGTTCCACTCGCCAAATAAATGAAATTCAAATACTAACAACAACATTCAAAGCCATTCACAACTCTGCCCAAAGCTATATTGCCTCTTACTCTCTAGCCCCCTCATTACCTCCCCCATGTGCAACTCCAGGATGTCTCCAAAGCCTCTTCCTTTTTCTGGAACTGTCTACGCCAGTCTATCTGACTGTCTCCCACTCTGTCTGCATTTAGGTTATCTCTAAAAACTCATCTCTACGGGGAAGAATATCCTGCCTTGACCTGAAAACTGTAGTTTGCTTTTTTCATCTGCTCAGCCCTCACAATTATCATCTTTTATACCGCTTGACTCACTATCTTTGATTGTTTTCATTTGCTTTAAAAATAGCCTGTTAATAATGTAAAAGGATCCTAGAGCTCCTGCTGCTGGCTGGAATTAGGTAAATATCAAAAATTTATATTCATATTTCATATTTACCCGTTCAGGGCAAGGCCAAGGGGTAGGCAGAAGAGGTGACCACATTGGGCACATCAGCACAAGTAGGGTGCAAAAATACCTGCAACCTTTGTTGCTGAGGACGTTAGCTGCTCAGCTCATTGTCAGTAGCAGACTACCTGCCCTCTTGCTACAGAGAAAAAACCCACTGGTTGCAAGCATTGTTGTACATCATGAACATTTTTAATTATCATTGGCTGTCTACAACCAGCCCAAGTGCACAACTGGGCTATCATATGTCTGTCAAGGCTACACCTAGTTGTGAAGTCATCAAAACACAGCATTATTATGTTATATTATCTTATCAGGCATGTATGGCACGTGAAATCATCATACGCAAGTGACGCACCTATTGATGGCTCATTTAATTAAACAATCAAGTGCTTTTTATTCCAAGCCCAACAGCAATCTTCCAATGGTACCCTTGTTCCAGTAACAACTGTCAGAGGTGGGATTGCCATTAATTCCGTAGAGAGTTCCTCCTACACCTTGTTGTCTCTCTGGAGTCAGGTAGTGCAAGGAAATCTTCCAAATGGGGTCAATGACATTAAATAAAGTCTGATAAAGGTTTGAATGGTGTAACTAAAACGTTTTTTCTCATGGGCCTAGGGACAAGTGAAGCCTACAAACCTACTTCTAGATTTGAAATAATACCAATAAAGCATTGACATTATGAAGGAATAAATGTAAACAGACACAGTGAATTTGTAATTAATATTTTATTTTGCACAAGCTTGCATATATACTGCACATACATTCAGTTTAGAGAAGATGGAAGGCACACAAGGCAATTGAACTACTTAATCTTTAAAGTGGTACAAAGCGAAAAGGTTAAATCTGGAGAGAATACAAAAGCTTAAAACACACTAAATAAAATACCCTTAAACCCACCAACTGACCCCGTCCCCCATCTCCTTTTTTTTTCTAATTGACACTGAATTAGCTGCCAAGCATCAAATTTGGAAATCAACTGTCTACTGCAACCTTATTTTTATTCCATTTATGGAATGGGCATTTTATTTATTAATTGTGTAATCAAATATCATTCTTCATTACAGTACATCCTTGGCAATACAAATAATGTACACCTTCATCGTAATAAATTAGGATAAATTAAACCAATAAATTATGCAAAGTTTTAAGAACATTTGACAAAGAGAAAGAAAAAAAACAATCCACAGTCGATAAATTGTGCCTAACTAGAAAAGAAAAAAAACTCATTTATTATACTATCTTAAAATTATATGATTTTCATTAAAAAAAAAGAACATAAGAATGCTATATACAACATATTGCTAAATAATATAAAGGCAGTGTTTCATCACAATTTATAATTATTTACACATACATAAAGACTCATTTTTTTATTTATCTTTCAACTTTTTCACTCATTTGAATAATGCCAGTTTTATTCATTTATTTTTTTCCTATCAAAACAGCAAGAGCAAGCAACTCATATCAAAAATTGTAAATGTAAAATATACAGTACTTAGAAACGATTATAATATTGTAGCGGTTTTGGCTAGGATAAAAGGGGCAATGATGAAGAAAGACCTTCTTATTCATAAAATTCCACTCAAGGTCTTTTTTTTTTAAACTGTTTTAAATATAAAACAGTTGGAGGGTTAGATTGCAGAAGATGTTTACATTTTCAGAATATTTTCCAGTTTATTTTCTTATTATGTATATAAAAGTCAAAAGATTGTGCTAAGTGCAATAAGACAACTGCTATATCTTTAAAATGCAGCTTCTGTTTTTTATGTTATACATAAAAGAAAGCAGTAAAAAAAAAAAAAAAAAAAAAAAAAAAAAACTGGGAAGCTAATACACAGCTAAAGCGGGGAAAAAAAAAAGATAACAATGAATACACAATTTCATATACTGTACTGAACATATAATACATAACAGTTAGCAAATAGATTCTTTTTTTAACCTGGTCTTTTCTCAAATAATACTTACAAGCATTATAAAACTCCAATAGCATTGTATTGTACAACATTGCTGGTGAAAATCTTTATTTTTTTATTTTAACAAAGTTAAAATTAATTTCTAATAGGCCTTGAGCTTTTTATAGTGTCACAAGGGTCTACAAGACCCTTCCAGACACAGGTGTCTGCATCAACAAATAGTTTATCTTGTATCATATAAAAAAAAAAACACGCTAGTATTTTTTATGTACATCTTACCGTACTAAAAGATTTTGTTGCTTTTAACTTGTAAAACTCTAAACTTTGAGCAATGCATGTTACAACTGTATCTATTTTTTTACAAAGTCAACAACTTCGATTTTTTTTTAAATTTTGAATCCCTGGTAAACTTCATAATAAATTTATTATATACACTGTTTTATAAAAGTTCCCCCACCCCTATTTTGTACATTATACTCTTTCACACAACAAACATTTCCACAAACATAATACTCAGAGGCACAAAGCAATCCTTAAGAAAACTGTCTTAATTAACAACTATATTGTAATGTTTTCACATATCAAGGAGTTAAAGACCTGGATACGGAAATAATTAAATGTGTTGCATTTTTTTTAATCAATTACCATAAATGTGCTAAATATTGACATTAAGACCAGGACAACAGAAACACATAAGTATAAATGAGTATTCTAAACAATGGTTAAGACGTCGTCGATGTGTCGTAACCAGCAAAAACAATAATTTACCCAGCATAGTACAGACTAATAACAGCATATTTTTGTTAGGTTGTTTAAGAAAAAAAGAAAAATGTTTTTTCACTAAGGTATTATGATATTTACGTATTATGAGGCTGTACTCTTTTTTTTGTTGATTATAGCACTACGGTAGAGGCTATTTCTTAAAAAAAAAAAAATACTTACTTCTAACGTTATAGTCACTTCTGAGCTATGGGGACTAAAATTGGCATGACTATTTTTTTTTTTTCAAAACTCTAAATGACCCCTCCCACACTACACCATTACATTGGTATAACATAACAGAAGTTATGACAAAGTGGACATTTAGTAAGCCATTAATATGTAACAAGTATATAAAGAAAGAAAAATATGTCTTTTGCTTTTTAATATTGGTAAATAATAAGAAAATAAGAACTTTATTAGGCTGTATTTGAAAAAAAAATCCAATAAATCACACAAAAAAAAGAACATTGGATGATAGATTATTAAAAGTTGGCCAACTCACCACTTTAGGTGTGATCCTAGTAACCAAACATCAAGCATGCACAGACCAAGGCCAAAGAAGGTCTACTTAAAGTTAATTACTGTTAAGGAATAAAATGTGGTTTAGCTTTATTAGAATTTATTAGAAAAAAATAGCTTAATTTAACAAAACAAATATAAGTACAAAATAACTGACCTTCACTTTTCACCAATAAAAATGACAATGTTGTACTTTTTATTAGTGAAGCTTGAAGGTTATTTATTTTGAACTTTTATTGGTTTTGTTTAAATTAAGCACATATTTCTAATACATTTTGATAAAGTTAAATCACATGGGTCCTTACTGGTAACCACTTTAAGTAAGCTTAGTCTGTGCATAGATCCAATACATTTTTGAAGTGTATCTAAAGCCAAAACTGTTTTATTTTATCTTTGAAATCAGTGAGGGCTTGTTTAAAAGCTTTGAAAGAATGTGTAACTTTGTGTAAATTTGAATGTCCTGGCTACAGTTCTACTTCTTATGCCCCATACACACGAGCGTAATTTCCGTCAGAAAAATCTTGGATGGTTTTTCCGACGGAATTCCACTCAAGCTTGGCTTGCATACACACAAAAGTTTGCTGAACTGTCGACCGCCAAGAACGTGGTGACGTACAACACTACGACGAGCCGAGAAAATTAAGTTTAATGCTTCCGAGCATGCGTCAAATTGTTTCCGAGCATGCGTAGGAATTTTGCACGTCGGAATTGGTACAGACGATCGGAATTTCCGATCGGAACTTTTTCAGACCGAAAAATAGAGAACCTGCTCTCAATCTTTTGCTTCCGCCAGCAAAAGTCCGATGGAGCATACACACGGTCGGAATTTCCGACCAAAAGCTCACATCGGACTTTTGCTGGCGGAATTTCCAATCCTGTGTACAGGGCATAAGTGTAACTACAAGCAAAATTTAAAAGGTAACATTTTTTCTAAGCCCCCTATAAGTCCCACTGTAAGTTCCCCAGTAATTTGAATCACCTGTTCATCCTGTTGGTAGTTCTGTTGCTTTTTCATTTCCTGTAATGGAGTGGCAATGCAGGCCATTCTGAAGTGTAATCTCATAGCATCGTTATCACCCTGTCCATAGTGTAGTCTTAGATGGACATTTTGTTTTAAATCAGGGGTCTCAAACTGGCGGCCCTCCAGCTTCACCATTAAATATCCAGTAACTACAGCAAGCAGCGCTGATAGTTTGCTGATTGCATTCATTTGCATTGTTTTAACAGACAGGGCTCATCTATAAACAGGTAACATTCTGCTGTAGGAGAAAGTTGAAAAAAATGGTAGAAAGTGTGATAAAAGAACAATCCCTAATGTTCTTTCACATGTCATTACAGACTCATTGGTACATTCCCATTTAGTCTGTGTACACTTCTATGCTTTGCAGCTGTGTTGTTGTATCATCTGCCTAAATGTGCTTATTTTGCCAAACACAAAGCTGCTGTTTGGAGTCATAAACCAAGGCAAAGAAAATAAACAACAGTGCAGATATGATACAAACGCACAGCTAGCTATTATAAAAAATAGAGGACGTTTTCACAAAACTTTCAGAAAGACGTGTACAAGCTAACAATCTCTGGCCTTTCTGCTCCTGAGAAACCAAAGGTCCGGCAATGTGTATCAGTCACAACGACATGTGGCTTCTTAATAGCTAGGGAAAGTCATACTGATCTACTTTCAATCTAGGCCACACACACACAATGCAATATGACTATATTTTTTGTGCAACAACAAAACAAAAGAACTATCATTGGGACGATGAGAGGAAATCGCTTTAACGGAGCCTAGCATAGCAGTAAAAACCCAACAGGGGTTCTAGTCTCTAGTACTCCCCACTCTCTACAAAACTAAAAAAAAAACGATTTAAGAAGGTAATTTTAGAAACAAGGGCTATGCACAAAAAATTATTAGCTAAACTAAACTTAAAAAACAAAATGTAATATATTGCAGCTTACCATCTCTTATGCAGTGATTGCATTCAATTTCTTTTTTTATTATTTTCAGGTGATCCACGCTTCTTGTACTAGTGTGGCAATGCTCGCTCACTCTACTGTATCTATGTAAGGAGCCGTAGTTGTCACCCTAGGGTAGGACTACAAGAAAATCTTTCTCTCTTGATTTTCATTACATGGGTGGGGGGGATTAGTAGTTTGTCTATGCTTTCAGTTCAGCTCACAGGAAGTGACAAGGACACTGGATTTCTGGCTAGATCGACAGGTGTATTCTGTACTTACTAAAAAAAGGAACTTGCCTCAAAAAGAAACCGAATGCAGTCACTACATTTAGGCCAGCTTTACACTGAGGTGGTTTTCAGGCATTTTAGCGCTAGAAACAGCCTCTAAATAACGCCTGAAAACCGCCTCCCATTCATTTAAGTGTGACTTTTCACACTGGGGCGGTGCGATTGCGGGACGTTAGGAAAAGTCCTGCAAGCATCATCTTTGGGGCAATTTGGGAGCAAGTGCTCCCAAAACGCCTTGCCCATTGAAAAAAATGAAAAGCATGTCGGTGGCGCTGCAAAACGGGCCTGTTTAACCCCTTTTTCAGGCTGCTAGTGGGGGTTAAAAGCACCGCGCTAGCAGCCGAAAAGCACTGCAAAAACGAGCGGTGCTTTGGCCCTAACGGCCAGGCGATACAGTGTGAAAGTGGCCTTAAGAGCTGCTAAGTAGCAATATATTACGTTTTTGTTCTTGGCTTTATTGATTTTGCAATTAATCTCCACAATATTGCCTTTATGCTTTCTTATGTTTATAAATCAAAAAACTAATAATTTAGTATTCATTTCTTAAAAGTGAAGTCAATTAGACTTATTTAGTAAAAGCAATGAGTAGATCTTTCTTAGCAGTCAATAAAGAAGTGGCAGTTCTGACTGGTTGTAATGGGTTACCCGCATTGGCTCGTGCACTTTACTGGATGAGTCAGAATTTTTTAATTGGCTAACAGAGATTGGTTGCTTGTCCCTTGCTAGTCAATGGGACAAATGAATTGTTCAATTGAAGGGACTTCAAGGTGGCAGAGACTAGGCTATGAATCTCAGATAACTGTTAACATTTTCTTGTGTAGAGGAGCCTAAATTGTGCATTGTTTAAATGTCCAGCATTGCCTCATTGCTGCTTTCATTTATCCTTCTACCTTGGAATTGGCTCAAACTGCCTCGAAACTTGCTCTGGTACACCGCAGTTCAGGTGCATTGTGTGCTTATTCCATTGACACTGTCAATGCCTGTATATAATGATAGCTCGTCATAGGATTGTCCTGGGTAGCTTGAAGTCAGCAGGTTTTTTTTTTTCTAAGGTTTTGTGCTGACAATAATCGCTTTCATACATTTCAATCTCTCAGCAGAATTTGCTGTAAATGAAGTAAAATGGCATAGATCAGGTTAGCATTGTGTTCAAGTGGATACATTTTCACTCTTCAAAGTCAAAATGGGAAATTGAAATCATTACACTAAAAAAAAAAAAAAAATGTACCTGCCATCTGTACACTGGAGAGGGAGGAAATTTCCAGGCTGAACGTGCAGAATATTATTGCCACTGAGGCATGAGGTACCAAATACCCCGTCGTTTAACAGTTTTAGGCTGCATTGTCATTAACGCTGAACTCCAGGCTAACAGCTAAATAAGTTGATGAAAAACATACAGTGTATGGGATCTGTTTTACTTGCCATAAGATTAGTATTTCTGCCCATCCAGGCCTGAGAATAGTACAGCCCTGCCACATGGCACAGCCCTCCCTGTCAGGGCAGGAGACCTGATTTTTCTCTGCTGCAATTATCTAACACTTATAGGTCTTGTCCCTCCCTCAGCCTGTAAAACAAGAAGAAGAGACCAATGCGCTCATCTCTTTATGACTGCTTTCTCCTCCAATCAGCATCTTGAGTGTTAGCACTGCAGCACAACTGATTGGCTCCTTGTGCTGCTCCTCCCTCTCCCCCCGTCTAAGTTCTTCTGTACAGGGACTGCAAGAGGATGATACCAGGTCAAGTTCGGTTACTTACACTGCTTTGTTTTTAAAACTACATGCATTCCTCCTGTACTGAATTGTATTGTAACTGTACTGTCTGCCCTCATCTTGTAAAGCGCTGTGCAAACTGTTGGTGCTATATAAATCCTGTATAATAATAATAATAATGATGTATTAATAATACAGAATGCATACATTTGTGCCTCTTATATTTGCCAGGAGTTCAGCTTTAATGTAATTAAACGGTTTCCATAGGAATTGAAGAAACATTTTAATGTGCCCTTAGACACTAGAGAACTTTAATCTACTTGGGGAACATCTGCTTTCTTTGAAGGCAAATTTAGAACTTGAATAAAATAATTTCTTTATAAGGGATTTATTTAATGCGTTCCTCTCTAAAGGGTGCCTCGTAACATTACATGTTACCATAAAAAGCACCACTCTACCAACCTGCAATTTGTGTGCACGTTTAAATAAAGTGCTCTGGTTCAAAATGTTCCAGTTTACCAAAATCCTGAAACTGACATCTCTAAACGTGTCTACATTCTGGCTTCTATCTTAGGGATATATTAGAAATTTTCTATACAAGCTGAGTTTCTTTAAAGAATTCACCCAATATGGATTCCAAAGCAGAAACCATATTAATAAATGATCAGACTGAACAATATATCTTAGGCCTAGATGGCATAGCGAAAGGCAACCTTTGGGAGGGCCAACGACTCTGGACAGGAATCTCACTATGGCCCCCATGTCAAAGAACACAACATTTTACCTGATCACCCTTTTGACCATGCCAGGTCATTGTTACCGTTGACTAGGGCCAAAAGGGCACCTGGTGGCCATATTAGTTGACATGAACAAATGAACACAAAAAAGTCGTTTTCTGAATTACCACTCTGAACTCTCATTAACTGGTCTCTGCATGTTTTTTTTAAAAAATACGTGAAAACAAATAGACTGTACCACCTTTGTTCATCTCTACATTGGTAGATGTAGCCATATTTTGGACCAAGGTGACACAAAACAGGGCCCATTCTAAATGGAAGCCATAGTGGCAGAAGTTAAAAGCCTCTATGGGGGAAGTAGCCATATTTTGGATCAAGGTCACATAAAACAAGGTCCATTCAAAATGGAACCCACAGAGGCAGAAGACCAAAGCTAGGAAATGAGCAAGGCACTCAACAAATTTAGATTTTTGACTCTGAACTGATTTCAATAGGTATTCAGACTTACCTCCCAAACACAAATAAAATCTGAGTGGTGTTACTATTTTTTTTAAATACTGCTCAGCCCTCCCAAAATATCAACCTCACTACTGAAGATCAAAAGGTCACCTTTAAAATATAAAAGGAACCATGTACCCAGTTTTCCCTCTTACTTATGTAATTTATACTAAAAACGTGCCATTTAGGACAAAAGTCTAGACATTTTCAATTTAGATTTTTTTTTTTTCATTTATAATCTGGTGCAAAGAGCAAGGATGCTAAGTGGAACAGTAGCTCAGTGATCACTATTCCTCTGTATTGAGGGGGGGTGGGGGGGGGGTTGCTAAAACATCTTCAGTACAATGGTATATTTGTACGAAGATCTTGCAATTGTAGATAGGGACGTTAATAATTACATGAAAGTCCAAGGCATTTTGGGACGAGACTTCATAAGTGCCAGTGACACGGTCACCGTGGAGGACAGTCCAGCCACAGGTATGTACTTTAAACTTTTATGTTGAAAGGCCAAAAGATAGCAAACACAGTCCTCAACTTCCTTATAACTGTCCTAAATATTTCCTGAGGGAAGATCGGTTCACATTTCTAAAATATTTTTTGTCATGGTCATACAGTTGTGGTTGCCATTGTGCTATAGCCCTCACGTTAGTCTGGAGCACTCTATAGGCATATTTAGTTGTCAGTGAGTGGGAAAGGTATAGATATCCCGTAGAAACTAATGAAATGTGGACTTTATATAGGCAGATCAGGATTTGCCATATTTAATAAGACATATATTCATATCCATATTCAGTAAATGCCTACAAAGTTGTAGGGCTTATCACACAGAAATATGTATAGGCCGATGGCCATACAACACAAAATATTCCTCTATTTGTGGCACCCAGGAGTCCTATCTGCTGTGTAATTCCAGCAACAGGAATAAATTACATATGTGTACACGTATGGGCGAATTTTGCAGATTGTGCATTTTGAAAAATATGCCCATATGTGTGCGTGTGTAAACGCAAGTGTATACCTGCATACAGTGTATTTTGTAGTTCATTTCAATGGGCAGAATTACACAGCAGCTTGGACTCACAATTTTAAGCTGTTAGTATATCCGTGTGCATGAGCCCATAAAGCCATGTTAATAGACCACCCCAATATATAAATAGTGTTGGTTACAAGGAGCAATGCAGGGTCTAAAGCTTGCACCTACTGTGGGTCTATAGAAGAAAGCAAGACCTGCATCACTGTAGCTTGTAGAAAACACACCTCAGTCTACCCAACTGAGTTTAGACAAAAGCTGAGACTGGCCCAAGGCATGGGATTTTTCACTTGATATCTGGTGGGAATCAGGTTCTGCTAAGTACTTGTAAGTAACCCTTTAAGCCATGTCCTACAATAACCTTTATATACAAAACTAGAAATTCTGGCAATAAAACTGGACCCCACCTATACAGACATTAGTGGCGGCCATCTTGTGGTCGAACAACCGTTCATGCCAAAACATCTTATCGATTTCACCAACACCCAGCAATATCAACACACTTAGAGAATAATTACTGGACCACATATTAAGCCCATCATGGGTCACAAGCAAACTCGTTGAGGCTACAACTGATTCCAGATATTACAAAGTGAAGTAGAGGTAATACAGCACGATAGCATACTCAGTAGTAAATCACTGTACAGTAAAAATATGTAGTGTTATCAAGGAAGCCAATCACAGATCAGCTTTTAGGAAATTAAAGTAGTAAGAGTTACTTCTGTCTCTTTATGCCATTTAAAAAAAAAAAATGTACATAATGCAGCTTACTGCTTATCTGGAACAAATAACGGCCGTAAAGTCCATTTTTATTGGCCCACCAGGTGGCAAACCAATATAGTGCTGGCCAATGCTAAGCCCCTAAGACTCAAGCCAGCCTGTTTAAGAGACCCAGTAGGTTTAAATGAATATCCTATTTTAGTCTTTACGGGCTTAGTTAACAGAAATGAGTAAAAGTGCAACCCACTGCAATCAATGAGAAATCAGCTTTCAGCAGATCAAGCAGTGAAATAAAAAACGGACTTCTGATTGGTTACTCTAGCTTAATGGCTGCACACCAACTGTTCTTTGAACCGCGTTACTTAAAAATGCCCATATACACTATAAGTATGTATTAACTGCTCTAAATTTAAAGTAATATCACTTAAACACAAATTAAAGGATAATTTTTTTTATTGTAACCTATAATTAATTCTAGCAGGGATAGCAGCAAAATGTCAAGTTCTTTGAATTCCAGTGATGAGGAAAGTTCACCCAACTCCGTTCACAGTGGTCCAACCCTCTAGGCACTCAAAGGGTTAGTTAGGCCCCGTTCACACCTTTTCTGCTTGAAGCTTGTAGTTCTAAAATTCTCAATAAGCCAAATCCCATTTATTTCAAAGGCCCCTGTTCACATCTGAGCGTTCTGTCGCCTGAAACAAAATGCCTGAAGCTTAAAAAAGTACATGAGCTTCTTTTTTGGCAGATTACAAGCGTTTTTGGCCCCATAGACTTCAAAATAAATGCCTGACTTGAGCATTTTACAAGCACATTATGAGCGTTTTACAAGCATTTTCTCTCCCCCCCTAATTTCCTATCCTTCTCCTCCCCCTAGTGCTTTCTATTGGCTAAACAAAAACACCTGAAGCTGTAAAACGCTTGTAATACACTTCAAAAATGCATTAAAAAAGCCTGTAAAAAGCTGCAAAAAAGCTTAAAAAAACACCAGTAAATCGATATGCTCAGGTGTGAATGGAGCCTTAGTGTTGTTGTGCAGGTACAGTTCTTGTTCCTCTAACAAGCATTATTTTGATGAGGTGGACTGACGTTTCCAGTTATTTATGGCACACACTGGACCACTCATATCAAAAGAGGCTGTGTCACCTATAGAAACCAGTTTTGAACCAAAACAAAACTCGCCAATTTACCTGTTACATTCAAGGCATACTGTGAAAGATAACTGGATCAGTTGCTTGTGGCTGATGGCATAGCTGATCATTTGTGCAGCGCCATGACGGCTGAAGATGAAACAGAGGCTAAAATGGCAGCTTTCTTGTCTGTAAATGCTAGAAAGGTTTAGTTCCACTTTAAATTAGCAAAAAACTAAAATAAATCTAGTTGCTATGGGTGACATAGACAATTTTGATAAATGAGGTCTAGTATTTCCAAGAGAAATTCATAAATTGTGTCACCTCACCTGAAATGGCATTTTAAAACAGAATATATATATTAAAAAGGTTGTTTGAGTTCTCGAATCTTCACATGCAAGCTGAGGGTATACACTCAAAATAAACACTGAGGCTGGGTTCACACTATAGAAGTCTGGTGCGTCTCCATTCACCGTATCAGGTCCCATTTCAGCCCGAATTTTGGGCTGAATTTTGGACCTGAAACAGACCAAAAGAAGCACAGAGCTCCTGTGCAATTCACATATGCGGAGATGTGTGAACAATCTCCTAATATGCAAATTGGATGTGGGGAACCCAGCCGAAAACTGTATAATGTGGTTTGACTACCACAGCACAAATCACCAGTTTCCTGCTTGCCTGCTGGCCAAGATGGTGGCACTGGACCTTCAACATGCAAGATGACTGCTGGTCTGCTGGCATGTTCAGTCAAGTTTCAGAAATAATAACTTTTTTGTCACTCTGGTTCTGACAATCCCTGAATAATATAAAATGGGGTGAACTTGATTCCTCACATTGGCTACATCATGTTTTGCAAGCAACACTAAAAATGATTCAGGTCTAGATAAAAGTGTAAACACTGCTCACAGAGTGGAGTTGGCCATTTTTCGAGCTGAAAAAAAACTTTAAGAAAGGATAACCCTTAAAGCAGAACTTAAGGCAACATTTTTTTTTCATTTTGAATAGAGTAAGGGAGGGTTATAACCCCTGTCAATTTTTTTTGCCATATGTGTTCCATTAGGGAGAATTCCCTTCACTTCCTGTCCCATAGCTAAAACAGGAAGTGAGAGAAAAACCCTCCAAAGTCAGGGAATCCTGAGGTGTCACCAGGGTAATTAGAACTAGTGTTCCCATTGAAAGGTTTCTCCTCTATTCCTGTTCTGGGGAAAACACAAAATTTGGAATTTTTGGTTGTTTTCACTTTCGATGATGAGGGTAAACATGACAAATAGAGAGGGTGAATCTCTCTAACAGGGACACAGACAGCAACAACACCTGATTCATTTTTTAATCCCTCTCCACTATATACAAAACTAGAAAACAATATTTCCTACTACAAAATGACCTCCACATAGTGTGTGAATGACAGGTACACTTTACCATGACCTCCACCATAAATTTGCCATACTGGCATTTTTTTCCTTCCTGAAAAAAATGAAGTAAAAGCAGATCTGAAAACCACAGACTGACAAAAATAACAACGCATACATATAATAATCTTTCACGTATCAGGTTAAAATGAACTAAAATGCTATATACATGTCAATCTCATCTCTCCATACTCTAACAGAGAGCTCCATGAATCATTTAGTGAAGGGGGGTGACATATAACAGCTAGCCCCATGCTTATAATTAATAAAGAATATAAATAAAATTCAATACAGAGTTTATATGTCGGGGTATTGCAGATGCACAGCTTAAATCACTCACACGCACGCTGAAATGGGGGGGCATTCTCAGAAAAAGAGAAGGGTGGGGGGGTACAAAGTCACTTTTGTACATTCAGAACCAGCCATGGAATTTTTTTTTTTTTTTCATTCGTGGAGAAGCTCCTGGAGGCAGTTTGGGGAGCGAAAGATGTCAGGGACCTCGCTGTCCAGTTTGCAGATGACCTTGTAGATGGCCTTCTTCCAGGAAGGATCAACGTCTTTGCCTGCGATAATGGCATTGAAAAACTCTCGTAATGTGATCTGAGCCACTTCCAGGAATCTCTCCGGAACCTGCTGATACAAGGAGACAATGGTATTAATAAAGTTTTTAGTTTCAAGTCCCTGGTTCTTCAAAGGGGGGAGGATTGAGAGTGTTCTTCCTAGCAAGGAGAAGGCTTAGCAAACACCTGCACATTCTAATTATGGCAGACGCTTCCATTGTCATCTGCGTTTTGAGGGAGGCTATTTATAGGCAAATTTTAATGACAAATGGCCATCTTTGTAAAAGAATAGGGAAGGAACTTAAGCTGGTGAAGGCTGGAGATCTTGGCAAGAATTTTCTCTGTCATTGTCTACTGCCTGTCTGTTGAGGACTTACACAAAATGGCTGCCTGAGGTCATTTGTGTTCTTTCCAAAATGCAGAGGGTCTTTATGGGCTGCGATTGTGTATTTTGTTTTACTGACAGAGGCAAATGATGACGGATTGGTGTAAAGCTTAGCAGTCATTATTTTTATTATACAAAATAATTTTTATGCAGCAAAAAGTGGACATTAAAGGTTGTTTGTATTGAGCTACAAAGGCTGAAAAAAACATGAAAGCCACAACAATAAGTTATGACCCCATTGGATTGTCACCCCCACCCCATTTATTTCTTTATGCATTTTATTTTAATTTCTAGTATATAATATAGCTACACAACAGTCCAGGCTCTGTGGTTGCTTTCCCAAGTGCAGTGGATAGCCTCTTTTGCATTGCATTTGGCAAAGTTTACACAGTCAGCCCAAGGAAGGAGAAGCACAAACTGTCTCTTAAAGTGGAACTAAACCCTCCTATGCTTTTCAGCCAAGGAAGCTGCCATCTAAGCCTCTGTTTGATCTTCAACTGCCATGATGCTGCACATGTGATCAGTTACGACACCAGCCATTTGCAGGTTTGACAGTTTGGTTGAGAGCACAAGCAAATGTGACAGTTAGCATTCCTGGCATGCCAGTATGCCATGCATTTTTGATGCAACATGGCTTGTGTAGCAATTGTATATGCTATATTATTATTTATTATTATTATTATGCTATAAAATTATTTATTTTTATTTTTTGCCATATATATATATATATATATATATATATATATATATATATATATATTTTTTTTTTTACAAACGTGGAGTTACTCTTTAAATATCAGTCTATACCTGCGCTAAAGTATGTGCACTTAACTCTACCAGGAATCTGCAGCTGAAGGATATTTGGAGACATAAAGTGACTTCCTGCATGCCATCACTTTCCCCAAATTAAAGTGGCACATTAATAGACGTAGAATATCAGCTTAAATACTTGGTGTCATAATTTGCGTCTATTTTACATGCACAATGACCTGTTTTATGAACTAAATATATAGCAACAGAATTTCATATGATCTACTCCGAGTTCAAAGTGCTGTTCTGATGTGCAAAAACACTCAGGGCTCGTTCACACAAGCCTCCTCACCGCCTTTTTTAACCCCATGATGCCCGCACTAGTCCGCCTCAACTGCAGCTTGCAATGTGGCCTTATTCATTTAATGGGTTGTGTTCGGTGGGCATCCCTGGGGATATAATTATTGCCGTGGCTGCAAAGCACATTGTCGCAGTCGCAGCATGTGTGCAGCCCTGGGTGCTGCCTCTGCAGCTAAAAGGGGTAACGGTTGGGGGACAATAAAAGCACGACTTAAGCACAGGCTTTTAACGGCCCCCCACATTCATTGGCTTGGAGCACTCAGAGGATATACTGAAGACATCGAATAGATGCAGCCATGTCGGATCTGCTGTGGCTATTAGGGATAAAAGAAGTAATTTGGTAAAATTTGTTGAAAGCTCTTGCTAATTTCACTAAGTGAGTTTCTTGGACAAAATTTGCTTGAAAAACAAATAAAAAGTCTCTTTTTTCCCCCCTCTTAATTTCAATTATCCCTAGTGGCTATATACTGTAAAGGAAGAGGATGCAGACAGGCCTTTATGCAGGGAATGAAGTCTTGAAGAAGCAGACTTTAGAAACTACTGTTCCTGTTGAGGGATTTATTATGACCAACCATTATATATGAATATTTAACATTCAGGCTTGCTTACAGTTAATGTTTGATGCAGGTCTTTGGGACTCCTTTAAACTAGTGGCTATAAAGGAAAAGACTCTGGAGGGCAGCTGTGGTCGGAGCAATGAGCCAAGTTCTGCCACCTCAGCTACATTTTGTAACTTGGTATAAAAACTTTGGGCAGTTAATGAGGAGGATGTTGTAAGGAGACTTTTCTATTTTGCGGAATCACAAGTTTAACTCCTGAGCTTAAATGAAGTTTGCATAGCTGAGCCAAAACTTGTCAGGACTGTACAAGTTCCAGCTATGGGTCAGGGACGTGCAGTGAGGTCAGTGGCTGGTGAGGCACTGGTTAGTATCAGAGCCAGATACACACAGGTTACATACGCCGCGATCGTTAGAGCGAGAGCAATAATTCTATATCTCCTCTGTAACTCTAAACATGTCACCTGTAAAAAAAATTTGAAGCGTCGCCTATGGAGATTTTTAAGTAACGAAGTTTGGCACCATTCCACAAGTGTGTGCGCAATTTTAAAGCATGACATGTTGGGTATCTATTTACTCGGCGGAACATCGTCTTTCATAGTATGCAAAAAAAATCGGGCTAACTTTAGTGTTTTTTTTTTTATTTCTTATTCGTGATACAGTTTCTTTCCAAAAAAATGCGTTTGAAAAATTGCTGCGCAAATACTGTGTAACATAAAAAGTTGCAATGACCACCATTTTATTCCCTAGGGTGTCTGCTAAAGCAATATATATATATATATAACAAGGGCCTTGGGTCCTCTCCCCAAGGCCCTTGTTATGGGGACACTCGTGCATGCTCGCTCCCGAGCTGGCTCTGTGTGTCCACAGACACACAGGGATCAGCTTGGCCCTAACACGCCCTGCCACCTCACTGGCTGGCCAATGGCTCCCAGCACTGTCTCAGAGCCTATGAGGAAGTAGGGAGCTGCTCTTGTGCACAGCGCTGGATCAAGGTCAGGCTCAGGTAAGTCTAAGGAGGGGGGGTCTGGGGGGGAGCTGCACTTAGAAAGTTTTTTACCTTAATCCAGAGAGTGCATTAAGGTACAAAAAACCTTCAGCCTTTAGAACCACTTTTACAAAGCAGGAGAGAACCACCTTAAAGTGGAACTAAAGGCAAGAATACTCACCTCTGCTCCAACCGTCCGACATCCATGAGGTCCCTCGCCAGTGCCCACATCTCCTCCCCAGCTTCTTTCAGATGCTAATCTTTGGCCGTCTTGGTTCGCCGGTGTTAGGTAAAATCACACTCACGCATACATAGCCATTCATCTAAGCACATTGGCACTGTGCCAGAAATGTAAAGGGAGCTTTGTATGCCAACAGGCAATTAGGTGTATTTTATTGTGGAAAAAGACATAGCATGTTTCTTCTGCAGTAAAGAGCTGCCTGTTGGCAATTGTTTTTTTTGCCTTAAGTTCTGCTTTAAGGTGGAGAAAAATATAAATCAAGACACGTGAAATTATAAAAGGAATTCACATACTAAATACTGCAATTGCACATATTGACCCCATACAGTTACCAGAACACGGTGTTTTGGTGATAGTGGTCCTTTAAATTTTTCCTGTTGCATTTAGCATTGTTGTAGTCATGCAGTGCAAGATTCCCCTCGTTCCTCCTCCTCCTTCCCCATTGCCTTACCTTCAAGGCTGATTTGTTTTATTAAACTGACTGTCCCCAGCATCTGCAGTCCATAATAAAAGCCTGACATAGCAGCCTGGCTGCCTTCTGTGTCCTGCAGATACTCATCATAAGTGTCAGGACATACCAAGGTTAGCGGTCACTGAAACGCGTGCGCTGCCCCAGTCTTGCCAAGCGCTCTTGGCAGCTGAATGAATGTCACAAAGAATAGACAGGGAATTACAAAAGGTTAAACGGAAGGCGGCCTCTCCTGTTTTCCAAAGAAGCACCAAGCGCTTTTTTGAAACACTTGTAAAACGAACGCCGGCTTGTTTGCAGTCCGCTACCCACACTTTGGTATGATCGAATAACGTGGGCATTGTTTGCAGTGGACTGGGTATTATCTCTTAGATCGACCAACCCTAATGCCTACCATGGATGTATTGTCTTGTCTCCCGGTTGAAGAGGACCAATTTTCTACCAGCAGGATTTTAACCCTTCGCTGGTATTTTATTCGATCCTACACTACAGGCGTATAGCACTTTTCAATGGATGTTTAATCAGTGCTATCAGTCCCTCCCCAAAAGAGCCTACAATCGAATGGCTCTACCACAGTCATACAAGGACATCAAGCTCAGTAGGGTTGACTTTACAAGTCTGCATGAATAAATCCCTGACATATCACAATATACAGCAACAGTATTATTTTATCATATTGTTCTATTTATATCATCATCATATAAATATTTCTCATGAAAAAGGCAGCCCTTGAGCTCCAGTCCTATACTAAGATGATGTCATCAGTCTGCTACAAGCAGGAGGAAGCATTTTCTCAGTCCCCCCCCCCAGTGATCACTCAGACTGTACACTGTAGTGTGTCTCAAATTCAGGGGCTGCAATAGAGGTTGATTTGCGTCAGATATTTGTTAAAACGGAGCTCTACTTAAAAGGGGAAGCTTCACTTGTTCACACCCCCCCCCCCCTTCACTGCCACATTTGGTAATTTTTTTCTGGGGTGGGGGGCGGGTACCTGGTTTTGACAGATACCCACTCCCACTTCTGGGTAAGAACGGCAATCTACAACATTTCCGGCCCCACTTCCTTCCCCCTGCTGCCTTCTGGGACACACACAGGTCCCAGAAGATGGCGTTACCATTCAAAAAAAGAGCAGCGCGACTCCAGCATGCGCAGTAGGATAGCCTGAAGGCTTTACTGCTGGTTTCCCTTTCTTACCATGCGAGCGCCTGAAGCTGATTGACGAATTGGCTCGGAGTGCGGACATCGCTGGATCTCTGGACAGGTAGGTGTACTTATATTAAAAGTCAGCAGCTACAGTATTTGTAGCTGCTGACTTTTTTTTTTTTTTTACAGACTGGAATCCTACTTAACACAGCTGAGAACTGCACAGGCACCAGGGGTTAACATAACTATATTATTCCTGGTATCCCAGTCCAGGAAGTAGATGCTGACCCTGGATGATGCTTGAACATAGATGGTACCTTCCTTCAAGTGAGAAAGGCATTGTCGGGGGAAGTATTATTATCTGTGTGAGAGGAATAAAAAAAGAGCTCCTTCCTTATTAGGGATAGCAGGTGGGGCCCTGAAAATCATTGCTTCATCTCCTTGGAGCCAGCCATGCATGCAGAACTGCTAGATTGCAGCAGCCTAAGAATAAAATCCGGGTGGCTGTCAGCAAGTTTCAAGTGTTGGCAGCATCTTGGTGTAATCTGGGCATATCAATCTTATGTCTGTGTTGTGCTTATTATAGTTACACTCTATTTATCACTGACTGTGAATGCAGAGTGCACTACTGGATATAATGCCCTGTACATTTTATATACAAGGCTTTCCATTGTATTTCCTGACAACGAAGAACCTGTTAACAAAGATGACTATGCGCTGCCTGCAAAGTCGAGAGTCTTGAGACTCCCCTCACCAGCCCCTAGGGCAGTGATGGTGAACTTTGGCACCCCAGATGTTTTGGAACTACATTTCCCATGATGCTCAACTACACTGCAGAGTGCATGAGCACCATGGGAAATGTAGTTCCAAAACATCTGGGGTGCCAAGGTTCGCCATCACTGCCCTAGAGCTTCACTATTTACATTTACATTTATAGATTTAGTTAATCCTTAACGCCGAACTAAAAGCATCAATTTAACAGTTTAAAAAATAAAAATAAAACAATTACATCCTGGCATTCCAGGAATTCTAACTGTCACATTTGCTTGT